>QPFY01000019.1:0-463827 GCA_003665825.1 Microbotryum silenes-acaulis
GGCATGGCAAGATTCAAATTGAGTGAAGAGCGCTGCAGCAGCATATCCAGAAACGATGCAAGCGCGGAAGTAAAGCCTTCGATAGGTGAGGGTCCATTGCAGCTTGATGTTCAGACGCTTGTGCAGGGGGACCCGAACTTGCTCGTGAACAACTTGTTACAATCCGAGACAATGCGTTGGGCAGGCCAAAAAAACGATGCCACCCTGTCAGAGTCGAGACCCAAATAAGGAAGTAACATGATAGGATAGAAACCAAAGAGGGGATGGAAGATCTACCCAACGTTGTACCACACAGGATTCAACGTCAATAGCACTTTGGGTGCACGTGCATAGAAGATGAAGATTTGGAAACGAAGTTCAAAGATAGAGGGCTAAAGGATAATTCGGGTCAAGGTGTGGGAACACTATGGATCAAATATTACCACCAAAGAAGAAAGGAAAGAGAGAGAGAGAAAAGCTATGAAGAGAGACTAAATACTCCGGCCACCGGATATTCTAGTTGCCGAGCCGGCACGGACATTCAGGGGTTGGTTCGCACATTGCTCGCATCCGAAGAGGGAGCCACAATATGCTGTGCAAATGGTTCGCATCCGGAGAGGGTACCGTAATGTCGTTTGGATGCGAGGTGGCACCCGGAGAGGTACCGTGAAGTCTCGAGTGGGGAGTTTGAGTGAGAGGGGATCACTTGGAAATCCTGACTATGACACTCCCTTCCTTTGACCTCAAACATCCTCGGTTGAGTTTTGATGCCCAACCAATGGCTGCGCGACACCTTGGCAGCGAACCAGGGCAATGGGTGGAGATCCAACAGAGCGATGGTGCGTCCAAGTGCTGGTTGTTCCGTCGCGGCGACCATGTTGCGCCATACGCGTTCCAGAATGTGGTGGGAGGGAAGGCGCGAAGGTTTCATGAGGCAGAGGGCCGCAAGTGGGGGAAGGCTCGGGCGAGATTGCAGAAGAAGGCACTGGAAGCCATGAGGTCGGAGCGTAGAGCGAACAGATGGGCGAAGTGGGAGCCGAGTCGACAGCAGGCAAGGTGGTGGACTCGATTGCGAGATACGCCGGGGCGCCGAGCAAGACAGGTAGGTTGGTGGCCAAGTCATCAGATTGGAAAAAGAGATACTGACAAAAACGTTGTTGGCAGACCGAGGTGGAGGTGGTGGAGTACGTGGATGAACAATTGTAGGCGAGGGCTATCCGTGGTGTAGGGCCGGAGTAGATAGGAGGCAATAAAAAGCCAGAACGAATGGAGGAGAGGATACCTCAAGGGAGGTTCAGAACCAGAGAGTGAAACAAAGCTTTTAACAAAGAAAATGAAGCAAGGGGCACAAGACGTCAAACAATGGGATGAGAAGGATTGGCTAGCGCCGGGAAGGGCGAGCCGGGTGTTTCGGGCCGGAGGTGGCCGGACGCGCGGGAGTAGGTGGATCCGAGATGGGAGCACGAGTGGCGTGGTTGCGTCGGACGCGTCCCGCAGGAGGAACGTGGTTTGCTGTGAACTCCTGAATTAATTTGAGACAATTGAGATTCTCTAGGGGTTCCAAAGTGGTCGATTCGGGGTCTCGTTGTAACCGAGCCACTTGACAAGGTACTGAGTCTTGCCACGGACTACGCGGAAGTCGAGAATTGCCTCGACCTCGTAAGTTGGGTCGTCGTCGATGAGTGACACCGGGGCGGTGGCGGTTGGCGACAATTGGGAATTTGTTCGGTCGGGCAAGGAGTCAGGAGCGAGACATGGAAGATGGGGTGCAGACTTCAATACTGAATAGGAAGATTGAGTACACCACGTCGGAGAGTTTACGCTTGATGGTGAGCGGGCCGATGCGCTTCTCGGAAAACTTGCGCGTCGGACGAGTGAGCTGCAGGTTGCGAGTCGAGAGAAAGACACAATTGCCAGCGCTGATAGCAGGAAAAGGGATGCGTTTCTTGTTGGCCCAAAGTTTGCGTTGCTTGAGGGACTTCTGAATCACGTCGCGACAGAGCATGTGGAGCTGTTTGAGGTTCGCGACAGTAGGGGCGTTCGAAGTACCAAGAGTGGGGACCAGATCAACCTCGAGAGTAGGATGGTACCCCTTGTTGGCAAAGAACGGAGATACTGAGGTGCTGGTGTGGGGAGCGTTGTTGTAACAAAACTCTGCCATGGGAGAAGGTCGGACCAATCGGATTGCTGGTAGTTAGTGTAGAGCCAAAGGTACTGCTTGAGGACTTGGTTCACGCGCTCGGTTTGTCCGTCTGTCTCGGGATGGTAGGCGGTCGAGAGCTTTCGAGCGATGCTATCACGAAGGACAAAGATAGGAGGGATGAGCCGGACGAAGGGGCCCAAGACGAGGGGCAAGGGACGAGGGACAAGTCGAGAGATGTTCTAGGGACTTCTCAAGAGAGACGAGGACGAGGGACGAGTGCAAGGATGTGACCTTTGACGAGATTCGAGTTGCAGAAAGGAAGGAGAGAAGTAAGCTACGGAGATGGGGAACTAGACCAGAGGAGTCGGGGACGAGGTGGCGAGCTTGAGGAGGCGAGGCACGAGGATCACGTAATAGTGTTGAGGCTGGGGATCACGTAATAGAGCTTGGTTGAGGATCACGTAAGAGTCGGGGGCGAGAGGGTTGTGAGTGTGTAGTTGGAGGAGAAGAGAGCAGTGCAGGTGCCGAAGCGGGGAGAGGAGGTCCGAGGCGTGGGAAGGCCGAAGTCACGCGGATGACGAAGGTGCTGAGAGGCCGAACTCGGAGTGGCGAACTTCCATTCGTGACAGTACCCCCGGGTTAAGCGTCGAGCTCCGCGAGATGTTGGATACAGTTGGCGCCAGGCTTGCGAGGTTTCGAGTGATGGAAGTCGAGGACGAGAGCATCGTCATCATCAAAATCGGAAGCGTCAACCCACTCACGATCCTGAGGTCCATAGCCAGTCCAATTGACGAAGTATTGAAGCGAGCCATGGCGAACGCGAGAGTCGAGGATCCTTTCGACGACGAAGGCTTCCTGGCCGTCGATGAGATCGGGTGGCGGCGGCACAGGCTGTTGACGAGACGGCAGAGTTTTGGGGCGATAAGGTTCAAGAAGCGAGACATGGAAAACAGGATGAATGCGCATCGTCGAAGGGAGATCCAACTTGCAGGCAACGGGATTGATGATGCGCTTGATGACAAAAGGTCCAAGCTTGTTGGAGTCGAGCTTCGATGAAGGCCGAGTGGTGCGGATGTTGCGTCAATTGAGCATGACTTGTTGACCGAGCGCAAGAGGAGGTGTGGGAGCACGACAAAGGTTGGCGTAGCGAGCATGAGACTCCTGAGAACGACGAATCTGATCCTGCGCAAGTTGTTGGGTGTTGCGAAGACCGGCAAGATGTTGTCGAACGTCTGGGACAGGAGTCTCCTGGAGGGTGACTTCAAGCCTTGGGTGATAACCGCGAGAGGCGAAGAAAGGAGATCCCTGTTAAATGTAGGCTGCAGGACCTTGGGAGGTTGGTGTAGCGACCGCTAGGGCTATTGTAGGAGCGTCAACGTGGCTGGTTTGCGACGGACGGTCCGGGCGGAGAGGTCGTGCGGCGGCACAGGCGCGGTGCGGCTGGACAATCTGTTCTCTACCGAAGATTAGCTGTCTAGCTAATGTTGGGAAGCGGTAGAGAAGAGGAAGAGAGGCGCGAGGGCGCGTGAGTCGGGTGAGGTTCCAGCAAAGGGCCGCGCTAAGACAAACTGGGCTAACACAATGCGAAGCTTCAAGACCGAACTCCAAGTGGACCATCGAGGCTCTGAGGGGTGTCGTGTTGGACGACGTACACGAAGGGGAACTTATCTACACGATCCAGAGTTGTTGAGTGAGGCAATCCGTGACGACAGGCTTCAGGTTGCGAACCGCGGGCATCATGAGTGGGCGATGTTCTGCATGGCCGATGAGACATGAGGACGGTGGCGACAAGCTGGCGGTGGCTAGGCGGAGGCAACGGCTCGGCAAGACAGGAGAAGTAGACCGACTAAGTTCCGATGTGGAGGCGGCGGCGCGCGAGCGGTGAGTTGAACAGGCTGGCGCGGGGGCGGCGAACAAAGGGGGCGGCTTGGCTGCGGAAGGCGAAGGCGAAGGCGCGCGGCGGCGAAAAGGCGGCGAGACAAAATGGTGCGGTGGCGTGCAGACAGGGCAGGCAACGGCTGGATGGACGGACCAGGATGTGGACAAGTTGAAAAACGGTGCACATGGGTCAAGGGACAAGACTGGGCGCAAGTGACATGCGGCAATGCTCAAGGACGGGCCCAGCAAAGGTGCCGAGGCGAAAAAGCGGCGGAGGCGTGCAGAGCAAAAGCAGGCAACGGCCGGGCAGTCGGACCAGGATGTGGACGAGTTGACAAACGGTGCACATGGGTCGAGGAACGAGGCTGGGCGCAAGCGTCATGCGGCGAGGCTCAAAGGACAGGGGGCGCGGTGGAGGCTTGCGGAGGCTTGGGCGTGCGGCGAAGCCGCGAGCGAAAGGCGGGCAAGTCCGTCAAACGGCGGTCCGATGTCAAAGTGTTCGAAGGCTTGACAGAATCCAATTCAACATTGATGACAGTCCAATGTTCGGGTGTGGGACTGGCAGAGAAGCGTGGCAAGGTATCCGACAGCGTAGGAGATGTCCGGGCGAGTACCGGTGGCGGCGTACAGGAGGCATCCAATGGCCTGCATGTACCGTGTTCTAGCAATTTTGATGGTTCCGCGAGCGAATGTTCAAGCTGGCGGTTCGGGGCCATGGGCGTGGAGGCGGGGCTGCTGTCAGACATGCCAAATCTGCGGAGGATGCTGGTGATGTAGGCCTCCTGCGACAGGATGATGGACTTGTCGGCCTGTCGTTTGATTTGGATCCCCAAGATGTACTGGGCTGGACCAAGTCGCTTGATGCCGTACTTTCGCTCCAGGCCGTTGAGGATGCGCTCAATTTCGTCCTCGGAGGGGCTGACCATCAACAAGTCGTCAACATAGAGGGCGATGTAGTGATAGTTGTCGCCGTCGCGTCGCACGTATACGCAGTGATCCTTGGCTGTGGCGCGGGTAGTTGAGGCTTTTTAGCATCAAGTCAATGTGCTCGTTCCAGACTCGGCCGGCCTGCTTGAGGCCGTAGATCGATCGATGGAGTTTGAGGACTTTACCGGGCATGTCAACACCTTGTGGGACGCGCATGTAGAGGTCTTCCTTCAGCTCGCCATGGAGGTATGCCTTGTCAACGTCGGCCTGATGGACGTGGAGTTTCTTGGCGGCGGCCAGGGCGATGAGAGCCCGTATTGAGGTGAACTGGCAACAGGAGCAAATGTCTCATCGTAATCAATACCTGGGCGCTGGGAGAATCCCTGTGCAACGAGCCGGCCCTTGTGCGAAGTGATCTTGCCAAGTTGGTCGCGTTTGGTGCGGAAGATGAACCTGGATCCAAGGACTTTGGCACCGGGGGGCAGTGAGGAGGAGTTGACCGGGGTGAAGCATTTGTACTCGGTGGCAAGGGAGTGAAACTCATCGGCTGCTGCTTGCCTCCAGATCTCCTCTTTACCTGACTTGACCGCCTGCGACCAATTTTGGGGGTCCTCGGTTGGCCCTTCGAGTTCGACGACCGGTGAACCAGCAGTGGTGGCGGCGAAGGCAGCGGCGCGAGACGGGCATGACAAGAAGTCGATTGGGTCGGCCGAGTCGTCGGTCACGTCCGACGCAGGGGGTGATGGCGAGAACTGAGCCCTGGACATGTCGGACGGTGTGTCAAAGCCATCGTCGGACATGTCGATTGTTGTGTCGTCACTCGTGTCGGTCTCAAGCGCGGCAAATCGATTTTCGTGCACGACAGGCGGGAGGGACGGAGGTGGTGCAGCGCGGGAGCCATGGGCAGCGTCAACAAAGGTCCAGTCGCCAGTGGTGGACGTCATGGGAGGTTTCGGTTGGTCGATCGGGGCATCTCGAGCGGGGAAGACTTTCTCATCGAATAGGACGTCGCGGCTCTGGAAGAACGAAGTTGTGGCCGGGTCGTAAAGCGTCCAGGCCTTCGATCTGTTATCGATGCCAACGAAGATGAATGGTTTGGCCTTGGGGTCGAGTTTTGCTCGCTTGTGCTGAGGGGTGGTGTGCCAGGCGCGGCAGCCAAATACCCTCAGTTTGCCGTGCTGGGAGGCCGAGGGCGTAGCAGTGCGACAAGAACACCTTAGGGCCGAGGGCCTTGGTGAAGATGTCGGCCACCATGTCGCTAGTTCCCACATGCGAGAGTGAGATGTCGCCCCGATTCACCATGTCTCGAACGAAGTGCTCGCGCAAGCGTATGTGTCGAGTGCCGGAGACGCGGACAGGGTCGTGAGCAACTGCTGCAGCGGCTTCGTTGTCAGTAAAAATGTGAGCCGGTGCAACAGGTTGGACATGGAGCTCTTCGAGCAGCTGACTGAGGTATATCCCTTCCTTGCCAGCATGCGAGAGGGCGAGGTATTCAGCGTTGGTGGTGGAATCGGCAACTCGAGATTGACGCTTGGACGACCAGGACACGGCGGAGCCGGCGATGTAGAAGACGTAGCCCATGGTTGACACCGATGTATCGACGCAGGCCCCCCAATTCGCGTCGGAGTAGCCTACCACACCCGTGATGCAAGCCTGGCCGCGAGCATATACCAGTTCGTCGCGATACGTGGCCCGGAGGTAGCGTAGGACGTGCTTGACCGCGATCCAATGACGACGTCCGGGGTTGTTGGCGAAGCGGGCCAGGTAGGACACGGCGAAGGCGATGTCAGGGCGGGTGCCAAGCGAGATGTAGAGAAGCGAGCCGATAGCCTGCAGATACCATGACCGGATCCGTTCGGTGCCTTGACCCGGGATGGCGGTGAGCGAAAGAAAGGCCAGGAGTCATCGGAACTGTAGTGCCGCGAGTCGTAGTGTCGAAGTGGAACCGAGCGAGCACGTCCATGATGTACCGTTCCTGGGACAGGGCGATAGAACCGTCGTCGAGCCGCCTAATCTGGATGCCGAGGATGTACTCTGCCGGGCCGAGGCGCTTGACTCCGTAGCGTTGTTCGAGGCCCGAGATGACACGTTCGATTTCGGCCAGGTCCGGGCTGATCATCAGAAGGTCGTTGACGTACAGCGCAATGTAGTGTGGACGTTGACAATCATCGAGCCGAGAGTATACGCCAGTGATCGGTGCCCGTCGCCGTGTAACCGAGGTCGCAAAGCGAAGCGTCGATGTGTCGATTCCAGATGCGGCCAGCCTGTTTGAGCCCGTAGATGGTGTTAAATTCCATACACTCTTGCTTAGATCAATCTCCAATCCGCACCGCGCCTAGCTAGCCGCGCCGCTTGGACCTCTTTTTGGACTTAGAGATATTTCGCGCACTCGCACTGCGCGCCTCTTTAGTCTTCCCCTAACGCTCCAAACTACTCCCTTACAACCCGTACTCTGTCTCGTGTACTTACTGGTTGCCGATCCAGTCCCCTCTCGAGACATACGGTTTAACAGGTTATGAGCCCGAGCTAAAGCTGCTCCAACAATGACAGCTCCACTGACGTCATTCGCGACCATCATGATCGTCTTCATCATCATCATCGCACTGTGCCACACCCTTGCAACCGCCCTCGCCACGCAATCGGCCGTTACCGCATCATGACGCAACTTGACACGTCGCACCTGGACCCGACTGTGAGCGTGACAGTCCGGCCCAGCGTGAACGTCGTTGCACTCCTAGGTCGTCTGAACTCGAACCGGGAGCTTCACCTCCCCAACGACACCCTCGTACTCGACTCGGGCGCCTCCCACCACATGGTCAAGGACGCGTCTCTCTTCGACGTCTGGCACACTCGGTCGCACATCGCCGTTGATGGCGCTGGTGGATCACTCATGGCCCAAGGAACCGGCTCGATCACGATACGAACGTCGAAACAACGAACGATCAAGCTCTGCAACGTCTACTACGTTCCCGACCTTCCGGCCAACCTGATCTCGGTCATGCAGCTGCGCCGCGAGCGCATTTACACCCACTTTGGCAAGACCATCGAGCTCCGGTCACAAGGTCACCTCATAGGCGTCGCATCCCTCATTGCGAACCAATTGTCGACACTGGACGCCACCCCAATCCGCTGTACACCGTCACCAGTTGCAGCCGCCGCCATCCCTCTCCTGACTCTGCATCAACGATTCGGCCACCTGTCCCTTCCCAACCTGCGAAGGGCAGTCTCGTCGGGTCAACTACAAGGTCAAACATGGACGTACTCGGCGGCCGAATGCAAGGCCTTCTCCTGCGACACCTGCAAAGCGGCAAAGGCAACCAGGAAACCTTTCCCAACATCGGACTCTCGCGCTTCGCAACCACTCGAACTGGTCCACTCCGATGTCCTCACTCTGCCCAAACCAGCCACCGACGGGGAACGATATGTTGTCACCTTCATCGACAATTTCTCCCGAAAGACGTGGGTCAGCGCGCTGAGAAACAAGAGTCAAGTCTTCGACACCTTCCAACGTTGGCACACCATGATCGAACGCTCAACGGGCCTCAAGCTCCGCACGTTACGAACGGACAATGGCGGCGAATACACGTCCAAAGCCTTCATTGAGTACTGCTCTCACCACGGCATTACCAGGCAGCTCACAATCCCGTACACCCCGGAGCAGAACGGCCGAGCCGAAAGGACAAACCGCACGATCATCGAGGGGACAATTGCCCTGCTCCAGCACTCGGGACTGCCCATGACACTCTGGCGAGAGGCCATCCGGTACGTTGTTGACACCAAGAACCTCAGCCCGCACAGCGCCATCGACCACAAGATCCCGGATGCTGTCTGGTTTGGCAAACCTCCCAGCACGGCAAACCTGAGGGTATTCGGATGCCGCGCCTGGCACACCACCCCTCAGCACAAGCGGGCAAAACTCGACCCAAGGCCAAACCATTCATCTTCGTTGGCATCGATAACAGATCGAAGGCCTGGACGCTTTACGACCCGGCCACAACTTCGTTCTTCCAGAGCCGCGACGTCCTATTCGATGAGAAAGTCTTCCCCGCTCGAGATGCCCCGATCGACCAACCGAAACCTCCCATGACGTCCACCACTGGCGACTGGACCTTTGTTGACGCTGCCCATGGCTCCCGCGCTGCACCACCTCCGTCCCTCCCGCCTGTCGTGCACGAAAATCGATTTGCCGCGCTTGAGACCGACACGAGTGACGACGCAACGATCGACATGTCCGACGATGGTTTTGACACACCGTCCGACATATCCAGGGCTCAGTTCTCGCCATCACCTCCTGCGTCGGACGTGACCGACGACTCAGCCGACCCAATCGACTTCTTGTCATGCCCGTCTCGCGCCGCTGCCTTTGCCGCCACCACTACTGGTTCATCGGTCGTCGAACTCGAAGGGCCAACCAAGGACCCCCAAAATTGGTCGCAGGCGGTCAAGTCAGGTAAAGAGGAGATCTGGAGGCAAGCAGCAGCCGATGAGTTTCACTCCCTTGCCACCGAGTACAAATGCTTCACCCTGGTCAACTCCTCCTCACTGCCCCCCGGTGCCAAAGTCCTTGGATCCAGGTTCATCTTCCGCACCAAACGCGACCAACTTGGCAAGATCACTTCGCACAAGGGCCGGCTCGTTGCACAGGGATTCTCCCAGCGCCCAGGTATTGATTACGATGAGACATTTGCTCCTGTTGCCAAGTTCACCTCAATACGGGCTCTCATCGCCCTGGCCGCCGCCAAGAAACTCCACGTCCATCAGGCCGACGTTGACAAGGCATACCTCCACGGCGAGCTGAAGGAAGACCTCTACATGCGCGTCCCACAAGGTGTTGACATGCCCGGTAAAGTCCTCAAACTCCATCGATCGATCTACGGCCTCAAGCAGGCCGGCCGAGTCTGGAATGAGCACATTGACTTGACGCTGAAGAGCCTCAACTACCGCGCCACAGCCAAGGACCACTGCGTGTACGTACGACGCGACGGCGACCAATACCACTACATCGCCCTCTACGTCGATGACTTGCTGATGGTCAGCCCTTCGGAGGACGAGATTGAGCGCATCCTCAACGGCCTGGAGCAAAAATACGGCATCAAGCGACTTGGCCCAGCCCAATACATCTTGGGGATCCAGATCAAACGACAGGCCGACAAGTCCATCATCCTGTCGCAGGAGGCGTACATCACAAGTATCCTCCGCAGATTTGGAATGTCAGACAGCAGCCCCGCCTCCACGCCCATGGCCCCAAACCGCCAGCTCGAGCATTCGCTCGCGGAACCGTCAAAGATCGCTCAGACGCGCTACATGCAGGCCATTGGGTGCCTCCTCTACGCCGCCACTGGTACTCGCCCAGACATCTCCTACGCCGTTGGATACCTCGCACGTTTCTCTGCCAGTCCCACACCTGAACACTGGACCGCCATCAAGACCGTCTTTCGGTACTTATGCGGAACTGCACGCCTTGGCCTGCACTACAGCTCCGAGCAAGGCAAGTTCTCCGGCTTCACCGGTTACTCTGACGCAGACTGGGGAACCTGCACCACATCATCACGGTCAACCATGGGGTACAGCTTCCACCTGGCTGGCTCCGTTATCTCCTGGTCCTCCAAAGTGCAAAACCGAGTGGCCGACTCCACCACAGACGCCGAGTACCTCGCCCTCTCGCATGCCTCGAAGGAAGCTGGCCACCTCCAAGAACTACTTATGGAGCTGGGCATCGACACCCAAGCTCCCGTCCAACTTTACGGCGACAACCAAGGAGCACTGGCTCTCGCCAAGAACCCCACCCTTCACCACCGGTCCCGACACATTCGCATTCGCGAACATTTCGTACGCGACCAGGTCAGGCTGGGCACCATTCGAGTCGACTATGTGGACACGAAAACCATGGTCGCCGATATCTTCACCAAGGCACTTGGGCCTTTAGTGTTCAAGGTTCATCGTGAGAACCTGGGTCTCCGAGGCTAAGTAAGCTTCGAGCGAGGGGGGGTGTTAAATTCCATACACTCTTGCTTAGATCAATCTCCAATCCGCACCGCGCCTAGCTAGCCGCGCCGCTTGGACCTCTCTTTGGACTTAGAGATATTTCGCGCACTCGCACTGCGCGCCTCTTTAGTCTTCCCCCTAACGCTCCAAACTACTCCCTTACAACCCGTACTCTGTCTCGTGTACTTACTGGTTGCCGATCCAGTCCCCTCTCGAGACATACGGTTTAACAGTGTGGGCCAAAGCCGCCAACGACGAGTTCACCTCCATGCGCGACGACGTCAAGGTCTTCACTATCGAGGACCGGTCCACGGTGCCGGCGGGTGCGACCATCGTCACATCCAAGTTCGTCTGGAAGACGAAATGGAACGCACTCGGCGAAGTCACTGGACACAAGGCACGGCTCGTGGCGCAGGGCAATCGGCAACGCGACGGCATCGACTTTAACGAAACCTTTGCACCGGTCGCACGCTTCTCCTTGCGCTGGCGGCCGCCAACGGCTTGCATGTGCACCAAGCGGACATCGACAAAGCCTACCTTCACGGCGATCTCGATCACGACATCTGGATGACGGTGTTGAATTGCATTCTGTCAAGCCTTCGAACACTTCGACATCGGACCGCCGTTTGACGGACTTGCCCGCCTTTCGCCTCGGCGCCTCGCTCCGCGCGCCTTCGCCTCCGCAAGCCTCCACCGCGCCCCCTGTCCCTCGAGCCTCGCTGCATGATCCTCGCACCCGGCCTCGTCCCTCGACCGATGTGCACCGTTCGTCAACTTGTCCACATCCCGGTCCGTCTGCCCGTCGTTGCCAGCTTTGCCTGCTCTGCCATGCTCGCCACCACGCGCCTTTGCCTCTTGGCACTTTCACCTCGGCGCCTTTTTCGCCGCCGCGCGCCTTCGCCTCGGCGCCTTCGCCTTCGCAGCCAAGCCGCCCCCTTGTTCACCGCCCAGTTTTCGCCTCGGCGCCTCTTTCGCCGCCGCGCGCCTTCGCCTCGGCGCCTTCGCCCTCGCTGCCAAGCCGCCCCCCAGTCTTTCGCCTTGGCGCCGTCGCCTTCGCCGCCAAGCCGCCCCCCTCCAGTCTTTCGCCTAGGCGCCTTCGCCTTCGCAGCCAAGCCGCCCCCTTGTCTCCGCCTCCGCGCCAGCCTGCTCAACTCACGCTCGCGCGCCGCCGCCTCCACGCCGGGACTTAGTCAGTCCGCACTCTCCAGCCTAGCCGAGCCAACGCCTCCGCCTCGCCACAGCCAGTTTGCCACCGCCGACCTCATGACCCATCGGCCATGCAGAACATCGCCCACTCATGATGCCCGCGGTTCGCAACCTGAAGCCTGTCGTCACGGATCGCCTCACTCAACAACTCTGGATCGTGTAGATAAGTTTCCCCTCGTGTCCGTCGTCCAACACGGCACCCCTCAGAGCCTCGATGGTCCACTTGGAGTTCGGTCTTGAAGCTTCGCATTGTGTTAGCCCAGTTTGTCTTAGCGCGGCCCTTTGCTGGAACCTCACCCGACTCGCGCGCCCTCGCGCCTCTCTTCCTCTTCTCTACCGCTTCCCAACATTAGCTAGACAGCTAATCTTCGGTAGAGAACAGAGAACAGATCGCCCAGCCGCACCGCGTCCGTCTCGTCAGACCGCGCCTGTGCCGCCGCACGACCTCTCCGCCCGGACCGTCCGTCGCAACCTTGCCACGTCGACGCTCCTACAGTAGCCCTAGCGGTCGCTACGCCAACCTCCCAAGGTCCTGCAGCCTACATTCAACAAAACACGTCCTTCGCTACCTTCGCGCCACGTACCGCGATGAGCTACTCTACGCCCGCGGTCCAGCCAAAGTTACGGGTGTGGTTGGTTATTCCGATGCGAACTGGGGTGCCTGCGTCGACACGTCCATCTCCACAATGGGCTTTGTCTTTTACTTGGCTGGTTCCGCCGTCTCTTGGTCATCGAAGCGTCAGACTCGGGTGGCGGATTCCACCACTGATGCCGAATACCTCGCCTTGTCGCACGCTGGTAAGGAAGCGATTTACCTTACGCAACTCCTCTCCGAGCTCCACGTTCGCCCGATCGATGCAGCTCACATCTTCACCGACAACGAGGCCGCGGCCGCCGTCGCTCACGACCCCGTTCGCACCTCCGGCACTCGACACATACGCCTCCGCGAGCATTTTGTCCGCGACATGGTCAACCGAGGCGATATCTCCCTCTCACACGTTGGCACAGCGAACATGGTTGCGGACCTATTCACCAAAGCGCTGGGTCCCAAGATTTTTGGTATACATTGCTATGCTCTAGGCCTCCGGACGCGGCACCCACGGCTCAAGTCTACCTCGCGTTCGCGTGGGGGGGGGGTGTGAGGAATCCACTCTCCGCTCGGGTCAGGACTTAGGGAGCCGCGCGCCTAAGTCCCAGGCTCGCTCCGCGCGTCTAAGTCCTGAGCCGATGCGCCCGGCTCGCTCCGCGCGCCTTACTGTTAGCTTCCTATTCATCACTCTTGGCTATAACTACATCGCTGACGTAGTAGAGTTGATCGAATATTCACCATGTCTCGAACGAAGTGCTCGCGCAAGCGTATGTGTCGAGTGCCGGAGACGCGGACAGGGTCGTGAGCAACTGCTGCAGCAGCTTCGTTGTCAGTAAAAATGTGAGCCGGTGCAACAGGTTGGACATGGAGCTCTTCGAGCAGCTGACTGAGGTATATCCCTTCCTTGCCAGCATGCGAGAGGGCGAGGTATTCAGCGTTGGTGGTGGAATCGGCAACTCGAGATTGACGCTTGGACGACCAGGACACGGCGGAGCCGGCGATGTAGAAGACGTAGCCCATGGTTGACACCGATGTATCGACGCAGGCCCCCCAATTCGCGTCGGAGTAGCCTACCACACCCGTGATGCAAGCCTGGCCGCAAGCATATACCAGTTCGTCGCGATACGTGGCCCGGAGGTAACGTAGGATGTGCTTGACCGCAATCCAATGACGACGTCCGGGATTGTTGGCAAAGCGGGCCAGGTAGGACACGGCGAAGGCGATGTCAGGGCGGGTGCCAAGCGAGATGTAGAGAAGCGAGCCAATAGCCTGCAGATACCATGACCGGATCCGTTCGGTGCCTTGACCCGGGATGGCGGTGAGCGAAAGGCCAGGAGTCATCGGGACTGTAGTGCCGCGAGTCGTAGTGTCGAAGTGGAACCGAGCGAGCACGTCCATGATGTACCGTTCCTGGGACAGGGCGATAGAACCGTCGTCGAGCCGCCTAATCTGGATGCCGAGGATGTACTCTGCCGGGCCGAGGCGCTTGACTCCGTAGCGTTGTTCGAGGCCCGAGATGACACGTTCGATTTCGGCCAGGTCCGGGCTGATCATCAGGAGGTCGTTGACGTACAGTGCGATGTAGTGTGGACGTTGACAATCATCGAGCCGAGAGTATACGCAGTGATTGGTGCCCGTTGCCATGTAACCGAGGGCCCGAAGCGAAGCGTCGATGTGTCGATTCCAGATCCGGCCAGCCTGTTTGAGCCCGTAGATGGAGCGTCGCTGGGAAGGTCGAAGCCGCGCGGTGCCGTCATCCAGATGTCGTGATCAAGGTCGCCATGAAGGTAGGCTTTGTCGATGTCCGCCTGGTGCACATGCAGGCCGTTGGCGGCCGCCAGCGCGAGGAGTGAGCGTATCGAGGAGAAGCGTGCGACCGGTGCAAACGTTTCGTTGAAGTCGATGCCGTCGCGTTGCCGATTGCCCTGCGCCACGAGCCGTGCCTTGTGTCCAGTGACTTCGCCGAGTGCATTCCATTTCGTCTTCCAGACGAACTTGGATGTGACGATGGTCGCACCCGCCGGCACCGTGGACCAGTCCTTGATAGTGAAGACCTTGAAGTCGTCGCGCATGGAGGTGAACTCGTCGTTGGCGGCTTTGGCCCACACTTCACGCTTGTCGCTCGACATCGCCTCGCACCAGGTCTGTGGGTCGCTCGTGATGGACTTGACTGGCTGAATGGCCTCCGCGTCAGAGGTGTCGTCGTCGGTTGCAATGAACGCGCGGTGATGTTGGGTGAGGAAATCGATTTCGTCCGGCGATTCGTCGCGAGGATGGCGCCCAATGAGGTCGAGTTTGTCGGGCGACTCCTCAGCCGATGCGGCCTCGCGGTACGTGCTGAAGTCCGGGCGGTGCATGTCCAGTAGGTCGAGGCGAACCTGGGGCTGTGAGCCAATGAGGTCGAGAGGATCGGCGGAGTCTTCAGAGTCGGTTGGTAAGGCCGAGGGTGACGATGACGCAGCCAACGACGGTGAGAGCGCAGGCGACGGTGACGAGGACGATTTGGCATCTGTGGAGTTAAGTAAGGTTCCGCCAGTGTACCCTGGGGCCACGTCAACGGCGCTCATGGCAGAATCATCAAGGGGGGATGAGACGTCCATGTGCGCCGACCTTACTAGTGGGGTCCATGTCTTGACAACGGCTTGAGGTTCGGTGGTCGATGAAGCGCTGGCGAAGTGCGTGTCGACGTCGTGCTCGGTGGAGTCGCCATATAATCCGGGGAATTCAGTGTCGAGGAACGTGGCATTTCTGCCCAGAACGATCTTCTTTGTCGTAGTGTCGTAGAAACGGAAGGCTTTAGAAGCCAGGTCGTAGCCGGTGAAGAGAACGCGAACCGCTTTCGGGTCGAGTTTCGAGCGAAGTTTGGGCGCGACCGTGAGCCAAGCTGTGCAGCCGAACGGGTGAAGCGCCGAGGCGTTGGCGCGGTCGCCCTGCCAGACGGAGTTCGGTGTTGCCTTGTCCAGGGCCGAGTGTTGACACAGGTTCTTGCAGTATACGAAATAGGCTGCGGCCTCCTCCCAGAATGTCTTGAGTAAATGTGCGTCCGCAAGAAGCGCGAGAACGCCTTCGACGATGGAACGATTTGTTGAATTTCATTCTACTACAATCCTTCGAACACTTCAACCTTGCGCCGCAACTTACCCGGCCCGCCCATTTTCTTGCCTCGAGCGCCTTTCGCCTCGGCGCACTCTCGCCTCGGCGCGTTCTTGTCTCGGGCGCCTTTCGCCTTCGCAGCCAAGCCGCCCCCTTGTCTCCGCCCCGCGCCAGCCTGCTCAACTCACGCTCGCGCGCCGCCGCCTCCACGCCGGGACTTAGTCAGTCCGCACTCTCCAGCCTAGCCGAGCCAACGCCTCCGCCTCGCCACAGCCAGTTTGCCACCGCCGACCTCATGACCCATCGGCCATGCAGAACATCGCCCACTCATGATGCCCGCGGTTCGCAACCTGAAGCCTGTCGTCACGGATCGCCTCACTCAACAACTCTGGATCGTGTAGATAAGTTTCCCCTCGTGTCCGTCGTCCAACACGGCACCCCTCAGAGCCTCGATGGTCCACTTGGAGTTCGGTCTTGAAGCTTCGCATTGTGTTAGCCCAGTTTGTCTTAGCGCGGCCCTTTGCTGGAACCTCACCCGACTCGCGCGCCCTCGCGCCTCTCTTCCTCTTCTCTACCGCTTCCCAACATTAGCTAGACAGCTAATCTTCGGTAGAGAACAGATCGTCCAGCCGCACCGCGTCCGTCTCGTCAGACCGCGCCTTGTGCCGCCGCACGACCTCTCCGCCCGGACCGTCCGTCGCAACCCTGCCACGTCGACGCTCCTACAGTAGCCCTAGCGGTCGCTACGCCAACCTCCCAAGGTCCTGCAGCCTACATTCAACACAATTGACCCGCTCCGCACGACCGTTCTGTTGAGGCGTTCGTGGGATAGAGTATTGTCGACGGGTGCCGCGTGTCTTGCAGAACTCCGTGAACGCTCTCGAACAATATTCGCCACCGTTGTCGGTTCGGAGGACCTTCAGCGTCGCACCTGTCTCGAGTTCAACCTCGGCAAGCCAAGTCTTGAACACGCTGAAGACTTCGCTTTTGTGTCCGATCGCGTAGGCCCAAAGTTTGCGGGAGTAATCGTCAAGGAACGTGACAAGGTAACGTTTGCCAGTCAAGGACCGCTCGGGGAAGGAAAGCACATCGCTGTGTACAAGGCCGAGTCGCTCTGAGGAGTGCGAGTTCGAATCGGGAAAGGGAAGACGATGGCCCTTTGCGCTGAGGCAAGCATTGCAGACAAACTTCTCTACCTCTTCGTCACTATATCCGGCCCCGAGACCCTCCAGCAAACCAGCGGCAACCATCTTCTGTATGGAGGACGGTGCGAGATGGCCGAGGCAGCGGTGGAGAGTCAGCAGGGGCACGGAAGACTGTGAGCGAGAAAGGAGAGCAAGCTGCTGACATTTGGAATGATCAGCGTCCAGCAAGTAGAGCCCTTCGTCGAGCCTCGCGCCTTCAGCGATGTCGTTGCCGTCTTTGTCAATGTGTATGCCGTGTTTCGTGAAAGCGACGCGGACGTTGTCGCTGTCGCAGAGACGTGAGACCGAGAGAAGGTTGACAGGCAGGCCCGGAGTGTGCAGCACGTCGGTAAGCGTGATTGGATGACCCGAGGCGGCAACGAAGGCGATGTTTCCTGTTCCGATGGCGTTGATACCCCCTGCAATGCCACCAATCTTCGTAAGTGCGATGTGGCGATAGGTCGTGAACAGCGACTTGTCTGAGACCATGTGCGAGGTGGCGCCCGAGTCAACGACGAAAGAGTTGGTGCGAAGCTGGCGACGACGAGCGAGAAGACCGGTGGCGAGACATCTGACATGGTGTTGCGAGTCGGCGGTGTCGGGCGTTTTCCCGTCGCCGAGAGCCTTCTTGCAGTCGAGAGACCAGTGGTCCTTCTTCTTGCAGAAACGACAGGGTCCTGGCGGCGGATGTTGCGCCCTCGTAGGGCACTCCACGACACGGTGAGAAGGACTGCGGCAGGCGAGACACTTGGGATGGGTGGGACGTGGCGACGACGAGGCAAGAAGGGCCGATTGGTCGCTGGAGAGGTTCGTTGACCGGAGTTGAACTCGCATGCGGTCAGCAAGCGAATCAATGTCAGGGAGAGTTCGTTGCGGGCGTTGTTCGTCGGTGAACGTCGCCTTGAAGCTCTCGAGTGACGGGTGGGCAATCGCGAGGAGGAGTGTGGCAAGGACGTCGTTGATCGTCGTTTTGGTATCGATGATCTCTTGTGCAACCGACTTGAAGTCCATGATCCAACTGTCGAATTCGCCAACCGTACCGGGCATGGGTCGGAAGCCCCAGAGTCGCGAGAAGAGCTCAAGTGTGCGGGTTGCATCGTCAGGGGTGTACCGCGATTTCAGTGTCGAGTAAATCTTGGGCGCTGTGAGGTCGGCGGTAGGGATCTTGTCGAGGACTGCCGAGACTTCGGCCGAATCGATCGAGTTCGCAAGGATTATTCGATCAACTCTACTACGTCAGCGATGTAGTTATAGCCAAGAGTGATCAATATCATTTCAACATACCTATTCGATCAACTCTACTACGTCAGCGATGTAGTTATAGCCAAGAGTGATGAATAGGAATCTAACAGTAAGGGAGCCGCGCGCCCCAAGTCCTCAGCCAGCGAGCCTCGGGGCTGAGCCAATGTGCCAGGCTCGCTGCGCGCGCCTAAGTCCTGGGCCGATGCGCCCGGCTCGCTCCGCGCGCCTAAGTCCTGGGCCGATGCGCCCGGCTCGCTCCGCGCGCCTAAGTCCTGACCCGAGCGGAGAGTGGATTCCTCACACCCCCCCCCACGCGAACGCGAGGTAGACTTGAGCCGTGGGTGCCGCGTCCGGAGGCCTAGAGCATAGCAATGTATACCAAAAATCTTGGGACCCAGCGCTTTGGTGAATAGGTCCGCAACCATGTCCGCTGTGCCAACGTGTGAGAGGGAGATATCGCCTCGGTTGACCATGTCGCGGACAAAATGCTCGCGGAGGCGTATGTGTCGAGTGCCGGAGGTGCGAACGGGGTCGTGAGCGACGGCGGCCGCGGCCTCGTTGTCGGTGAAGATGTGAGCTGCATCGATCGGGCGAACGTGGAGCTCGGAGAGGAGTTGCGTAAGGTAAATCGCTTCCTTACCAGCGTGCGACAAGGCGAGGTATTCGGCATCAGTGGTGGAATCCGCCACCCGAGTCTGACGCTTCGATGACCAAGAGACGGCGGAGCCGGCCAAGTAAAAGACGAAGCCCATTGTGGAGATGGACGTGTCGACGCAGGCACCCCAGTTCGCATCGGAATACCCAACCACACCCGTAACTTTGGCTGGACCGCGGGCGTAGAGTAGCTCATCGCGGTACGTGGCGCGAAGGTAGCGAAGGACGTGTTTGACGGCAATCCAATGACGGCGGCCAGGGTTGTTGGCGAACCGGGACAAGTACGAGACGGCGAAGGCAATGTCGGGTCGAGTGCCAAGGGAAATGTACAGGAGGGAGCCAATGGCTTGTAGGTACCACGATCGAATGCGCTCCGTTCCTTGACCCGGAACTGCCGTGAGCGAGAGGCCGGGCGTCATTGGCACCGTAGCGCCGCGTGTCGTGGTGTCGAAGTGAAACCGGGCGAGCACGTCCATGATGTAGCGTTCCTGGGATAGGGCAATGGAGCCGTCGTCCAGGCGGCGGATTTGGATGCCGAGGATGTATTCCGCGGGGCCGAGTCGTTTGACGCCGTATCGTTGTTCGAGGCCGGAGATGACGCGTTCGATCTCGTCGAGGGCGGGGCTGACAATGAGGAGATCGTCGACATACAAGGCGATATAATGGGGCCGTTGCTGATCATCAATGTGAGAGTAAATGCAGTGATCAGTGCCCGTTGCCTTGTACCCGAGACTCCTGAGTGATGTGTCAATGTGGCGATTCCAGATGCGACCGGCCTGCTTGAGACCGTAGATTGAGCGCCGCAGGCGGAGAATCTTATCACTTGGGAAGTCGAAACCTCGTGGCGTCGTCATCCAGATATCGTGATCGAGCTCGCCGTGGAGGTAAGCCTTGTCGATGTCGGCCTGATGAACGTGGTAACCATTGGCAGCGGCGAGGGCAAGGAGGCAGCGAATGGAGGAGAACCGGGCGACGGGTGCGAAAGTCTCCGAGAAGTCGATGCCGTCGCGTTGTCGGTTACCTTGCGCTACGAGACGTGCCTTGTGCCCCGTGACTTCGCCGCGTGCGTCGCGTTTGGTCTTCCAGACGAACTTGGAGGTGACGATAGTGGCGCCCGGTGGTACGGAGGATCGAGGCTCGATGGTGAACACCTTGAAGTCGTCGCGCATGGCGGTGAACTCGGCGGCGGCAGCCTGAGCCCAGATGTCGTGCTCGTCGCTGGACATTGCTTCGCGCCAGGTCTGAGGATCGCTAGTAATCGACTTGACGGGCTCGATGGCGTCGAGGGTGGGGTCGTCGTCGTCTGTGGCGATGAAGGCGCGGTGGTGGCGAGAGAGGAAATCGATCTCATCAGGGGAGTCGTCATCGGAGGGCTGTTCAGCGGGGGCAATGGCGGGTGCGGGCGTCACCAGGGTGTCGTCGTCGGATCGATGTACGTCCATCAGGTTGAGGCGAACCGCGGTGTTGGAGTTGAGGAGGTCAAGCGGGTCGTCCGAGTCATCGAGGGACGGTCCTCCGGCCGAGGACGTGGCGGGCGACGAAAGCGGGACAAGCGACGGGGACGGCGAGGGGCTGATATCTGTAGAATTAAGTAAGGATCCGCCAGTGTACCCTGGGGCCACGTCAACGGCGCTCATGGCAGAATCATCAAGAGAGGATGAGACGTCCATGTGCGCCGACCTTACTAGTGGGGTCCTCGTCTTGACGGCGGGGGCGGGCGTGTCGGCGGGAATGACGAACTGGCGTTCGGTGTTGTCCACATCGACGGGCGTGTTGATTGGGAGGCCGGGGAAGTCGTCGTCGAGGAAGGTGGCATTTCGGCCAATCACAACCTTGTTGGTATAATGGTCGAAGAAACGGAAAGCCTTGGAGGCGAGGTCGTAACCGGTGAAGATCACGCGCGCGGCCTTGGGGTCGAGCTTGCTGCGAAGGTCCGGCGCGACCGTGAGCCAGGCCGCGCAGCCGAACGGGTGGAGGGCGGTGGTGGTGGTGCGTCGGCCGTTCCAAACGGATTCTGGAGTCTGTTTGGCCAAAGCTGAGTGTGAGCACCTGTTTTTGCAATAAACGAAGTACGCAGCCGCTTCATCCCAAAAGGTGGCCGGCAGATGGGAGTCAGCAAGGAGGGCGAGGATGCCCTCGACAATGGAGAGATTGACACGTTCGGCACGACCGTTTTGCTGAGGTGTGTAGGGGATAGAGTATTGACGACGAATGCCCCTGGACTTGCAGAACTCCGTGAATGCGTTCGATCGGTACTCCCCGCCGTTGTCAGTGCGAAGGGTTTTTAAACGCGCGTTCGTCTCTAACTCCACTTCGGCGAGCCAAGTCTGGAAGGTCGGGAAGACGTCGCTTTTGTGATCGATCGCGTATGCCCAGAGTTTGCGAGAGTGGTCGTCAAGAAATGTGACAAGGTAGCGCTTCCCGGTCAAGGACGGAGTGGGGAACGAAAGGACATCGCTGTGCACGAGGCCGAGTCTCTCGGGGGAATGCGACTCAGAGTCGGGAAAAGGAAGACGGTGGCCTTTGGAACCAAGGCAAGCATTGCAAACAAACTCCTCTACGTCTTTGTCACTGTACCCGGCCCCAAACCCGTCCAGCAAACCTGCGGCGATCATCTTCTGTATAGAGGATGGGGCAAGATGGCCGAGGCAGCGGTGAAGGGTAAGCAGGGGCACGGTAGACTCAGAACGCGAGAGAAGGGCAAGCTGCTGACACTTGGTGTGATCCGCGTCCAAAAGGTAGAGACCGTCGTTAACCCTGGTACCGTGAGCAATGGCCTGGCCGTCCTTGGCGATGTCGATGCCGTCGCTGGTGAAGGCGAGTCGAACGCGGTCGGTGTCGCAGAGGCGAGAAACAGAGAGGAGGTTGACGTGGAGGCCCGGCGTGTGCAGAACGCCACGCAGCGTGATCGGATGTCCGGTCTTGGCAACGAACGCTACGTCCCCCATACCAATGGCCGTGATACCGCCGGCGATGCCGCCGATCTTGGTGTGCGCCGTCTGGCGATAAGCCGTGAATAGAGAGCGATCGGCGACCATGTGTGCCGTGGCGCCCGAGTCGACTACAAAGGCGTCAGTCGGGAGTTGCCGGCGAGCGAACAGGCAGGAGGCGAAATAGCCGATGTTAGGCTGTTGAGCGGCGGGGAGAGACGTGTCGTCCTGGTTGTCGTCGCCGGTGTGTTTCTGTTCGCCCCGGTGCTTGCAGTCGAGGGCCCAGTGACCTTTCTTGTGGCAGCGGCGGCAGGGGCCGGCGGGCGGGTGTGTCGCCCGTGAGGTGCAGTCGCGCAGACGGTGGCCGGGGGCGCGGCAGGCGGGACAAGGGGAGGCGGTGGCGAGCATGGCCGAGTGCGATGACGAGAGTCCCGCCGAGCGAAGCTGGATGCGAATGCGATCCGTCAGCGTCGTGAGTTCCGGGAGGTCGCGTTGGTTGCGCTGCTCGTCCGTGAACGTGAGTCGGAAGCTGTCGAGGCAGGGTGGGACCATGGCGAGCACGTGAGTGGCGAGCACGTCGTTGAGCGAGGTTTTGGCGTCGCGGATTTCCTGCGCGATCGACATGTATTCACGGAGCCACGTGTCGTACGCCTCGACGGAGGCAGGCATCTTCCTGAAGTCCCAAAGGCGGGCGAACAACTCGAGGGTACGAGTGGCGTCGTCCGGTGCGAAACGAGCCTTGAGTGCGGCGAAGATGCGTGGTGCCGACAGGTCGTCGCTGGGGATGGTGTCGAGGGTGGCTGAGACGTCGGCTGAGTCGATCGAGCCAACGATGATTTCACGCGCGGCGTCGTCACGGGCGGCAAGCTGGTCGGCCGTCCACGTCGGGGGAATGACACCGTCAAGAACGTAACCACGGGCTTGATTTGGAAGCGCGAGACGGAGTTGACGTAACCAGTTTGTAAACGACTTAGGGCCGTCAAGGCGAGCGTGCTTGGGGAACACGACTTTTGATGCGGTGGCGGTGTTTGCCTGCGTGGCAGTGACGGGCGGGGAGGCGGCGGCGGCGGCAGGGGGCTGTGAGGCCTGTAGAGCGGCAAGCTGTGCCTGTAGCGTGGCGATTTGCACGCTGATCGAAGGGTCAGGGGAGCTGATGTCCCTGGGGGGCGAAGGCGGGGCGGGGGAGCTGTCCATGCTGCGATGGTGCGATGGGCTGGGGCGGCTCGAGTGGCTGGGCTCGAGGGAAAAATTTCAAGCGGCGGGGCTGGTAGCTCGTGGGCTTATAACCTATTCGATCAACTCTACTACGTCAGCGATGTAGTTATAGCCAAGAGTGATCAATATCATTTCAACATACCTATTCGATCAACTCTACTACGTCAGCGATGTAGTTATAGCCAAGAGTGATGAATAGGAATCTAACAGTAAGGGAGCCGCGCGCCCCAAGTCCTCAGCCAGCGAGCCTCGGGGCTGAGCCAATGTGCCAGGCTCGCTGCGCGCGCCTAAGTCCTGGGCCGATGCGCCCGGCTCGCTCCGCGCGCCTAAGTCCTGGGCCGATGCGCCCGGCTCGCTCCGCGCGCCTAAGTCCTGACCCGAGCGGAGAGTGGATTCCTCACAAGGATCTCGCGAGCCACAACGTCGCGGGCGGAGCGTTGCGAAGGTGTCCAGTCGTCGGGTATGACGCCGTCGAGGACGTACGAGCGGATGTCGTCCGCTAGGCACAGGCAAAGTTGGCGTGTCCAGTTCGCGAATGTCTTTGGCCCGTCCAAGCGTGCGTGCTTGGGGAAGGCGGTGCGAGTAGTGCCTGGCGACGTGGCGGGTGTGGCGGTGCCAGGAGCGGCGGCGGCGAGACCCGACAGCAGCGCTGCAAGGGATGCAAGCTGGTCGGCGTCAAGTGTCGGGTTGGCTCCCGTCGCGAGGGGTGATGTCGTGGCCATGCTAGCTGGTAGCTCGTGGGCTTATAACCTATGAGACGATCACCACTACTGTCAGGAGAGGTTGAAAGTCGAACAGAAGTGATGAGAAGGAAGCTAAGAAACAGAAAGGGGGCCCGCGCTGGGATAGGCCCAGGCGCGGGTGAAATCGCTGGCGCGCTAAGGCAGTCGCGCGCGTCTAAGTCGCCACCGCAGGGGGGCGGGCTAGTGGTCGCGCGCCAGAATCCGCCGGCGCCGGCGCGCTGAGGCAGTCGCGCGCGTCTAAGTCCCCTCCGCAGGGGGCGGGCTAGCGGGCGCGCGCAACGACCGAGGCGCCCCTGTCGAGCTGAGAGTGGACTCTTCACAAGGGCTACTAGTGGAGTGTCGACGTGGCAAGGATGCGACGGATGGTCGACAGGAGAAGTCGTGAGGCGGCACTGGCGCGGTCTGATGAGACGGACGCGGTGCGGCTGGACGATCTGTTCTCTACCGAAGATTAGCTGTCTGGCTAATGTTGGGAAGCGGTAGAGAAGAGGAAGAAAGGCACAGGGGCGCGCGAGTCGGGTGAGGTTCTAGCAAGGGGCCGCGCTAAGACAAACTGGACTAGCACAATGCGAAGCTACAAGACCGAACTCCAAGCGGACCATCAAGGCTCTGAGGGGTGTCGTGTTGGACGACGTACACGAAGGGAAACTTATCTACCTTGGTCGAGTGTTGGTGAGCTGGGCAATCTGTAGCGACAAGATCCAGGTTGCGAACGACGGGCGTCATGCATGGGCGATACACTGGATGGCCAATGAGACATGAGGATGGTGGCGGCAAGCTGGCGGTGGCTAGGCGGAGGCAACGGCTTGGCAAGACAGGAGAAGTAGACCGACTAAGTTCCGATGTGGAGGCGGCGGCAGGCGAGCGTGAGTTGAACAGGCTGGCGCGGAGGCGGCGAACAAAGGGGGCGGCTTGGCTGTGAAGGCGAAGGCGAAGGCGCCGAGGTGAAAACTGGGCGGTCCTGACAAACGGCGGCCCAAAGTTGAAGTGTTTGAACGCTTGTAGTAGAATGAAATTCAACATGGACTTGCACCGCCCAGACTTCAGCACGTACCGCGAGCCCGCATCGGCTGAGGAGTCGCCCGACGAACTCGACCTCCTTGGGCGCCATTCTCGCGACGAATTGCCGGACGAAATCGATTTCCTCACCCAACATCACCGCGCGTTCATTGCAACCGACGACGACACCTCTGACGCGGAGGCCATTCAGCCAGTCAAGTCCATCACGAGCGACCCACAGACCTGGCACGAGGCGATGTCAAGCGACAAGCGTGAAGTGTGTGTTGAATTCCATACACTCTTGCTTAGATCAATCTCCAATCCGCGCCGCGCCTAGCTAGCCGCGCCGCTTGGACCTCTCTTTGGACTTAGAGATATTTCGCACACTCGCACTGCGCGCCTCTTTAGTCTTTCCCCTAACGCTCCAAACTACTCCCTTACAACCCGTACTCTGTCTCGTGTACTTACTGGTTGCCGATCCAGTCCCCTCTCGAGACATACGGTTTAACAGGTTATGAGCCCGAGCTAAAGCTGCTCCAACAATGACAGCTCCACTGACGTCATTCGCGACCATCATGATCGTCTTCATCATCATCATCGCACTGTGCCACACCCTTGCAACCGCCCTCGCCCACGCAATCGGCCGTTACCGCATCATGACGCAACTTGACACGTCGCACCTGGACCCGACTGTGAGCGTGACAGTCCGGCCCAGCGTGAACGTCGTTGCACTCCTAGGTCGTCTGAACTCGAACCGGGAGCTTCACCTCCCCAACGACACCCTCGTACTCGACTCGGGCGCCTCCCACCACATGGTCAAGGACGCGTCTCTCTTCGACGTCTGGCACACTCGGTCGCACATCGCCGTTGATGGCGCTGGTGGATCACTCATGGCCCAAGGAACCGGCTCGATCACGATACGAACGTCGAAACAACGAACGATCAAGCTCTGCAACGTCTACTACGTTCCCGACCTTCCGGCCAACCTGATCTCGGTCATGCAGCTGCGCCGCGAGCGCATTTACACCCACTTTGGCAAGACCATCGAGCTCCGGTCACAAGGTCACCTCATAGGCGTCGCATCCCTCATTGCGAACCAATTGTCGACACTGGACGCCACCCCAATCCGCTGTACACCGTCACCGGTTGCAGCCGCCGCCATCCCTCTCCTGACTCTGCATCAACGATTCGGCCACCTGTCCCTTCCCAACCTGCGAAGGGCAGTCTCGTCGGGTCAACTACAAGGTCAAACATGGACGTACTCGGCGGCCGAATGCAAGGCCTTCTCCTGCGACACCTGCAAAGCGGCAAAAGCAACCAGGAAACCTTTCCCAACGTCGGACTCTCGCGCTTCGCAACCACTCGAACTGGTCCACTCCGATGTCCTCACTCTGCCCAAACCAGCCACCGACGGGGAACGATATGTTGTCACCTTCATCGACAATTTCTCCCGAAAGACGTGGGTCAGCGCGCTGAGAAACAAGAGTCAAGTCTTCGACACCTTCCAGCGTTGGCACACCATGATTGAACGCTCAACGGGCCTCAAGCTCCGCACGTTACGAACGGACAATGGCGGCGAATACACGTCCAAAGCCTTCATTGAGTACTGCTCTCACCACGGCATTACCAGGCAACTCACAATCCCGTACACCCCGGAGCAGAACGGTCGGGCCGAAAGGACGAACCGCACGATCATCGAGGGGACAATTGCCCTGCTCCAGCACTCGGGACTGCCCATGACACTCTGGCGAGAGGCCCTCCGGTACGTTGTTGACACCAAGAACCTCAGCCCGCACAGCGCCATCGACCACAAGATCCCGGATGCTGTCTGGTTTGGCAAACCTCCCAGCACGGCAAACCTGAGGGTATTCGGATGCCGCGCCTGGCACACCACCCCTCAGCACAAGCGGGCAAAACTCGACCCCAAGGCCAAACCATTCATCTTCGTTGGCATCGATAACAGATCGAAGGCCTGGACGCTTTACGACCCGGCCACAACTTCGTTCTTCCAGAGCCGCGACGTCCTATTCGATGAGAAAGTCTTCCCCGCTCGAGATGCCCCGATCGACCAACCGAAACCTCACATGACGTCCACCACTGGCGACTGGACCTTTGTTGACGCTGCACATGGCTCCCGCGCGGCACCACCTCCGTCCCTCCAACCTGTCGTGCACGAAAATCGATTTGCCGCGCTTGAGACCAACGCGAGTGACGACACAACGATCGACATGTCCGACAATGGCTTTGACACACCGTCCGACATGTCCAGGGCTCAGTTCTCGCCATCACCTCCTGCGTCGGACGTGACCAATGACTCGGCCGACCCAATCGATTTCTTGTCATGCCCGTCTCGCGCCGCTGCCTTTTCCGCCACCACTACTGGTTCATCGGTCGTCGAACTCGAAGGGCCAACCGAGGACCCCCAAAATTGGTCGCAGGCGGTCAAGTCAGGTAAAGAGGAGATCTGGAGGCAAGCAGCAGCCGATGAGTTTCACTCCCTTGCCACCGAGTACAAATGCTTCACCCCGGTCAACTCCTCCTCACTGCCCCCCGGTGCCAAAGTCCTTGGATCCAGGTTCATCTTCCGCACCAAACGCGACCAACTTGGCAAGATTACTTCGCACAAGGGCCGGCTCGTTGCACAAGGCTTCTCCCAGCGCCCAGGTATCGATTACGATGAGACGTTTGCTCCTGTTGCCAAGTTCACCTCAATCCGAGCTCTCATCGCACTGGCCGCCGCCAAGAACCTCCACGTCCATCAGGCCGACGTTGACAAGGCATACCTCCACGGCGAGCTGAAGGAAGACCTCTACATGCGCGTCCCACAAGGTGTTGACATGCCCGGTAAAGTCCTCAAACTCCATCAATCGATCTACGGCCTCAAGCAGGCCGGCCGAGTCTGGAATGAGCACATTGACTTGACGCTGAAGAGCCTCAACTACCGCGCCACAGCCAAGGACCACTGCGTGTACGTACGACGCGACGGCGACCAATACCACTACATCGCCCTCTACGTCGATGACTTGCTGATGGTCAGCCCTTCGGAGGACGAGATTGAGCGCATCCTCAATGGCCTGGAGCAAAAATACGGCATCAAGCGACTTGGCCCAGCCCAATACATCTTGGGGATCCAGATCAAACGACAGGCCGACAAATCCATCATCCTGTCGCAGGAGGCGTACATCACAAGCATCCTCCGCAGATTTGGCATGTCAGACAGCAGCCCCGCCTCCGCGCCCATAGCCCCAAACCGCCAGCTCGAGCATTCGCTCGCGGAACCGTCAAAGATCGCTCAGACGCGCTACATGCAGGCCATTGGGTGCCTCCTCTACGCCGCCACTGGTACTCGCCCAGATATCTCCTACGCCGTTGGATACCTCGCACGTTTCTCTGCCAGTCCCACACCTGAACACTGGACCGCCATCAAGACCGTCTTCCGGTACTTACGTGGAACCGCACGTCTGGGACTGCACTACAGCTCTGAACAAGGCAAGTTCTCCGGCTTCACCGGTTACTCTGACGCAGACTGGGGAACCTGCACCACAACATCACGGTCAACCATGGGGTACAGCTTCCACCTGGCTGGATCTGTCATCTCCTGGTCCTCCAAAGTGCAAACCCGTGTGGCCGACTCCACCACAGACGCCGAGTACCTCGCCCTCTCACATGCCTCAAAGGAAGCCGGCCACCTCCAAGAACTGCTTATGGAGCTGGGCGTCGACACACGAGCCCCTGTCCAACTGTACGGCGACAACCAAGGCGCCATTGCTCTCGCCAAGAACCCCACCCTTCACCACCGGTCCCGTCACATTCGCATTCGTGAGCACTTTGTACGCGACCAGGTCAGTGTTAAACCGTATGTCTCGAGAGGGGACTGGATCGGCAACCAGTAAGTACACGAGACAGAGTACGGGTTGTAAGGGAGTAGTTTGGAGCGTTAGGATTGCAACTAACCTGGATCGGCAACCAGTAAGTACACGAGACAGAGTACGGGTTGTAAGGGAGTAGTTTGGAGCGTTAGGGGAAAGACTAAAGAGGCACGCAGTGCGAGTGTGCGAAATATCTCTAAGTCCAAAGAGAGGTCCAAGCGGCGCGGCTAGCTAGGCGCGGCGCGGATTGGAGATTGATCTAAGCAAGAGTGTATGGAATTCAACACCCCCTCTCGCTCGAAGCTTACTTAGCCTCGGAGACCCAGGTTCTCACGATGAACCTTGAACACTAAAGGCCCAAGTGCCTTGGTGAAGATATCGGCGACCATGGTTTTCGTGTCCACATAGTCGACTCGAATGGTGCCCAGCCTGACCTGGTCGCGTACGAAATGTTCGCGAATGCGAATGTGTCGGGACCGGTGGTGAAGGGTGGGGTTCTTGGCGAGAGCCAGTGCTCCTTGGTTGTCGCCGTAAAGTTGGACGGGAGCTTGGGTGTCGATGCCCAGCTCCATAAGTAGTTCTTGGAGGTGGCCAGCTTCCTTCGAGGCATGCGAGAGGGCGAGGTACTCGGCGTCTGTGGTGGAGTCGGCCACTCGGTTTTGCACTTTGGAGGACCAGGAGATAACGGAGCCAGCCAGGTGGAAGCTGTACCCCATGGTTGACCGTGATGACGTGGTGCAGGTTCCCCAGTCCGCGTCAGAGTAACCCGTGAATCCCGAGAACTTGCCTTGCTCGGAGCTGTAGTGCAGGCCAAGGCGTGCAGTTCCGCATAAGTACCGAAAGACGGTCTTGATGGCGGTCCAGTGTTCAGGTGTGGGACTGGCAGAGAAACGTGCGAGGTATCCAACGGCGTAGGAGATGTCTGGGCGAGTACCAGTGGCGGCGTAGAGGAGGCACCCAATGGCCTGCATGTAGCGCGTCTGAGCGATCTTTGACGGTTCCGCGAGCGAATGCTCGAGCTGGCGGTTTGGGGCTATGGGCGCGGAGGCGGGGCTGCTGTCTGACATGCCAAATCTGCGGAGGATGCTTGTGATGTACGCCTCCTGCGACAGGATGATGGATTTGTCGGCCTGTCGTTTGATCTGGATCCCCAAGATGTATTGGGCTGGGCCAAGTCGCTTGATGCCGTATTTTTGCTCCAGGCCGTTGAGGATGCGCTCAATCTCGTCCTCCGAAGGGCTGACCATCAGCAAGTCATCGACGTAGAGGGCGATGTAGTGGTATTGGTCGCCGTCGCGTCGTACGTACACGCAGTGGTCCTTGGCTGTGGCGCGGTAGTTGAGGCTCTTCAGCGTCAAGTCAATGTGCTCATTCCAGACTCGGCCGGCCTGCTTGAGGCCGTAGATCGATTGATGGAGTTTGAGGACTTTACCGGGCATGTCAACACCTTGTGGGACGCGCATGTAGAGGTCTTCCTTCAGCTCGCCGTGGAGGTATGCCTTGTCAACGTCGGCCTGATGGACGTGGAGGTTCTTGGCGGCGGCCAGTGCGATGAGAGCTCGGATTGAGGTGAACTTGGCAACAGGAGCAAACGTCTCATCGTAATCGATACCTGGGCGCTGGGAGAAGCCTTGTGCAACGAGCCGGCCCTTGTGCGAAGTAATCTTGCCAAGTTGGTCGCGTTTGGTGCGGAAGATGAACCTGGATCCAAGGACTTTGGCACCGGGGGGCAGTGAGGAGGAGTTGACCGGGGTGAAGCATTTGTACTCGGTGGCAAGGGAGTGAAACTCATCGGCTGCTGCTTGCCTCCAGATCTCCTCTTTACCTGACTTGACCGCCTGCGACCAATTTTGGGGGTCCTCGGTTGGCCCTTCGAGTTCGACGACCGATGAACCAGTAGTGGTGGCGGAAAAGGCAGCGGCGCGAGACGGGCATGACAAGAAATCGATTGGGTCGGCCGAGTCATTGGTCACGTCCGACGCAGGAGGTGATGGCGAGAACTGAGCCCTGGATATGTCGGACGGTGTGTCAAAGCCATCGTCGGACATGTCGATCGTTGCGTCGTCACTCGTGTCGGTCTCAAGCGCGGCAAATCGATTTTCGTGCACGACAGGTTGGAGGGACGGAGGTGGTGCCGCGCGGGAGCCATGTGCAGCGTCAACAAAGGTCCAGTCGCCAGTGGTGGACGTCATGTGAGGTTTCGGTTGGTCGATCGGGGCATCTCGAGCGGGGAAGACTTTCTCATCGAATAGGACGTCGCGGCTCTGGAAGAACGAAGTTGTGGCCGGGTCGTAAAGCGTCCAGGCCTTCGATCTGTTATCGATGCCAACGAAGATGAATGGTTTGGCCTTGGGGTCGAGTTTTGCCCGCTTGTGCTGAGGGGTGGTGTGCCAGGCGCGGCATCCGAATACCCTCAGGTTTGCCGTGCTGGGAGGTTTGCCAAACCAGACAGCATCCGGGATCTTGTGGTCGATGGCGCTGTGCGGGCTGAGGTTCTTGGTGTCAACAACGTACCGGAGGGCCTCTCGCCAGAGTGTCATGGGCAGTCCCGAGTGCTGGAGCAGGGCAATTGTCCCCTCGATGATCGTGCGGTTCGTCCTTTCGGCCCGACCGTTCTGCTCCGGGGTGTACGGGATTGTGAGTTGCCTGGTAATGCCGTGGTGAGAGCAGTACTCAATGAAGGCTTTGGACGTGTATTCGCCGCCATTGTCCGTTCGTAACGTGCGGAGCTTGAGGCCCGTTGAGCGTTCAATCATGGTGTGCCAACGCTGGAAGGTGTCGAAGACTTGACTCTTGTTTCTCAGCGCGCTGACCCACGTCTTTCGGGAGAAATTGTCGATGAAGGTGACAACATATCGTTCCCCGTCGGTGGCTGGTTTGGGCAGAGTGAGGACATCGGAGTGGACCAGTTCGAGTGGTTGCGAAGCGCGAGAGTCCGACGTTGGGAAAGGTTTCCTGGTTGCTTTTGCCGCTTTGCAGGTGTCGCAGGAGAAGGCCTTGCATTCGGCCGCCGAGTACGTCCATGTTTGACCTTGTAGTTGACCCGACGAGACTGCCCTTCGCAGGTTGGGAAGGGACAGGTGGCCGAATCGTTGATGCAGAGTCAGGAGAGGGATGGCGGCGGCTGCAACCGGTGACGGTGTACAGCGGATTGGGGTGGCGTCCAGTGTCGACAATTGGTTCGCAATGAGGGATGCGACGCCTATGAGGTGACCTTGTGACCGGAGCTCGATGGTCTTGCCAAAGTGGGTGTAAATGCGCTCGCGGCGCAGCTGCATGACCGAGATCAGGTTGGCCGGAAGGTCGGGAACGTAGTAGACGTTGCAGAGCTTGATCGTTCGTTGTTTCGACGTTCGTATCGTGATCGAGCCGGTTCCTTGGGCCATGAGTGATCCACCAGCGCCATCAACGGCGATGTGCGACCGAGTGTGCCAGACGTCGAAGAGAGACGCGTCCTTGACCATGTGGTGGGAGGCGCCCGAGTCGAGTACGAGGGTGTCGTTGGGGAGGTGAAGCTCCCGGTTCGAGTTCAGACGACCTAGGAGTGCAACGACGTTCACGCTGGGCCGGACTGTCACGCTCACAGTCGGGTCCAGGTGCGACGTGTCAAGTTGCGTCATGATGCGGTAACGGCCGATTGCGTGGGCGAGGGCGGTTGCAAGGGTGTGGCACAGTGCGATGATGATGATGAAGACGATCATGATGGTCGCGAATGACGTCAGTGGAGCTGTCATTGTTGGAGCAGCTTTAGCTCGGGCTCATAACCTGTTAAACCGTATGTCTCGAGAGGGGACTGGATCGGCAACCAGTAAGTACACGAGACAGAGTACGGGTTGTAAGGGAGTAGTTTGGAGCGTTAGGGGAAAGACTAAAGAGGCGCGCAGTGCGAGTGTGCGAAATATCTCTAAGTCCAAAGAGAGGTCCAAGCGGCGCGGCTAGCTAGGCGCGGCGCGGATTGGAGATTGATCTAAGCAAGAGTGTATGGAATTCAACACACACTTCACGCTTGTCGCTTGACATCGCCTCGTGCCAGGTCTGTGGGTCGCTCGTGATGGACTTGACTGGCTGAATGGCCTCCGCGTCAGAGGTGTCGTCGTCGGTTGCAATGAACGCGCGGTGATGTTGGGTGAGGAAATCGATTTCGTCCGGCAATTCGTCGCGAGAATGGCGCCCAAGGAGGTCGAGTTCGTCGGGCGACTCCTCAGCCGATGCGGGCTCGCGGTACGTGCTGAAGTCTGGGCGGTGCAAGTCCATGTTGAATTTCATTCTACTACAAGCGTTCAAACACTTCAACTTTGGGCCGCCGTTTGTCAGGACCGCCCAGTTTTCACCTCGGCGCCTTCGCCTTCGCCTTCACAGCCAAGCCGCCCCCTTTGTTCGCCGCCTCCGCGCCAGCCTGTTCAACTCACGCTCGCCTGCCGCCGCCTCCACATCGGAACTTAGTCGGTCTACTTCTCCTGTCTTGCCAAGCCGTTGCCTCCGCCTAGCCACCGCCAGCTTGCCGCCACCATCCTCATGTCTCATTGGCCATCCAGTGTATCGCCCATGCATGACGCCCGTCGTTCGCAACCTGGATCTTGTCGCTACAGATTGCCCAGCTCACCAACACTCGACCAAGGTAGATAAGTTTCCCTTCGTGTACGTCGTCCAACACGACACCCCTCAGAGCCTTGATGGTCCGCTTGGAGTTCGGTCTTGTAGCTTCGCATTGTGCTAGTCCAGTTTGTCTTAGCGCGGCCCCTTGCTAGAACCTCACCCGACTCGCGCGCCCCTGTGCCTTTCTTCCTCTTCTCTACCGCTTCCCAACATTAGCCAGACAGCTAATCTTCGGTAGAGAACAGATCGTCCAGCCGCACCGCGTCCGTCTCATCAGACCGCGCCAGTGCCGCCTCACGACTTCTCCTGTCGACCATCCGTCGCATCCTTGCCACGTCGACACTCCACTAGTAGCCCTTGTGAAGAGTCCACTCTCAGCTCGACAGGGGCGCCTCGGTCGTTGCGCGCGCCCGCTAGCCCGCCCCCTGCGGAGGGGACTTAGACGCGCGCGACTGCCTCAGCGCGCCGGCGCCGGCGGATTCTGGCGCGCGACCACTAGCCCGCCCCCCTGCGGTGGCGACTTAGACGCGCGCGACTGCCTTAGCGCGCCAGCGATTTCACCCGCGCCTGGGCCTATCCCAGCGCGGGCCCCCTTTCTGTTTCTTAGCTTCCTTCTCATCACTTCTGTTCGACTTTCAACCTCTCCTGACAGTAGTGGTGATCGTCTCATAGGTTATAAGCCCACGAGCTACCAGCTAGCATGGCCACGACATCACCCCTCGCGACGGGAGCCAACCCGACACTTGACGCCGACCAGCTTGCATCCCTTGCAGCGCTGCTGTCGGGTCTCGCCGCCGCCGCTCCTGGCACCGCCACACCCGCCACGTCGCCAGGCACTACTCGCACCGCCTTCCCCAAGCACGCACGCTTGGACGGGCCAAAGACATTCGCGAACTGGACACGCCAACTTTGCCTGTGCCTAGCGGACGACATCCGCTCGTACGTCCTCGACGGCGTCATACCCGACGACTGGACACCTTCGCAACGCTCCGCCCGCGACGTTGTGGCTCGCGAGATCCTTGCGAACTCGATCGATTCGGCCGAAGTCTCGGCAGTCCTCGACAAGATCCCTACCGCCGACCTCACAGCGCCCAAGATTTACTCGACACTGAAATCGCGGTACACCCCTGACGATGCAACCCGCACACTTGAGCTCTTCTCGCGACTCTGGGGCTTCCGACCCATGCCCGGTACGGTTGGCGAATTCGACAGTTGGATCATGGACTTCAAGTCGGTTGCACAAGAGATCATCGATACCAAAACGACGATCAACGACGTCCTTGCCACACTCCTCCTCGCGATTGCCCACCCGTCACTCGAGAGCTTCAAGGCGACGTTCACCGACGAACAACGCCCGCAACGAACTCTCCCTGACATTGATTCGCTTGCTGACCGCATGCGAGTTCAACTCCGGTCAACGAACCTCTCCAGCGACCAATCGGCCCTTCTTGCCTCGTCGTCGCCACGTCCCACCCATCCCAAGTGTCTCGCCTGCCGCAGTCCTTCTCACCGTGTCGTGGAGTGCCCTACGAGGGCGCAACATCCGCCGCCAGGACCCTGTCGTTTCTGCAAGAAGAAGGACCACTGGTCTCTCGACTGCAAGAAGGCTCTCGGCGACGGGAAAACGCCCGACACCGCCGACTCGCAACACCATGTCAGATGTCTCGCCACCGGTCTTCTCGCTCGTCGTCGCCAGCTTCGCACCAACTCTTTCGTCGTTGACTCGGGCGCCACCTCGCACATGGTCTCAGACAAGTCGCTGTTCACGACCTATCGCCACATCGCACTTACGAAGATTGGTGGCATTGCAGGGGGTATCAACGCCATCGGAACAGGAAACATCGCCTTCGTTGCCGCCTCGGGTCATCCAATCACGCTTACCGACGTGCTGCACACTCCGGGCCTGCCTGTCAACCTTCTCTCGGTCTCACGTCTCTGCGACAGCGACAACGTCCGCGTCGCTTTCACGAAACACGGCATACACATTGACAAAGACGGCAACGACATCGCTGAAGGCGCGAGGCTCGACGAAGGGCTCTACTTGCTGGACGCTGATCATTCCAAATGTCAGCAGCTTGCTCTCCTTTCTCGCTCACAGTCTTCCGTGCCCCTGCTGACTCTCCACCGCTGCCTCGGCCATCTCGCACCGTCCTCCATACAGAAGATGGTTGCCGCTGGTTTGCTGGAGGGTCTCGGGGCCGGATATAGTGACGAAGAGGTAGAGAAGTTTGTCTGCAATGCTTGCCTCAGCGCAAAGGGCCATCGTCTTCCCTTTCCCGATTCGAACTCGCACTCCTCAGAGCGACTCGGCCTTGTACACAGCGATGTGCTTTCCTTCCCCGAGCGGTCCTTGACTGGCAAACGTTACCTTGTCACGTTCCTTGACGATTACTCCCGCAAACTTTGGGCCTACGCGATCGGACACAAAAGCGAAGTCTTCAGCGTGTTCAAGACTTGGCTTGCCGAGGTTGAACTCGAGACAGGTGCGACGCTGAAGGTCCTCCGAACCGACAACGGTGGCGAATATTGTTCGAGAGCGTTCACGGAGTTCTGCAAGACACGCGGCACCCGTCGACAATACTCTATCCCACGAACGCCTCAACAGAACGGTCGTGCGGAGCGGGTCAATTGTGTTGAATGTAGGCTGCAGGACCTTGGGAGGTTGGCGTAGCGACCGCTAGGGCTACTGTAGGAGCGTCGACGTGGCAGGGTTGCGACGGACGGTCCGGGCGGAGAGGTCGTGCGGCGGCACAAGGCGCGGTCTGACGAGACGGACGCGGTGCGGCTGGACGATCTGTTCTCTACCGAAGATTAGCTGTCTAGCTAATGTTGGGAAGCGGTAGAGAAGAGGAAGAGAGGCGCGAGGGCGCGCGAGTCGGGTGAGGTTCCAGCAAAGGGCCGCGCTAAGACAAACTGGGCTAACACAATGCGAAGCTTCAAGACCGAACTCCAAGTGGACCATCGAGGCTCTGAGGGGTGCCGTGTTGGACGACGGACACGAGGGGAAACTTATCTACACGATCCAGAGTTGTTGAGTGAGGCGATCCGTGACGACAGGCTTCAGGTTGCGAACCGCGGGCATCATGAGTGGGCGATGTTCTGCATGGCCGATGGGTCATGAGGTCGGCGGTGGCAAACTGGCTGTGGCGAGGCGGAGGCGTTGGCTCGGCTAGGCTGGAGAGTGCGGACTGACTAAGTCCCGGCGTGGAGGCGGCGGCGCGCGAGCGTGAGTTGAGCAGGCTGGCGCGGGGCGGAGACAAGGGGGCGGCTTGGCTGCGAAGGCGAAAGGCGCCCGAGACAAGAACGCGCCGAGGCGAGAGTGCGCCGAGGCGAAAGGCGCTCGAGGCAAGAAAATGGGCGGGCCGGGTAAGTTGCGGCGCAAGGTTGAAGTGTTCGAAGGATTGTAGTAGAATGAAATTCAACAAATCGTTCCATCGTCGAAGGCGTTCTCGCGCTTCTTGCGGACGCACATTTACTCAAGACATTCTGGGAGGAGGCCGCAGCCTATTTCGTATACTGCAAGAACCTGTGTCAACACTCGGCCCTGGACTGTTGAATTTCATTCTACTACAAGCGTTCGAACACTTCAACTTTGGGCCGCCGTTTGTCAGGACCGCCCAGTTTTCGGCGCCTCTTTCGCCGCCGCGCGCCTTCGCCTCGGCGCCTTTGCCCTCGCTGCCAAGCCGCCCCCCAGTCTTTCGCCTCGGCGCCTTCGCCTTCACAGCCAAGCCGCCCCCCTTTTGTTCGCCGCTCCCGCGCCAGCCTGTTCAACTCACGCTCGCGCGCCGCCGCCTCCACATCGGAACTTAGTCGGTCTACTTCTCCTGTCTTGCCAAGCCGTTGCCTCCGCCTAGCCACCGCCAGCTTGCCGCCACCGTCCTCATGTCTCATCGGCCATCCAGTGTATCGCCCATGCATGACGCCCGTTGTTCGCAACCTGGATCTTGTTGCTACGGATTGCCCAGCTCACCAACACTCGACCAAGGTAGATAAGTTTCCCTTCGTGTACATCGTCCAACACGACACCCCTCAGAGCCTTGATGGTCCGCTTGGAGTTCGGTCTTGTAGCTTCGCATTGTGCTAGCCCAGTTTGTCTTAGCGCGGCCCCTTGCTAGAACCTCACCCGACTCGCGCGCCCCTGTGCCTTTCTTCCTCTTCTCTACCGCTTCCCAACATTAGCCAGACAGCTAATCTTCGGTAGAGAACAGGTTAGTTGCAATCATCACACCGCTTCCCAACATTAGCCAGACAGCTAATCTTCGGTAGAGAACAGATCGTCCAGCCGCACCGCGTCCGTCTCATCAGACCGCGCCAGTGCCGCCTCACGACTTCTCCTGTCGACCGTCCGTCGCATCCTTGCCACGTCGACGCTCCACTAGTAGCCCTAGCGGTCGCTACGCCAAATTCCGATAAGCCCTACAGTCCACATTCAACAGGTTATGAGCCTACTTCGACCCGAACTGCCCAGATTCCCCCCAGCACCCACGAACCCTGCCGACGACACAGCCTCGGCCGCACCTGCCCACACCGAACCACCCGTACCCGACGAAGCCGACGGCACAATGTCCAGCCACGTTGACCCCACCCTGGCCGCCAGCATTGACGAGCGCATCCACATGGAAGTCCAACGTCGCCTCCGAGAATTCACCATGTCCCCTAGCCCGGCCCCAGATCGCAGACCCCACCACAACATCGACATCCCCCGCCACCTTTCAAGCTGGCCGGCCGACGCTCTCCTTTCTGGTGTTGAAACCTTCCGCGTTTGGAACCGCACGTTACAAGACCGCGTAGGTACTACGATCTACGCCTACATCACCACTGGACACCTACCCGACCGTGCCGACGACATCGACCGTGAGAATGTCGAAATCTTTGCCGTCCGCCAAGTCTCCGATGGCGTCGCAAGTAACGTCCGCAAGTCCCTGCTCACCGTCGCCTCGACGCAACAACGCGCCCAGGCCTACTACGAACATCTTGACCACGAGTACAACCCTACGTCGGCACAGTCTACCCTTCGTATGCTTCACTCATTCTTCAACATCACCCGTGCCCCCATCGAAGAAAAGGGCTTCGTCGAATGGATGACCGACTTCCTCGACCACTCAAACTGTCTCGAGTCCGCCAATATTACAATCACCGACGTCATCACCGCCCGAGCACTTACCCTCATCCCCGACGAACTAGATGCGTTCCGACAATACATGGAACTGCACAACACGGACAAACTTCCAACACCGGCAAACCTGATGGCCCTCGCACACAAGCAGGTCAAAAACCATCACGACACTCGAAACGCCGGCTCGAACGTCACCGCATTCGCAGCAACCTCCTCGAACACTCCGTCATCGAACAAACCTAACACTTCATCCCGATCGTCGCAACTACCACCGGCCCGATACATGTGCCCTGCCTGTAAGATCAGCGTGCACCGCGTCCGTGACTGCCCCGACGACGAAGCACGACAACGTTACATCGATCGCCGCAACCGACAACCACAACAACCTGTGGATCAGAATACAGACACCCCAGAGGACGCACCCGTTGTAGCATCCATCTCAAGGTTCCAAGATTTACCAGACCCCTCAACGCGCCTCGGCCAGAATTGGTAAAGTTACCCCTCCGCCCCGCGCCCAGGTCCCCCTACACCGGTCACTACCTCGTCGATTACACTACTTGCCTCAACCTCCCTTCGTGCTCTTATGGAAGCGTTCGAACGAGGGGGGGTGTTGAATTTCATTCTACTACAAGCGTTCGAACACTTCAACTTTGGGCCGCCGTTTGTCAGGACCGCCCAGTTTTCGGCGCCTCTTTCGCCGCCGCGCGCCTTCGCCTCGGCGCCTTTGCCCTCGCTGCCAAGCCGCCCCCCAGTCTTTCGCCTCGGCGCCTTCGCCTTCACAGCCAAGCCGCCCCCCTTTTGTTCGCCGCTCCCGCGCCAGCCTGTTCAACTCACGCTCGCGCGCCGCCGCCTCCACATCGGAACTTAGTCGGTCTACTTCTCCTGTCTTGCCAAGCCGTTGCCTCCGCCTAGCCACCGCCAGCTTGCCGCCACCGTCCTCATGTCTCATCGGCCATCCAGTGTATCGCCCATGCATGACGCCCGTTGTTCGCAACCTGGATCTTGTTGCTACGGATTGCCCAGCTCACCAACACTCGACCAAGGTAGATAAGTTTCCCTTCGTGTACATCGTCCAACACGACACCCCTCAGAGCCTTGATGGTCCGCTTGGAGTTCGGTCTTGTAGCTTCGCATTGTGCTAGCCCAGTTTGTCTTAGCGCGGCCCCTTGCTAGAACCTCACCCGACTCGCGCGCCCCTGTGCCTTTCTTCCTCTTCTCTACCGCTTCCCAACATTAGCCAGACAGCTAATCTTCGGTAGAGAACAGGTTAGTTGCAATCATCACACCGCTTCCCAACATTAGCCAGACAGCTAATCTTCGGTAGAGAACAGATCGTCCAGCCGCACCGCGTCCGTCTCATCAGACCGCGCCAGTGCCGCCTCACGACTTCTCCTGTCGACCGTCCGTCGCATCCTTGCCACGTCGACGCTCCACTAGTAGCCCTAGCGGTCGCTACGCCAAATTCCGATAAGCCCTACAGTCCACATTCAACAGGTTATGAGCCTACTTCGACCCGAACTGCCCAGATTCCCCCCAGCACCCACGAACCCTGCCGACGACACAGCCTCGGCCGCACCTGCCCACACCGAACCACCCGTACCCGACGAAGCCGACGGCACAATGTCCAGCCACGTTGACCCCACCCTGGCCGCCAGCATTGACGAGCGCATCCACATGGAAGTCCAACGTCGCCTCCGAGAATTCACCATGTCCCCTAGCCCGGCCCCAGATCGCAGACCCCACCACAACATCGACATCCCCCGCCACCTTTCAAGCTGGCCGGCCGACGCTCTCCTTTCTGGTGTTGAAACCTTCCGCGTTTGGAACCGCACGTTACAAGACCGCGTAGGTACTACGATCTACGCCTACATCACCACTGGACACCTACCCGACCGTGCCGACGACATCGACCGTGAGAATGTCGAAATCTTTGCCGTCCGCCAAGTCTCCGATGGCGTCGCAAGTAACGTCCGCAAGTCCCTGCTCACCGTCGCCTCGACGCAACAACGCGCCCAGGCCTACTACGAACATCTTGACCACGAGTACAACCCTACGTCGGCACAGTCTACCCTTCGTATGCTTCACTCATTCTTCAACATCACCCGTGCCCCCATCGAAGAAAAGGGCTTCGTCGAATGGATGACCGACTTCCTCGACCACTCAAACTGTCTCGAGTCCGCCAATATTACAATCACCGACGTCATCACCGCCCGAGCACTTACCCTCATCCCCGACGAACTAGATGCGTTCCGACAATACATGGAACTGCACAACACGGACAAACTTCCAACACCGGCAAACCTGATGGCCCTCGCACACAAGCAGGTCAAAAACCATCACGACACTCGAAACGCCGGCTCGAACGTCACCGCATTCGCAGCAACCTCCTTGAACACTCCGTCATCGAACAAACCTAACACTTCATCCCGATCGTCGCAACTACCACCGGCCCGATACATGTGCCCTGCCTGTAAGATCAGCGTGCACCGCGTCCGTGACTGCCCCGACGACGAAGCACGACAACGTTACATCGATCGCCGCAACCGACAACCACAACAACCTGTGGATCAGAATACAGACACCCCAGAGGACGCACCCGTTGTAGCATCCATCTCAAGGTTCCAAGATTTACCAGACCCCTCAACGCGCCTCGGCCAGAATTGGTAAAGTTACCCCTCCGCCCCGCGCCCAGGTCCCCCTACACCGGTCACTACCTCGTCGATTACACTACTTGCCTCAACCTCCCTTCGTGCTCTTATGGAAGCGTTCGAACGAGGGGGGGTGTTGAATTTCATTCTACTACAAGCGTTCGAACACTTCAACTTTGGGCCGCCGTTTGTCAGGACCGCCCAGTTTTCGGCGCCTCTTTCGCCGCCGCGCGCCTTCGCCTCGGCGCCTTTGCCCTCGCTGCCAAGCCGCCCCCCAGTCTTTCGCCTCGGCGCCTTCGCCTTCACAGCCAAGCCGCCCCCCTTTTGTTCGCCGCTCCCGCGCCAGCCTGTTCAACTCACGCTCGCGCGCCGCCGCCTCCACATCGGAACTTAGTCGGTCTACTTCTCCTGTCTTGCCAAGCCGTTGCCTCCGCCTAGCCACCGCCAGCTTGCCGCCACCGTCCTCATGTCTCATCGGCCATCCAGTGTATCGCCCATGCATGACGCCCGTTGTTCGCAACCTGGATCTTGTTGCTACGGATTGCCCAGCTCACCAACACTCGACCAAGGTAGATAAGTTTCCCTTCGTGTACATCGTCCAACACGACACCCCTCAGAGCCTTGATGGTCCGCTTGGAGTTCGGTCTTGTAGCTTCGCATTGTGCTAGCCCAGTTTGTCTTAGCGCGGCCCCTTGCTAGAACCTCACCCGACTCGCGCGCCCCTGTGCCTTTCTTCCTCTTCTCTACCGCTTCCCAACATTAGCCAGACAGCTAATCTTCGGTAGAGAACAGGTTAGTTGCAATCATCACACCGCTTCCCAACATTAGCCAGACAGCTAATCTTCGGTAGAGAACAGATCGTCCAGCCGCACCGCGTCCGTCTCATCAGACCGCGCCAGTGCCGCCTCACGACTTCTCCTGTCGACCGTCCGTCGCATCCTTGCCACGTCGACGCTCCACTAGTAGCCCTAGCGGTCGCTACGCCAAATTCCGATAAGCCCTACAGTCCACATTCAACATGGACAAGGCAACACCGAACTCCGTCTGGCAGGGCGACCGCGCCAACGCCTCGGCGCTTCACCCGTTCGGCTGCACAGCTTGGCTCACGGTCGCGCCCAAACTTCGCTCGAAACTCGACCCGAAAGCGGTTCGCGTTCTCTTCACCGGCTACGACCTGGCTTCTAAAGCCTTCCGTTTCTACGACACTACGACAAAGAAGATCGTTCTGGGCAGAAATGCCACGTTCCTCGACACTGAATTCCCCGGATTATATGGCGACTCCACCGAGCACGACGTCGACACGCACTTCGCCAGCGCTTCATCGACCACCGAACCTCAAGCCGTTGTCAAGACATGGACCCCACTAGTAAGGTCGGCGCACATGGACGTCTCATCCCCCCTTGATGATTCTGCCATGAGCGCCGTTGACGTGGCCCCAGGGTACACTGGCGGAACCTTACTTAACTCCACAGATGCCAAATCGTCCTCGTCACCGTCGCCTGCGCTCTCACCGTCGTTGGCTGCGTCATCGTCACCCTCGGCCTTACCAACCGACTCTGAAGACTCCGCCGATCCTCTCGACCTCATTGGCTCACAGCCCCAGGTTCGCCTCGACCTACTGGACATGCACCGCCCGGACTTCAGCACGTACCGCGAGGCCGCATCGGCTGAGGAGTCGCCCGACAAACTCGACCTCATTGGGCGCCATCCTCGCGACGAATCGCCGGACGAAATCGATTTCCTCACCCAACATCACCGCGCGTTCATTGCAACCGACGACGACACCTCTGACGCGGAGGCCATTCAGCCAGTCAAGTCCATCACGAGCGACCCACAGACCTGGTGCGAGGCGATGTCGAGCGACAAGCGTGAAGTGTGGGCCAAAGCCGCCAACGACGAGTTCACCTCCATGCGCGACGACTTCAAGGTCTTCACTATCAAGGACTGGTCCACGGTGCCGGCGGGTGTGACCATCGTCACATCCAAGTTCGTCTGGAAGACGAAATGGAATGCACTCGGCGAAGTCACTGGACACAAGGCACGGCTCGTGGCGCAGGGCAATCGGCAACGCGACGGCATCGACTTCAACGAAACGTTTGCACCGGTCGCACGCTTCTCCTCGATACGCTCACTCCTCGCGCTGGCGGCCGCCAACGGCCTGCATGTGCACCAGGCGGACATCGACAAAGCCTACCTTCATGGCGACCTTGATCACGACATCTGGATGACGGCACCGCGCGGCTTCGACCTTCCCAGCGACGCTCCATCTACGGGCTCAAACAGGCTGGCCGGATCTGGAATCGACACATCGACGCTTCGCTTCGGGCCCTCGGTTACATGGCAACGGGCACCAATCACTGCGTATACTCTCGGCTCGATGATTGTCAACGTCCACACTACATCGCACTGTACGTCAACGACCTCCTGATGATCAGCCCGGACCTGGCCGAAATCGAACGTGTCATCTCGGGCCTCGAACAACGCTACGGAGTCAAGCGCCTCGGCCCGGCAGAGTACATCCTCGGCATCCAGATTAGGCGGCTCGACGACGGTTCTATCGCCCTGTCCCAGGAACGGTACATCATGGACGTGCTCGCTCGGTTCCACTTCGACACTACGACTCGCGGCACTACAGTCCCGATGACTCCTGGCCTTTCGCTCACCGCCATCCCGGGTCAAGGCACCGAACGGATCCGGTCATGGTATCTGCAGGCTATTGGCTCGCTTCTCTACATCTCGCTTGGCACCCGCCCTGACATCGCCTTCGCCGTGTCCTACCTGGCCCGCTTTGCCAACAATCCCGGACGTCGTCATTGGATTGCGGTCAAGCACATCCTACGTTACCTCCGGGCCACGTATCGCGACGAACTGGTATATGCTTGCGGCCAGGCTTGCATCACGGGTGTGGTAGGCTACTCCGACGCGAATTGGGGGGCCTGCGTCGATACATCGGTGTCAACCATGGGCTACGTCTTCTACATCGCCGGCTCCGCCGTGTCCTGGTCGTCCAAGCGTCAATCTCGAGTTGCCGATTCCACCACCAACGCTGAATACCTCGCCCTCTCGCATGCTGGCAAGGAAGGGATATACCTCAGTCAGCTGCTCGAAGAGCTCCATGTCCAACCTGTTGCACCGGCTCACATTTTTACTGACAACGAAGCTGCTGCAGCAGTTGCTCACGACCCTGTCCGCGTCTCCGGCACTCGACACATACGCTTGCGCGAGCACTTCGTTCGAGACATGGTGAATATTCGATCAACTCTACTACGTCAGCGATGTAGTTATAGCCAAGAGTGATGAATAGGAAGCTAACAGTAAGGCGCGCGGAGCGAGCCGGGCGCATCGGCTCAGGACTTAGACGCGCGGAGCGAGCCTGGGACTTAGGCGCGCGGCTCCCTAAGTCCTGACCCGAGCGGAGAGTGGATTCCTCACACCCCCCCCCCACGCGAACGCGAGGTAGACTTGAGCCGTGGGTGCCGCGTCCGGAGGCCTAGAGCATAGCAATGTATACCAAAAATCTTGGGACCCAGCGCTTTGGTGAATAGGTCCGCAACCATGTTCGCTGTGCCAACGTGTGAGAGGGAGATATCGCCTCGGTTGACCATGTCGCGGACAAAATGCTCGCGGAGGCGTATGTGTCGAGTGCCGGAGGTGCGAACGGGGTCGTGAGCGACGGCGGCCGCGGCCTCGTTGTCGGTGAAGATGTGAGCTGCATCGATCGGGCGAACGTGGAGCTCGGAGAGGAGTTGCGTAAGGTAAATCGCTTCCTTACCAGCGTGCGACAAGGCGAGGTATTCGGCATCAGTGGTGGAATCCGCCACCCGAGTCTGACGCTTCGATGACCAAGAGACGGCGGAACCAGCCAAGTAAAAGACAAAGCCCATTGTGGAGATGGACGTGTCGACGCAGGCACCCCAGTTCGCATCGGAATAACCAACCACACCCGTAACTTTGGCTGGACCGCGGGCGTAGAGTAGCTCATCGCGGTACGTGGCGCGAAGGTAGCGAAGGACGTGTTTTGTTGAATGTAGGCTGCAGGACCTTGGGAGGTTGGCGTAGCGACCGCTAGGGCTACTGTAGGAGCGTCGACGTGGCAAGGTTGCGACGGACGGTCCGGGCGGAGAGGTCGTGCGGCGGCACAGGCGCGGTCTGACGAGACGGACGCGGTGCGGCTGGGCGATCTGTTCTCTGTTCTCTACCGAAGATTAGCTGTCTAGCTAATGTTGGGAAGCGGTAGAGAAGAGGAAGAGAGGCGCGAGGGCGCGCGAGTCGGGTGAGGTTCCAGCAAAGGGCCGCGCTAAGACAAACTGGGCTAACACAATGCGAAGCTTCAAGACCGAACTCCAAGTGGACCATCGAGGCTCTGAGGGGTGCCGTGTTGGACGACGGACACGAGGGGAAACTTATCTACACGATCCAGAGTTGTTGAGTGAGGCGATCCGTGACGACAGGCTTCAGGTTGCGAACCGCGGGCATCATGAGTGGGCGATGTTCTGCATGGCCGATGGGTCATGAGGTCGGCGGTGGCAAACTGGCTGTGGCGAGGCGGAGGCGTTGGCTCGGCTAGGCTGGAGAGTGCGGACTGACTAAGTCCCGGCGTGGAGGCGGCGGCGCGCGAGCGTGAGTTGAGCAGGCTGGCGCGGAGGCGGAGACAAGGGGGCGGCTTGGCTGCGAAGGCGAAAGGCGCCCGAGACAAGAACGCGCCGAGGCGAAAAGGCGCTCGAGGCGAGAGTGCGCCGAGGCGAAAGGCGCTCGAGGCAAGAAAATGGGCGGGCCGGGTAAGTTGCGGCGCAAGGTTGAAGTGTTCGAAGGATTGTAGTAGAATGAAATTCAACATGTTTGACGGCAATCCAATGACGGCGGCCAGGGTTGTTGGCGAACCGGGACAAGTACGAGACGGCGAAGGCAATGTCGGGTCGAGTGCCAAGGGAAATGTACAGGAGGGAGCCGATGGCTTGTAGGTACCACGATCGAATGCGCTCCGTTCCCTGACCCGGAACTGCTGTGAGCGAGAGGCCGGGCGTCATTGGCACCGTAGCGCCGCGTGTCGTGGTGTCGAAGTGAAACCGGGCGAGCACGTCCATGATGTAGCGTTCCTGGGATAGGGCAATGGAGCCGTCGTCCAGGCGGCGGATTTGGATGCCGAGGATGTATTCCGCGGGGCCGAGTCGTTTGACGCCGTATCGCTGTTCAAGGCCGGAAATGACGCGTTCGATCTCGTCGAGGGCGGGGCTGACAATGTGTCGATTCCAGATGCGACCGGCCTGCTTGAGACCGTAGATTGAGCGCCGCAGGCGGAGAACCTTATCGCTCGGGAAGTCGAAACCCCGTGGCGTCGTCATCCAGATATCGTGATCGAGCTCGCCGTGGAGGTAAGCCTTGTCAATGTCGGCCTGATGAACGTGGTAACCATTGGCAGCGGCGAGGGCAAGGAGGCAGTGAATGGAGGAGAAACGGGCGACGGGTGCGAAAGTCTCCGAGAAGTTGATGCCGTCGCGTTGGCGGTTACCTTGCGCTACAAGGCGTGCCTTCCGCCCTGTGACATCACCGCGTGCATCGCGCTTGGTCTTCCAGACGAATTTGGAGGTGACGATAGTGGCGCCCGGTGGTACCGATGAGCGAGGTTCGATGGTGAACACCTTGAAGTCGTCGCGCATGGCGGTGAACTCGGCGGCGGCAGCCTGAGCCCAGATGTCGTGCTCGTCGCTGGACATGGCTTCGCGCCAGGTCTGAGGGTCGCTAGTGATCGACTTGACGGGCTCGATGGCGTCGAGGGTGGGGTCGTCGTTGTCTGTGGCGAGGAAGGCGCGGTGGTGGCGAGAGAAGAAATCGATCTCATCAGGGGAGTCGTCATCGGAGGGCTGTTCAGCGGGGGCAATGGCGGGTGCGGGCGTCACCAGGGTGTCGTCGTCGGATCGATGTACGTCCATCAGGTTGAGGCAAACCGCGGTGTTGGAGTTGAGGAGGTCAAGCGGGTCGTCCGAGTCATCGAGGGACGGTCCTCCGGCCGAGGACGTGGCGGGCGACGAAAGCGGGGCAAGCGACGGGGACGGCGAGGGGCTGATATCTGTAGAATTAAGTAAGGATCCGCCAGTGTACCCTGGGGCCACGTCAACGGCGCTCATGGCAGAATCATCAAGAGAGGATGAGACGTCCATGTGCGCCGACCTTACTAGTGGGGTCCTCGTCTTGACGGCGGGGGCGGGCGTGTCGGCGGGAATGACGAACTGATGTTCGGTGTTGTCCGCATCGACGGGCGTGTTGACTGGGAGGCCGGGGAAGTCGTCGTCGAGGAAGGTGGCATTTCGGCCAATCACAACCTTGTTGGTAGAATGGTCGAAGAAACGGAAAGCCTTGGAGGCGAGGTCGTAACCGGTGAAGATCACGCGCGCGGCCTTGGGGTCGAGCTTGTTGCGAAGGTCCGGCGCGACCGTGAGCCAGGCCGCGCAGCCGAACGGGTGGAGGGCGGTGGCGGTGGTGCGTTGGCCGTTCCAAACGGATTCTGGAGTCTGTTTGGCCAAAGCTGAGTGTGAGCACCTGTTTTTGCAATAAACGAAGTACGCAGCCGCTTCATCCCAAAAGGTGGCCGGCAGATGGGAGTCAGCAAGGAGGGCGAGGACGCCCTCGACAATGGAGAGATTGACACGTTCGGCACGACCGTTTTGCTGAGGTGTGTAGGGGATAGAGTATTGACGACGAATGCCCCTGGACTTGCAGAACTCCGTGAATGCGTTCGATTGGTACTCCCCGCCGTTGTCGGTGCGAAGGGTTTTTAAACGCGCGTTCGTCTCTAACTCCACTTCGGCGAGCCAAGTCTGGAAGGTCGGGAAGACATCGCTTTTGTGATCGATCGCGTATGCCCAGAGTCTGCGAGAGTGGTTGTCAAGAAATGTGACAAGGTAGCGCTTCCCGGTCAAGGACGGAGTGGGGAACAAAAGGACATCGCTGTGCACGAGGCCAAGTCTTTCGGGGGAATGCGACTCAGAGTCGGGAAAAGGAAGACGGTGGCCTTTGGAACCAAGGCAAGCATTGCAAACAAACTCCTCTACGTCTTTGTCACTGTACCCGGCCCCAAACCCGTCCAGCAAACCTGCGGCAATCATCTGTTGAATGTAGGCTGCAGGACCTTGGGAGGTTGGCGTAGCGACCGCTAGGGCTACTGTAGGAGCGTCGACGTGGCAAGGTTGCGACGGACGGTCCGGGCGGAGAGGTCGTGCGGCGGCACAGGCGCGGTCTGACGAGACGGACGCGGTGCGGCTGGGCGATCTGTTCTCTACCGAAGATTAGCTGTCTAGCTAATGTTGGGAAGCGGTAGATGTGATTGCAACTAACCTGTTCTCTACCGAAGATTAGCGGTCTAGCTAATGTTGGGAAGCGGTAGAGAAGAGGAAGAGAGGCGCGAGGGCGCGCGAGTCGGGTGAGGTTCCAGCAAAGGGCCGCGCTAAGACAAACTGGGCTAACACAATGCGAAGCTTCAAGACCGAACTCCAAGTGGACCATCGAGGCTCTGAGGGGTGCCGTGTTGGACGACGGACACGAGGGGAAACTTATCTACACGATCCAGAGTTGTTGAGTGAGGCGATCCGTGACGACAGGCTTCAGGTTGCGAACCACGGGCATCATGAGTGGGCGATGTTCTGCATGGCCGATGGGTCATGAGGTCGGCGGTGGCAAACTGGCTGTGGCGAGGCGGAGGCGTTGGCTCGGCTAGGCTGGAGAGTGCGGACTGACTAAGTCCCGGCGTGGAGGCGGCGGCGCGCGAGCGTGAGTTGAGCAGGCTGGCGCGGAGGCGGAGACAAGGGGGCGGCTTGGCTGCGAAGGCGAAAGGCGCCCGAGACAAGAACGCGCCGAGGCGAGAGTGCGCCGAGGCGAAAGGCGCTCGAGGCAAGAAAGTGGGCGGGCCGGGTAAGTTGCGGCGCAAGGTTGAAGTGTTCGAAGGATTGTAGTAGAATGAAATTCAACACAGCGCAGGAGCCATGGGCAGCGTCAACAAAGGTCCAGTCGCCAGTGGTGGACGTCATGGGAGGTTTCGGTTGGTCGATCGGGGCATCTCGAGCGGGGAAGACTTTCTCATCGAATAGGACGTCGCGGCTCTGGAAGAACGAAGTTGTGGCCGGGTCGTAAAGCGTCCAGGCCTTCGATCTGTTATCGATGCCAACGAAGATGAATGGTTTGGCCTTGGGGTCGAGTTTTGCCCGCTTGTGCTGAGGGGTGGTGTGCCAGGCGCGGCAGCCGAATACCCTCAGGTTTGCCGTGCTGGGAGGTTTGCCATACCAGACAGCGTCCGGGATCTTGTGGTCGATGGCGCTGTGCGGGCTGAGGTTCTTGGTGTCAACAACGTACCGGAGGGCCTCTCGCCAGAGTGTCATGGGCAGTCCCGAGTGCTGGAGCAGGGCGATTGTCCCCTCGATGATCGTGCGGTTTGTCCTTTCGGCTCGGCCGTTCTGCTCCGGGGTGTACGGGATTGTGAGCTGCCTGGTAATGCCGTGGTGAGAGCAGTACTCAATGAAGGCTTTGGACGTGTATTCGCCGCCATTGTCCGTTCGTAACGTGCGGAGCTTGAGGCCCGTTGAGCGTTCAATCATGGTGTGCCAACGCTGGAAGGTGTCGAAGACTTGACTCTTGTTTCTCAGCGCGCTGACCCACGTCTTTCGGGAGAAATTGTCGATGAAGGTGACAACATATCGTTCCCCGTCGGTGGCTGGTTTGGGCAGAGTGAGGACATCGGAGTGGACCAGTTCGAGTGGTTGCGAAGCGCGAGAGTCCGACGTTGGGAAAGGTTTCCTGGTTGCTTTTGCCGCTTTGCAGGTGTCGCAGGAGAAGGCCTTGCATTCGGCCGCCGAGTACGTCCATGTTTGACCTTGTAGTTGACCCGACGAGACTGCCCTTCGCAGGTTGGGAAGGGACAGGTGGCCGAATCGTTGATGCAGAGTCAGGAGAGGGATGGCGGCGGCTGCAACCGGTGACGGTGTACAGCGGATTGGGGTGGCGTCCAGTGTCGACAATTGGTTCGCAATGAGGGATGCGACGCCTATGAGGTGACCTTGTGACCGGAGCTCGATGGTCTTGCCAAAGTGGGTGTAAATGCGCTCGCGGCGCAGCTGCATGACCGAGATCAGGTTGGCCGGAAGGTCGGGAACGTAGTAGACGTTGCAGAGCTTGATCGTTCGTTGTTTCGACGTTCGTATCGTGATCGAGCCGGTTCCTTGGGCCATGAGTGATCCACCAGCGCCATCAACGGCGATGTGCGACCGAGTGTGCCAGACGTCGAAGAGAGACGCGTCCTTGACCATGTGGTGGGAGGCGCCCGAGTCGAGTACGAGGGTGTCGTTGGGGAGGTGAAGCTCCCGGTTCGAGTTCAGACGACCTAGGAGTGCAACGACGTTCACGCTGGGCCGGACTGTCACGCTCACAGTCGGGTCCAGGTGCGACGTGTCAAGTTGCGTCATGATGCGGTAACGGCCGATTGCGTGGGCGAGGGCGGTTGCAAGGGTGTGGCACAGTGCGATGATGATGATGAAGACGATCATGATGGTCGCGAATGACGTCAGTGGAGCTGTCATTGTTGGAGCAGCTTTAGCTCGGGCTCATAACCTGTTAAACCGTATGTCTCGAGAGGGGACTGGATCGGCAACCAGTAAGTACACGAGACAGAGTACGGGTTGTAAGGGAGTAGTTTGGAGCGTTAGGATTGCAACTAACCTGGATCGGCAACCAGTAAGTACACGAGACAGAGTACGGGTTGTAAGGGAGTAGTTTGGAGCGTTAGGGGGAAGACTAAAGAGGCGCGCAGTGCGAGTGCGCGAAATATCTCTAAGTCCAAAGAGAGGTCCAAGCGGCGCGGCTAGCTAGGCGCGGTGCGGATTGGAGATTGATCTAAGCAAGAGTGTATGGAATTCAACAGTCAGGCTGGGCACCATTCAAGTCGACTATGTGGACACAAAAACCATGGTCGCCGACATCTTCACCAAGGCACTTGGACCCTTGGTGTTCAAGGTTCATCGTGACAACCTGGGTCTTAGAGGCTAAGTAAGCTTCGAGCGAGGGGGGGTGTTGAATTCCATACACTCTTGCTTAGGTCAATCTCCAACCCGCGCCCAGCCTAGCCAGCCGCGCGCCGCTCGGACCCCTTTTGGACTTAGAGATATTTCGCGCACTCGCACTGCGCGCCTCTTATAGTCTTTCCCCTAACGCTCCAATACACTCCCCACAACTCGTACTGTGTCTCGTGTACTTACTGGTTGCCGATCCAGTCCCCTCTCGAGACATACGACTTAACAGGTTATGAGCCCGAGCTAACAGCTGCTCCACGATGCCACCACCACCATCGTCAATTGCGACCATCATGATCGTCGTCGTCATCATCATCGCCCTATACCACACTGTTGCAACCGCCCTCGCCCATGCGACCGGCCGTTACCGCACCATGACGCAACTTGACACGTCGCACCTGGACCCAACTGTGAGCGTGACAGTTCGGCCCAGCGTAAACGTCGTCGCACTCCTAGGTCGTCTACAACCGAACCGTGAACTCCACCTTCCCAACGACACTCTGGTACTCGACTCGGGCGCCTCCCACCACATGGTCAAGGACGCGTCTCTCTTCGACGTCTGGCACACACGGTCGCACGTCGCTGTTGACGGCGCTGGCGGATCACTCATGGCACAAGGCACCGGCTCGATCACGATACGAACGTCGAAACAACGAACGATCAAGCTCTGCAATGTCTACTACGTCCCTGACCTTCCAGCCAACCTGATCTCGGTCATGCAGCTGCGCCGCGAGCGCATTTACACCCACTTTGGCAAGACCATCGAGCTCCGGTCACAAGGTCACCTCATAGGCGTCGCATCCCTCATTGCGAACCAATTGTCGACACTGGACGCCACCCCAATCCGCTGCACACCGTCACCGGTTGCAGCAGCCGCCATCCCTCTCCTGACTCTGCATCAACGATTCGGCCACCTGTCCCTTCCCAACCTGCGAAGGGCAGTCTCGTCGGGTCAACTACAAGGTCAAACATGGACGTACTCGGCGGCCGAATGCAAGGCCTTCTCCTGCGACACCTGCAAAGCGGCAAAGGCAACCAGGACACCTTTCCCAACATCGGACTCTCGCGCTTCGCAACCACTCGAACTGGTCCACTCCGATGTCCTCACTCTGCCCAAACCAGCCACTGACGGGGAACGATATGTTGTCACCTTCATCGACGATTTCTCCCGAAAGACGTGGGTCAGCGCGCTGAGAAACAAGAGTCAAGTCTTCGACACCTTCCAACGTTGGCACACCATGATCGAACGCTCAACGGGCCTCAAGCTCCGCACGTTACGAACGGACAATGGCGGCGAATACACGTCCAAAGCCTTCATTGAGTACTGCTCTCACCACGGCATTACCAGGCAACTCACAATCCCGTACACCCCGGAGCAGAACGGTCGGGCCGAAAGGACGAACCGCACGATCATCGAGGGGACAATCGCCCTGCTCCAGCACTCGGGACTGCCCATGACACTCTGGCGAGAGGCCCTCCGGTACGTTGTTGACACCAAGAACCTCAGCCCGCACAGCGCCATCGACCACAAGATCCCGGACGCTGTCTGGTATGGCAAACCTCCCAGCACGGCAAACCTGAGGGTATTCGGCTGCCGCGCCTGGCACACCACCCCTCAGCACAAGCGGGCAAAACTCGACCCCAAGGCCAAACCATTCATCTTCGTTGGCATCGATAACAGATCGAAGGCCTGGACGCTTTACGACCCGGCCACAACTTCGTTCTTCCAGAGCCGCGACGTCCTATTCGATGAGAAAGTCTTCCCCGCTCGAGATGCCCCGATCGACCAACCGAAACCTCCCATGACGTCCACCACTGGCGACTGGACCTTTGTTGACGCTGCCCATGGCTCCCGCGCTGCACCACCTCCGTCCCTCCCGCCTGTCGTGCACGAAAATCGATTTGCCGCGCTTGAGACCGACACGAGTGACGACGCAACGATCGACATGTCCGACGATGGCTTTGACACACCGTCCGACATATCCAGGGCTCAGTTCTCGCCATCACCTCCTGCGTCGGACGTGACCGACGACTCAGCCGACCCAATCGATTTCTTGTCATGCCCGTCTCGCGCCGCTGCCTTTTCCGCCACCACTACTGGTTCATCGGTCGTCGAACTCGAAGGGCCAACCGAGGACCCCCAAAATTGGTCGCAGGCGGTCAAGTCAGGTAAAGAGGAGATCTGGAGGCAAGCAGCAGCCGATGAGTTTCACTCCCTTGCCACCGAGTACAAATGCTTCACCCTGGTCAACTCCTCCTCACTGCCCCCCGGTGCCAAAGTCCTTGGATCCAGGTTCATCTTCCGCACCAAACGCGACCAACTTGGCAAGATCACTTCGCACAAGGGCCGGCTCGTTGCACAAGGCTTCTCTCAGCGCCCAGGTATCGATTACGATGAGACATTTGCTCCTGTTGCCAAGTTCACCTCAATCCGAGCTCTCATCGCACTGGCCGCCGCCAAGAACCTCCACGTCCATCAGGCCGACGTTGACAAGGCATACCTCCACGGCGAGCTGAAGGAAGACCTCTACATGCGCGTCCCACAAGGTATTGACATGCCCGGTAAAGTCCTCAAACTCCATTGATCGATCTACGGCCTCAAGCAGGCCGGCCGAGTCTGGAATGAGCACATTGACTTGACGCTGAAGAGCCTCAACTACCGCGCCACAGCCAAGGACCACTGCGTGTACGTACGACGCGACTGTTGAATGTGGACTGTAGGGCTTATCGGAATTTGGCGTAGCGACCGCTAGGGCTACTAGTGGAGCGTCGACGTGGCAAGGATGCGACGGACGGTCGACAGGAGAAGTCGTGAGGCGGCACTGGCGCGGTCTGATGAGACGGACGCGGTGCGGCTGGACGATCTGTTCTCTACCGAAGATTAGCTGTCTGGCTAATGTTGGGAAGCGGTGTGATGATTGCAACTAACCTGTTCTCTACCGAAGATTAGCTGTCTGGCTAATGTTGGGAAGCGGTAGAGAAGAGGAAGAAAGGCACAGGGGCGCGCGAGTCGGGTGAGGTTCTAGCAAGGGGCCGCGCTAAGACAAACTGGGCTAGCACAATGCGAAGCTACAAGACCGAACTCCAAGCGGACCATCAAGGCTCTGAGGGGTGTCGTGTTGGACGATGTACACGAAGGGAAACTTATCTACCTTGGTCGAGTGTTGGTGAGCTGGGCAATCCGTAGCAACAAGATCCAGGTTGCGAACAACGGGCGTCATGCATGGGCGATACACTGGATGGCCGATGAGACATGAGGACGGTGGCGGCAAGCTGGCGGTGGCTAGGCGGAGGCAACGGCTTGGCAAGACAGGAGAAGTAGACCGACTAAGTTCCGATGTGGAGGCGGCGGCGCGCGAGCGTGAGTTGAACAGGCTGGCGCGGGAGCGGCGAACAAAAGGGGGGCGGCTTGGCTGTGAAGGCGAAGGCGCCGAGGCGAAAGACTGGGGGGCGGCTTGGCAGCGAGGGCAAAGGCGCCGAGGCGAAGGCGCGCGGCGGCGAAAGAGGCGCCGAAAACTGGGCGGTCCTGACAAACGGCGGCCCAAAGTTGAAGTGTTCGAACGCTTGTAGTAGAATGAAATTCAACACCCCCCCTCGTTCGAACGCTTCCATAAGAGCACGAAGGGAGGTTGAGGCAAGTAGTGTAATCGACGAGGTAGTGACCGGTGTAGGGGGACCTGGGCGCGGGGCGGAGGGGTAACTTTACCAATTCTGGCCGAGGCGCGTTGAGGGGTCTGGTAAATCTTGGAACCTTGAGATGGATGCTACAACGGGTGCGTCCTCTGGGGTGTCTGTATTCTGATCCACAGGTTGTTGTGGTTGTCGGTTGCGGCGATCGATGTAACGTTGTCGTGCTTCGTCGTCGGGGCAGTCACGGACGCGGTGCACGCTGATCTTACAGGCAGGGCACATGTATCGGGCCGGTGGTAGTTGCGACGATCGGGATGAAGTGTTAGGTTTGTTCGATGACGGAGTGTTCGAGGAGGTTGCTGCGAATGCGGTGACGTTCGAGCCGGCGTTTCGAGTGTCGTGATGGTTTTTGACCTGCTTGTGTGCGAGGGCCATCAGGTTTGCCGGTGTTGGAAGTTTGTCCGTGTTGTGCAGTTCCATGTATTGTCGGAACGCATCTAGTTCGTCGGGGATGAGGGTAAGTGCTCGGGCGGTGATGACGTCGGTGATTGTAATATTGGCGGACTCGAGACAGTTTGAGTGGTCGAGGAAGTCGGTCATCCATTCGACGAAGCCCTTTTCTTCGATGGGGGCACGGGTGATGTTGAAGAATGAGTGAAGCATACGAAGGGTAGACTGTGCCGACGTAGGGTTGTACTCGTGGTCAAGATGTTCGTAGTAGGCCTGGGCGCGTTGTTGCGTCGAGGCGACGGTGAGCAGGGACTTGCGGACGTTACTTGCGACGCCATCGGAGACTTGGCGGACGGCAAAGATTTCGACATTCTCACGGTCGATGTCGTCGGCACGGTCGGGTAGGTGTCCAGTGGTGATGTAGGCGTAGATCGTAGTACCTACGCGGTCTTGTAACGTGCGGTTCCAAACGCGGAAGGTTTCAACACCAGAAAGGAGAGCGTCGGCCGGCCAGCTTGAAAGGTGGCGGGGGATGTCGATGTTGTGGTGGGGTCTGCGATCTGGGGCCGGGCTAGGGGACATGGTGAATTCTCGGAGGCGACGTTGGACTTCCATGTGGATGCGCTCGTCAATGCTGGCGGCCAGGGTGGGGTCAACGTGGCTGGACATTGTGCCGTCGGCTTCGTCGGGTACGGGTGGTTCGGTGTGGGCAGGTGCGGCCGAGGCTGTGTCGTCGGCAGGGTTCGTGGGTGCTGGGGGGAATCTGGGCAGTTCGGGTCGAAGTAGGCTCATAACCTGTTGAATGTGGACTGTAGGGCTTATCGGAATTTGGCGTAGCGACCGCTAGGGCTACTAGTGGAGCGTCGACGTGGCAAGGATGCGACGGACGGTCGACAGGAGAAGTCGTGAGGCGGCACTGGCGCGGTCTGATGAGACGGACGCGGTGCGGCTGGACGATCTGTTCTCTACCGAAGATTAGCTGTCTGGCTAATGTTGGGAAGCGGTGTGATGATTGCAACTAACCTGTTCTCTACCGAAGATTAGCTGTCTGGCTAATGTTGGGAAGCGGTAGAGAAGAGGAAGAAAGGCACAGGGGCGCGCGAGTCGGGTGAGGTTCTAGCAAGGGGCCGCGCTAAGACAAACTGGGCTAGCACAATGCGAAGCTACAAGACCGAACTCCAAGCGGACCATCAAGGCTCTGAGGGGTGTCGTGTTGGACGATGTACACGAAGGGAAACTTATCTACCTTGGTCGAGTGTTGGTGAGCTGGGCAATCCGTAGCAACAAGATCCAGGTTGCGAACAACGGGCGTCATGCATGGGCGATACACTGGATGGCCGATGAGACATGAGGACGGTGGCGGCAAGCTGGCGGTGGCTAGGCGGAGGCAACGGCTTGGCAAGACAGGAGAAGTAGACCGACTAAGTTCCGATGTGGAGGCGGCGGCGCGCGAGCGTGAGTTGAACAGGCTGGCGCGGGAGCGGCGAACAAAAGGGGGGCGGCTTGGCTGTGAAGGCGAAGGCGCCGAGGCGAAAGACTGGGGGGCGGCTTGGCAGCGAGGGCAAAGGCGCCGAGGCGAAGGCGCGCGGCGGCGAAAGAGGCGCCGAAAACTGGGCGGTCCTGACAAACGGCGGCCCAAAGTTGAAGTGTTCGAACGCTTGTAGTAGAATGAAATTCAACAGCGACGGCGACCAATACCACTACATCGCCCTCTACGTCGATGACTTGCTGATGGTCAGCCCTTCGGAGGACGAGATTGAGCGCATCCTCAATGGCCTGGAGCAAAAATACGGCATCAAGCGACTTGGCCCAGCCCAATACATCTTGGGGATCCAGATCAAACGACAGGCCGACAAATCCATCATCCTGTCGCAGGAGGCGTACATCACAAGCATCCTCCGCAGATTTGGCATGTCAGACAGCAGCCCCGCCTCCGCGCCCATAGCCCCAAACCGCCAGCTCGAGCATTCGCTCGCGGAACCGTCAAAGATCGCTCAGACGCGCTACATGCAGGCCATTGGGTGCCTCCTCTACGCCGCCACTGGTACTCGCCCAGATATCTCCTACGCCGTTGGATACCTCGCACGTTTCTCTGCCAGTCCCACACCTGAACACTGGACCGCCATCAAGACCGTCTTCCGGTACTTACGTGGAACCGCACGTCTGGGACTGCACTACAGCTCTGAACAAGGCAAGTTCTCCGGCTTCACCGGTTACTCTGACGCAGACTGGGGAACCTGCACCACAACATCACGGTCAACCATGGGGTACAGCTTCCACCTGGCTGGATCTGTCATCTCCTGGTCCTCCAAAGTGCAAAACCGTGTGGCCGACTCCACCACAGACGCCGAGTACCTCGCCCTCTCACATGCCTCAAAGGAAGCCGGCCACCTCCAAGAACTGCTTATGGAGCTGGGCGTCGACACACGAGCCCCTGTCCAACTGTACGGCGACAACCAAGGCGCCATTGCTCTCGCCAAGAACCCCACCCTTCACCACCGGTCCCGTCACATTCGCATTCGTGAGCACTTTGTACGCGACCAGGTCAGTGTTAAACCGTATGTCTCGAGAGGGGACTGGATCGGCAACCAGTAAGTACACGAGACAGAGTACGGGTTGTAAGGGAGTAGTTTGGAGCGTTAGGATTGCAACTAACCTGGATCGGCAACCAGTAAGTACACGAGACAGAGTACGGGTTGTAAGGGAGTAGTTTGGAGCGTTAGGGGAAAGACTAAAGAGGCACGCAGTGCGAGTGTGCGAAATATCTCTAAGTCCAAAGAGAGGTCCAAGCGGCGCGGCTAGCTAGGCGCGGCGCGGATTGGAGATTGATCTAAGCAAGAGTGTATGGAATTCAACACCCCCTCTCGCTCGAAGCTTACTTAGCCTCGGAGACCCAGGTTCTCACGATGAACCTTGAACACTAAAGGCCCAAGTGCCTTGGTGAAGATATCGGCGACCATGGTTTTCGTGTCCACATAGTCGACTCGAATGGTGCCCAGCCTGACCTGGTCGCGTACGAAATGTTCGCGAATGCGAATGTGTCGGGACCGGTGGTGAAGGGTGGGGTTCTTGGCGAGAGCCAGTGCTCCTTGGTTGTCGCCGTAAAGTTGGACGGGAGCTTGGGTGTCGATGCCCAGCTCCATAAGTAGTTCTTGGAGGTGGCCAGCTTCCTTCGAGGCATGCGAGAGGGCGAGGTACTCGGCGTCTGTGGTGGAGTCGGCCACTCGGTTTTGCACTTTGGAGGACCAGGAGATAACGGAGCCAGCCAGGTGGAAGCTGTACCCCATGGTTGACCGTGATGACGTGGTGCAGGTTCCCCAGTCCGCGTCAGAGTAACCCGTGAATCCCGAGAACTTGCCTTGCTCGGAGCTGTAGTGCAGGCCAAGGCGTGCAGTTCCGCATAAGTACCGAAAGACGGTCTTGATGGCGGTCCAGTGTTCAGGTGTGGGACTGGCAGAGAAACGTGCGAGGTATCCAACGGCGTAGGAGATGTCTGGGCGAGTACCAGTGGCGGCGTAGAGGAGGCACCCAATGGCCTGCATGTAGCGCGTCTGAGCGATCTTTGACGGTTCCGCGAGCGAATGCTCGAGCTGGCGGTTTGGGGCCATGGGCGTGGAGGCGGGGCTGCTGTCTGACATTCCAAATCTGCGGAGGATACTTGTGATGTACGCCTCCTGCGACAGGATGATGGACTTGTCGGCCTGTCGTTTGATCTGGATCCCCAAGATGTATTGGGCTGGGCCAAGTCGCTTGATGCCGTATTTTTGCTCCAGGCCATTGAGGATGCGCTCAATCTCGTCCTCCGAAGGGCTGACCATCAGCAAGTCATCGACGTAGAGGGCGATGTAGTGGTATTGGTCGCCGTCGCGTCGTACGTACACGCAGTGGTCCTTGGCTGTGGCGCGGTAGTTGAGGCTCTTCAGCGTCAAGTCAATGTGCTCATTCCAGACTCGGCCGGCCTGCTTGAGGCCGTAGATCGATCGATGGAGTTTGAGGACTTTACCGGGCATGTCAACACCTTGTGGGACGCGCATGTAGAGGTCTTCCTTCAGCTCGCCGTGGAGGTATGCCTTGTCAACGTCGGCCTGATGGACGTGGAGGTTCTTGGCGGCGGCCAGTGCGATGAGAGCTCGGATTGAGGTGAACTTGGCGACAGGAGCAAACGTCTCATCGTAATCGATACCTGGGCGCTGGGAGAAGCCTTGTGCAACGAGCCGGCCCTTGTGCGAAGTGATCTTGCCAAGTTGATCGCGTTTGGTGCGGAAGATGAACCTGGATCCAAGGACTTTGGCACCGGGGGGCAGTGAGGAGGAGTTGACCGGGGTGAAGCATTTGTACTCGGTGGCAAGGGAGTGAAACTCATCGGCTGCTGCTTGCCTCCAGATCTCCTCTTTACCTGACTTGACCGCCTGCGACCAATTTTGGGGGTCCTCGGTTGGCCCTTCGAGTTCGACGACCGATGAACCAGCGGTGGTGGCGACGAAGGCAGCGGCGCGAGACGGGCATGACAAGAAGTCGATTGGGTCGGCCGAGTCATCGGTCACGTCCGACGCAGGAGGTGATGGCGAGAACTGAGCCCTGGACATGTCGGACGGTGTGTCAAAGCCATCGTCGGACATGTCGATCGTTGTGTCGTCACTCGCGTTGGTCTCAAGCGCGGCAAATCGATTTTCGTGCACGACAGGTTGGAGGGACGGAGGTGGTGCCGCGCGGGAGCCATGTGCAGCGTCAACAAAGGTCCAGTCGCCAGTGGTGGACGTCATGTGAGGTTTCGGTTGGTCGATCGGGGCATCTCGAGCGGGGAAGACTTTCTCATCGAATAGGACGTCGCGGCTCTGGAAGAACGAAGTTGTGGCCGAGTCGTACAGCGTCCAGGCCTTGGATTTGTTATCGATGCCAACGAAGATGAATGGTTTGGCCTTGGGGTCGAGTTTTGCCCGCTTGTGCTGAGGGGTGGTGTGCCAGGCGCGGCAGCCGAATACCCTCAGGTTTGCCATACCAGACAGCGTCCGGGATCTTGTGGTCGATGGCGCTGTGCGGGCTGAGGCTCTTGGTGTCAACAACGTACCTGAGGGCCTCTCGCCAGAGTGTTGTGGGCAGTCCCGAGTGCTGGAGCAGGGCGATCGTCCCCTCGACGATCGTGCGGTTCGTCCTTTCGGCCCGACCGTTCTGCTCCGGGGTGTACGGGATTGTGAGTTGCCTGGTAATGCCGTGGTGAGAGCAGTACTCAATGAAGGCTTTGGACGTGTATTCGCCGCCATTGTCCGTTCGTAACGTGCGGAGCTTGAGGCCCGTTGAGCGTTCGATCATGGTGTGCCAACGCTGGAAGGTGTCGAAGACTTGACTCTTGTTTCTCAGCGCGCTGACCCACATCTTTCGGGAGAAATCTATGAGACGATCACCACTACTGTCAGGAGAGGTTGAGTGTCGAACAGAAGTGATGAGAAGGAAGCTAAGAAACAGAAAGAGGAGCCGCGCTGGGATAGGCCCAGGCGCGTGGCAATGAACGTCCCTAAGTCAGCCGCGGGCGAAATCGCCGGCGGGCTGAGGCAGTCGCGCGCGTCTAAGTCCCCACCGCCGGGGGGCGGGCTAGCGGGCGCGCGCGCGAATCCGCCGGCGCCGGCGCGCCCAAGTCGCCACCGCAAGGGGGCGGGCTAGCGCGCGCGCTCAACGACCGAGGCGCCCCTGTCGAGCTGAGAGTGGACTCTTCACACCCCCCCCCACGCGAATGCGAGGCAGACCCAAGCCGTGGGTGTCGAGTGCGAAGGCCGAGGGCGTGGCAGTGCGTCGAGAATACCTTAGGGCCGAGAGCCTTGGTGAAGATGTCGGCCACCATGTCGCTAGTTCCCACATGCGAGAGTGAGATGTCGCCCCGATTCACCATGTCCCGAACGAAGTGCTCGCGCAAGCGTATGTGTCGAGTGCCGGAGACGCGGACAGGGTCGTGGGCAACTGCTGCAGCAGCTTCGTTGTCAGTATATATGTGAGCCGGTGCAACAGGGTGGACATGGAGCTCTTCGAGCAGCTGACTGAGGTAAATCCCTTCCTTGCCAGCATGCGAAAGGGCGAGGTATTCAGCATCGGTGGTGGAATCGGCAACTCGAGATTGACGCTTGGACGACCAGGATACGGCGGATCCGGCGATGTAAAAGACGTAACCCATGGTGGAGACCGATGTATCGACGCAGGCCCCCCAGTTCGCATCGGAGTAGCCTACCACACCCGTGATGCAAGCCTGGCCGCGAGCATATACCAGTTCGTCGCGATACGTGGCCCGGAGGTAGCGTAGGACGTGCTTGACCGCGATCCAATGACGACGTCCGGGGTTGTTGGCGAAGCGGGCCAGGTAGGACACGGCGAAGGCGATGTCGGGGCGAGTGCCAAGCGAGATGTAGAGGAGCGAGCCGATTGCCTGTAGATACCATGACCTGATCCGTTCGGTGCCTTGACCCGGGATGGCGGTGAGCGAAAGGCCAGGAGTCATCGGGACTGTAGTGCCGCGAGTTGTGGTGTCGAAGTGGAACCGAGCGAGCACGTCCATGATGTACCGCTCCTGGGACAGGGCGATAGAACCGTCGTCGAGCCGCCTGATCTGGATGCCAAGGATGTACTCTGCCGGGCCGAGGCGCTTGACTCCGTAGCGTTGTTCGAGGCCCGAGATGACACGTTCGATTTCGGCCAGGTCCGGGCTGATCATCAGAAGGTCGTCGACGTACAGTGCGATGTAGTGTGAACATTGACGATCATCGAGCCGAGAGTATACGCAGTGATCGGTGCCCGTCGCCGTGTAACCGAGGTCGCGAAGCGAAGCGTCGATGTGTCGATTCCAGATGCGGCCAGCCTGTTTGAGCCCGTAGATGGAACGTCGCAAGCGGAGCACCTTGCCGCCAGGGAGGTCAAAACCGCGCGGTGCCGTCATCCAGATGTTGTGATCGAGATCGCCGTGAAGGTAGGCTTTGTCGATGTCCGCTTGGTGCACATGCAGGCCGTTGGCGGCCGCCAGCGCGAGGAGTGAGCGTATCGAGGAGAAGCGTGCGACCGGTGCAAACGTTTCGTTGAAGTCGATGCCGTCGCGTTGCCGATTGCCCTGCGCCACGAGCCGTGCCTTGTGTCCAGTGACTTCGCCGAGTGCGTTCCGTTTCGTCTTCCAGACGAACTTGGATGTGACGATGGTCGCACCCGCCGGCACCGTGGATCGGTCCTCGATAGTGAAGACCTTGAAGTCGTCGCGCATGGAGGTGAACTCGTCGTTGGCGGCTTTGGCCCACACTTCACGCTTGTCGCTCGACATCGCCTCGCGCCAGGTCTGTGGGTCGCTCGTGATGGACTTGACCGGTTGAATGGCCTCCGCATCAGAGGTGTCGTCGTCGGTTGCAATAAACGCGCGGTGATGCCGCGTGAGGAAATCGATTTCGTCCGGCGATTCGTCGCGAGAGTGACGCCCAATGAGGTCGAGTTCGTCGGGCGACTCCTCAGCCGATGTGGGCTCGCGGTACGTGCTGAAGTCCGGGCGGTGCAAGTCCAGTGGGTCGAGGCGAGCCTGGGGCCGTGAGCTGATGAGGTCGAGAGGATCGGCCGAGCCTTCAGAGTCAGTCGGTAAGGCCGAGGGTGACGATGACGCCGCCAACGACGGTGAGAGCGCAGGCGATGGCGCAGGCGACGGTGACGAGGGCGGCGCAGGAGACGGTGACGAGGACGGCGCAGGCGATGGTGACGAGGACGATTCGGCATCTGTGGAGTTAAGTAAGGTTCCGCCAGTGTACCCTGGGGCCACGTCAATGGCGCTCATGGCAGAATCATCAAGGGGGGATGAGACGTCCATGTGCGCCGACCTTACTAGTGGGGTCCATGTCTTGACAGTGTCTTGAAGGTCGGCGATGGGAGCGCTGGCGAAGTGCGTGTCGACTTCGTGCTCGGTGGAGTCGCCATGTAACCCGGGGAATTCAGTGTCGAGGAACGTGGCATTTCTGCCCAAAACGATCTTCTTTGTCGTAGTGTCGTAGAAACGGAAGGCTTTAGAAGCCAGGTCGTAGCCGGTGAAGAGAACGCGAACCGCTTTCGGGTCGAGTTTCGAGCGAAGTTCGGGCGCGACCGTGAGCCAAGCTGTGCAGCCGAACGGGTGAAGCGCCGAGGCGTTGGCGCGGTCGCCCTGCCAGACGGAGTTCGGTGTTGCCTTGTCCAGGGCCGAGTGTTGACACAGGTTCTTGCAGTATACGAAATAGGCTGCGGCCTCCTCCCAGAATGTCTTGGGTAGGTGGGCGTCCGCAAGAAGCGCAAGAACGCCTTCGACAATGCACCGATTGACCCGCTCCGCACGACCGTTCTGTTGAGGCGTTCGTGGGATAGAGTATTGTCGACGTGTGCCGCGTGCCTTGCAGAACTCCGTGAATGCTCTCGAGCAATACTCGCCACCGTTGTCGGTTCGGAGGACTTTCAGCGTCGCGCCTGTCTCGAGCTCGACCTTGGCAAGCCAAGTCTTGAACACGCCGAAGACTTCGCTTTTGTGTCCGATCGCGTAGGCCCAAAGTTTGCGGGAGTAATTGTCAAGGAACGTGACAAGGTAACGTTTGCCAGTCAAGGACCGCTCGGGGAAGGAAAGCACATCGCTGTGTACAAGGCCGAGTCGCTCTGAGGAGTGCGAGTTCGAATCGGGAAAGGGAAGACGATGGCCCTTTGCGCTGAGGCAAGCATTGCAGACAAACTTCTCTACCTCTTCGTCACTATATCCGGCCCCGAGACCCTCCAGCAAACCAGCGGCAACCATCTTCTGTATGGAGGACGGTGCGAGATGGCCGAGGCAGCGGTGGAGGGTCAGTAGGGGCACGGAAGACTGTGAGCGAGAAAGGAGAGCAAGATGCTGACATTTGGAATGATCAGCGTCCAGCAAGTAGAGCCCTTCGTCGAGCCTTGCGCCTTCAGCGATAGCGTTGCCGTTCTTGTCAATGTGGATGCCGTGTTTCGTGAAGGCAACACGGACATCGTCGGTGTCGCAAAGTCGAGAGACCGAGAGAAGGTTGACAAACAGACCCGGAGTGTGCAGCACGCCTGTAAGCGTGATCGGGTGACCCGAGGCGGCAACGAAGGCGATGTTTCCTGTTCCGATGGCGTTGATACCCCCTGCAATACCACCAATCTTCGTAGGTGCGATGTGGCGATAGGTCGTGAACAGCGACTTGTCTGAGACCATGTGCGAAGTGGCGCCCGAATCAACGACGAAGGAGTTGTTGCGAAGCTGGCGACGACGAGCGAGAAGACCGGTGGCGAGACATCCGACATGGTGTTGCGAGTCGGCGGTGTCGGGCGTTTTCCCGTCCCCGAGAGCCTTCTTGCAGTCGAGAGACCAGTGGTCGTTCTTCTTGCAGAAGCGACAGGGCCCTGGCGGCGGGTGTTGCGCCCTCGTAGGGCACTCCGCGACCCGGTGCGAAGGGCTGCGACAGGCGAGACACTTGGGACGGGTAGGGCGTGACGACGACGAGGCGAGAAGGGCCGATTGATTGCCGGGGAGGTTGGTGGACCGGAGTTGGACTCGCATGCGGTCGGCGAGCGAATCGATGTCGGGAAGAGATCGTTGTGTGCGTTGTTCGTCGGTGAATGACGCCTTGAAACTCTCGAGGGACGGATGGGCGATGGCGAGGAGGAGTGTGGCGAGAACATCGTTGATAGTCGTCTTTGTATCGACGATCTCTTGCGCAATGGCTTTGAATTCCATGATCCAACCGTCGAATTCGCCAACCGTGCCGGGCATGGGACGGAAACCCCAGAGTCGCGAGAATAGCTCGAGCGTGCGGGTGGCGTCGTCAGGGGCGTACCGCGATTTAAGCGTCGAGTAGATTGTTGGCGCTGTCAGGTTCGTGGTGGGGATCTTGTCGAGGACTGCCGAGACTTCGGCCGAATCAATCGAGTTCGCAAGGATCTTGCGAGCCACAACGTCGCGGGCGGAGCGTTGCGAAGGTGTCCAGTCGTCGGGTATGACGCCGTCGAGGACGTACAAGCGGATGTCGTCCGCTAGGCACAGGCGAAGTTGGCGTGTCCAGTTCGCGAATGTCTTTGGCCCGTCCAAGCGTGCGTGCTTGGGGAAGGCGGTGCGAGTAGTGCCTGGCGACGTGGCGGGTGTGGCGGTGCCAGGAGCGGCGGCGGCGAGACCCGACAGCAGCGCTGCAAGGGAGGCAAGCTGGTCGGCGGGAAGTGTCGGGTTGGCTCCCGTCGTGAGGGGTGGTGTCGTGGCCATGCCAGCTGGTGGCTCGTGGGCTAATAACCTATGAGACGATCACCACTACTGTCAGGAGAGGTTGAGAGTCGAACAGAAGTGATGAGAAGGAAGCTAAGAAACAGAAAGGGAAGCCCGCGCTGGGATAGGCCCAGGCGCGGGTGAAATCGCTGGTGCGCTGAGGCAGTCGCGCGCGTCTAAGTCGCCACCGCAAGGGGGCGGGCTAGCGGTCGCGCGCCCGAATCCGCCGGCGCCGGCGCGCTGAGGCAGTCGCGCGCGTCTAAGTCCCCTCCGCAGGGGGCGGGCTAGCGGGCGCGCGCAACGACCGAGGCGCCCCTGTCGAGCTGAGAGTGGACTCTTCACACCATGGTCGTTCGTTATCGTTCGTTCCGCGGTGTGTCGCTGGCGCACGTTGCGGCGTGCGTCTTTGACCAGTGTGAAAAAAAAAGTGTAATACACCCCGTAGGAGTGTACACCGGAGCGACAACGATAAGATCACAGGACCAAAGTATGTAGGATTGACACTGGACACTCTACGTTAGTCGCTACCATGACAATGCCTTTGATCCACCTGGGCTCACCTGGACACTCTACGTTAGTCGCTGAGGAGAGACTAAGAGTGCCCAGGTGCGCGTCCCCTCCTCCTAAGGCCCAGGCGCACGGGCCTTACAATGGGAAGATGACAAGGATGTCATGACAATCACCTATCAAGGAGCCATTGTGGCGAAGACGCTCAGCGGTACCGGTTATACACTCAACTTTACGCGCATTGTCGAGGATCAAGCTCATGTCGCAACCCGTGCGACAGTGGGAGCGTCTTTGATGGAATGGCATGTGCCGTGAGCTCAATCATGGAGCTCGTCAAGTCAGGCGCAGTTGATGGATTAGTTCTCACCAATGAGAAGGTCCACGACTGTGAGTCCTGCATCTGTTCCAAGTCTCGCGCAACGAAGTTCACAGAGTTGATCTTCTGCAACGAATCCGATGTCCATGAATACGCGTTGTAGAACATTGGTGACTTGGGTAGTCAAGTTGATTTTCAAGGTCGAAAGGCATACCTGGCTATTGTAGACCAGTACTCGACTGCGAAGTGGACATTTCCGTTGAAGACCAAGTCAGCCAAAGAAGTCACTCGCGTATGGATCACATTTCAACAAGGTGTTGAAAAAATGACTGGTCACAAAATCAAGCGCGTTTGTATGGACAATGGCAACGAATTCACCAACAAGCTCATTGGCGCGGATTTCCAAAGTCAAGGAATCCTCCATGAGACCTCTGCACCATACACACCGCAACAGAATGGAACGGTCGAATGCTTCAATGGCTCGTTGATGGCGATCATTTGTGCGGTCCTTGCAGCCTCCAAGCTGTCATGGAAATATTGGTTGTATGCGTTGGCGTATGCCACATTTGTTGCCAACCGAATTCTACACGCCAAGTTGGAGGGTAAGACCGCCTATGAAGTATTCTATGGCAAGAAACCCAAGGTCTCGCACTTCCGTCCATTTGGATCAACCGTGTACGCGCAAGTTCCGAAGTCAAAGCGATCCAAACTTGAATCGACTTCAGTCAAGGGGATATCCATCGGATACGACAGCGAGTATAACTATTGTGTGCTCGTTGATCCCGACTCGGACCACAAAGTCATTGTGATGCGCAACATCTCAGTTGTGGAGCACAAATCAGAGCAGGTTGGTGTACCGGAGGTCACAACTCTGCCTGTGGGGCCAGATGAAGAGAAGGGTCCTGTCGATAACAACAATAAAGTCGTTGACGAACTTCAGGATCAGGTAGACGGTGAGCAGATGCCACCTGCCCGTCAGAACCGTCCTCGATGGGAGTATGGAGATCCCGCCGTTAAGGGAAGGAACCCTGGAAGATATGAGGAGATCGACGCTAACAACGAGATTCCACACCGTACTCGTAGTCAACGTCGGGATGCGGAGCAACAAGTCATGTATGGCTCTGCAATGTCGGTCTCTCTTCCTCCAGTACCCAGCAACTACGAAGAAGCAATGGCCAGCCCCGAAGCAGACAAATTGGTCGCAGCTATCAAAGCTGAGCTCAATGCCATGGCTCGCCATCAAGTCCTAACTGATTCAGATCTTCCAAATGGTGCTCGAGCTCTCGGGTCGAAGTGGGTCTTTACCAGAAAGGAGAATGCTCAAGGGGAGGTGATTCGTTACAAGGCCCAACTGGTTGCGCAAGGGTTTGCCCAACGTCTTGGCATTGACTACAACGAAACGTTCGCCCCTGTTGCACGCCCATCAACCATCCTCAGCCTTGTTGCCACTGCCGCCGCCCAGGGACTGTTTCTCAAGCAGTTCGACTTCGACTCTGCGTTTCTGAATGGAACGATGACGGAGATGGTCTACATGAAGTATCCCAAGGGTTGGGATCGCCCTCAAACCGGCCAAGCCCTCCGTCTTGTCAAGTCGATGTACGGCACGAAGCAAGCTCCTCGAGAATGGAACGCAGCTGTGAACTCCCTGATGGTCGAGCGCGGCTACAAGAGATCTGATGCTGACTCCTGCCTTTACGTCAAGCGAGTAGATGAGAAGTTTATCTACATCACGCTGTACGTGGACGATGGCATGGTTGGTTCGAACGACCAAGAATTCCTGGACTCGGAGATCGAAGTGTTTAACAAAGTCTACAAGCTCAAGCGCCTCGGTCCAGTGAAGCTCTTCTTGGGTCTCGAATTCGAGCGTACGTCAGATTACATTTTCGTGCATCAGTCCAAGTACATCAGGGATCTCGTTGCCATGTATGGAGGAGGTTCAGTATCCAAGCACCCTGTGAAAGTCCCCATGGAGCCAAGGTCGGACGTCGAACATTCTACGGATCCTTTCGACGACGTGGCTCTGTACCAGTCAGCAGTGGGAGTGTTGCAGTATGCTGCGCATCGAGCTCGACCCGATATCGTCACTTCGGTTCGTGCGGCAGCTTCCAAGGTTTCGGCACCTACCCAGGCCGACTGGATCGCGGTGAAGTGTATCATCCGCTACTTGCAAGGTACTGTTGACTGGGGACTGAAGTTCAACCACGGAGGATCTACGGTATTCGAGCTTTACTCCGATGCCTCATGGGGAGACGACATGTCGACTGGGAAGTCGATTGGAGTGTTCGTCTCGATTATGGCAGGTGCTGCGATCTCTTGGCAAAGCAAACAGCAGTCGATGGTTGCGACTTCGACTACGGAGGCTGAGATTTTGGCAGCTTCCGCGGCAGCAAAGGAGGCGATGTGGCTTCGGCGATTGGTGGCGGATCTCGAGCTTGAACAACCTCAGGCTACACTGATCTGGGAGGACAACCAAGCGGTGATCGCGATCGCTCTCAACCCGGCTCATCACGGAAGGACAAAGCACTACAGTGTGCATCACTTTTACATCCGTGAACGAGTTACGGCTGGCGATATTCGAATCAAGTATTGCAAGACAGGAGCAATGACTGCGGATCTTCTTACAAAGCCGCTTGCTCGCAACTTGTTCGAACTTCATCGTGAGGGTATGGGAATGGTGTCCCTTGGAGCCTTGACCAGTGGGAGTGTTGTGGGAAATCAGTGGGCTTGGACCTTTGCCTAGTTTGACTGGCTCTCTTGCGCGCGCTTGCCTCTCTGGCTTAGAATTATCTATCATCATCGCCTAGTTTTTCGTATCTCGTTCATCGACCCCAGCTTCATTGCTGCTCTTCTCTTGATTGCAAGGTAGTCCTGATACAGCGTATACCTTTGGGTCCTCGTTGGGAGGAGCGCCTCGTGCTTTCACCTCGCGTTCGAGTCACGTATTCGACTCCGCATCCTCACCTCGTATCGAGCTCTTGTGTGCTCTCCTGGGTGTCGTCTCTCGGTCATCGACTCGCTTTACGGCTCAAGTCGATCATCCTCCCTGCTTGCTGTCGAGTCTTCCCAGCCAGCTCTGCGTACCGTTTCGCACGGCCCGTGTCACCCCGTGCAGGTTGCCCTGCCTCGATCTCGACTACAACACTCGACCTCGAGGGAGTGGTCCTGTCATTGGGAGTTGGTCGGTGTTGTGCAGTTCCATGTACTGTCGGAATGTGTCCAGTTCGTCCGGTATCAGTGTGAGTGCCCTAGCCGTGATGACGTCCGTGATCGTGATGTGTGCTGATTCGAGGCAGTTCGCTTGGTCGATGAATTCGGCCATCCAAGTGACGAAGTCTTTCTCGTCGATCGGGGCGCGCGAGATGTTGAAAAACGTGTGGAGCAGACGAAGTGTGGATTGAGCCGACGTGGGGTTGTATTCCCGGTCAAGGTGTTTGTAGTAAGCCCGGGCGCGTTGGTCGGTCGGGGCGACGGTGAGCAATGACTTGCGAACGTTGGCGGCGACGCCATCGGAGACTTGTCGGACGGCGAATATCTCGACGTTTTCGCGGTCGACGTCGTCGGCGCGGTCGGGGAGGGTTCCGGTGGTAATGTACTTGTAAACCGTGTTGCCAACCCGGTCTTGCAACGTGCGGTCCCAGATGCGGAAGTTCTCGACGCCGGAAAGGAGAGCGTCGGTTGGCCAGTGCGAAAGGTGTCGGGGGATGTCGATGTTGTAGAGCGGCTTGCGATCTACGGCCGGGGTGGGGGATGCCGTGAGTTCTCGGAGTCGACGTTGGACTTCTTGGAGGATGTGGTCATCGAGGGTGGCAGCGAGCGAGGGGTCAATGCGGGTGGACATCGGGCCGTCGGCTGCGTCGGGTGGTTCGGTGTGGGAGGGACCGGGCGGGGTGTTCGAGTGGGAGGGACCGGGCGAGTTGTTGGCACGTGCCGCTGGGAATCGGGGCAGTTCGGGTCGAACTGGGCTCATGACCTGTTGAGTGGATGCCGAAGAGGTTTCGGACTTGGGAGTAGCGACCGCTGGGGCTACCGGTGGAGCGTCGACGTGAATACGGTTGCGACGGACGGGCCAGGGGGAGAAGTCGTGAGGCGGCTGGACGATCTGTTCTCTACCGAAGATTAGCAGTCTGGCTAATGATGGGAAGCGGTAGAGAAGAGGAAGAAAGGCACAGGGGAGCACGGGTTGGACACGGTTCTAGCAAGCAGGCGCGCGGGTGAATTATGGCAAATTAGACAGGCACGGTGCGAAGCGCATAAGGCGGAACTCCAAGTGGGCCATCGAGGCTGAGAGGTGTCGTGTTGGACGATGAACACGGGGGAGGACTTATCCACAAGGTCTGGTGTTGTTGGAGGTGGCGATCCGTTACGGTGAGTTCCAGGTGGTAGGCGACGTACTTCATGAAGGGGCGATGTTCTGTATGGCCGGTGGTTCATGAGGTCGGAGGCGGCAACTAGCTGTGGCGAGGTGGAGGCATTGGCTCAGCAACGTTGGAGAGGCGCGGATATGACTAAGTCCCGGCGTGGAGGGAGCGGCGCGCGAGCGTGAGTTGAACAGGCGGGCGCGGGTGACGGAGACAAGGGGGCGGCTTGGCGGCGAAGGCAAAGGCGCCCGAGGTGAGAGGTTGGGCGGACCTGGCAGATGGCGGCCCGAGGTTGAAGTGTTCGAAGGCTTGTAGTAGAATGAAATTCAACATTGAAGAGCAAGAAACGTTCTGAAGAGCTCGGCAGCGAGTGCTTTCTTTCGGGCGGTGAGAGCTGAGGGTTTTTCGCCAGGTTGCTGAGGGCAAGACACCTGAATGAAGATACACAAGGGGACGTGGTCAAAAAGGCAGCACAGATGTGTTGAATTCCATACACTCTTGCTTAGGTCGATCTCCAACCCGCGCCCAGTCTGGCCAGCCGCGCGCCGCTTGGACCCCTTTTGGACTTAGAGATGTTTCGCGCACTTGCACCGCGAGCCTCTTTAGTCTTCCCCCTAACGCTCCAATATACTTCCTACCACTCGTACTGTGTCCCGTGTACTTACTGGTTGCCGATCCAGGTTAGTTGCAATCCAAACGCTCCAATATACTTCCTACAACCCGTACTCTGTCTCGTGTACTTACTGGTTGCCGATCCAGTCCACTCTCGAGACATACGACTCAACAAATATCGCCGCCTCGGACTGCCCCGCTCACCAACACTTGATCATGGTAGATAAGTTTCCCTTCGTGTCTGTTGTCCAACACAACACCTCTTAGAGCCTCGATGGCCCGCTTGAAGTTCGGTCTTGTAGCTTCGCAATGCGCCCGCCCAGTTTGCCTTAGATCTACTGCGCCCCCTTGCTAGAACCTCGCCCGACTCGCGCGCTCTCGCGCCTCTCTCCCTCTTCTCTATCGTTTCACTCGCCTATTCAGATTGCTGAGATTCGGTAGAGAACAGGTCCGTTGCAATCGCATCATCGTTTCACTGGCCTATTCAGATTGCTGAGATTCGGTAGAGAACAGAGAACAGGTTGTCCGGCTACGCTCGCGCCCTCGCGCTGCGTTCGCTCCGCCTCACGACTTCTCGACCCGGGAGTACCTTGCGACACCGACCTGCCTCGCAACCTCTCCGAAACGATCCGGCTCGTGCCGTTACACGAATCCCCAGCGACCCCTGGTCACAACTTAACAGGGGCTACCGGTTGATCGTCAGACGTGGCAAGGTTGCGACGGACGATCCGGGTGGAGAGGTCGTGAGGCGACACGGACGCGGTCTGACGAGACGGATGCGGTGCGGCTGGAAGATCTGTTCTCTACCGAAGATTAGCTATCTGGCTAATGTTGGAAAGCAGTAGAGAAGAGGAAGAGAAGCACAAGGGGGCACAAGTCGGGCGAGTGTAGTACTCCGTAGTTACTCAAGGCCTGAGGCGCGTCTGGCCTTAAGCCTTGTCGGGAAGTAGACCCTCTCTTCCCTTCTGACCATTACATTTCAGGCCCAGTCGTGGGGCCTTGCAAGTAACAGGATACGAGTATGTATTCCAAAGAATAAACTGGTCAGAAGGGAAGAGAGGGTCTACTTCCCGACAAGGCTTAAGGCCAGACGCGCCTCAGGCCTTGAGTAACTACGGAGTATTACAGCGAGGTTCTAGCAAGCGTGCGCGCGGCTAAACTACCGAGGCCGAACTCCAAGTGTGCAACTAAGGTTCTGATAGGGGTCGCGTTGAGCGATGCACACATAAGGGAAACTTATCTACAATGACCGAGTGTGGGGAGCGAGGCAGTCCGAGGCGGCGGTATTCAGGTTACGAACCACGGGCGTCATGCATGGGCGATACTCTTGATGGCCGATGCGACATGAGCGGCAAGTCGGGGGCTCTGGCTCAGCAAGACTGGGTAGCAGATCATCGAAGTTCCAATGTGGGGGTGGCGGCGCGCGAGCGTGAGTTGAACAGGCTGGCGCGGAACGAGGCAAAAGGGGGGGGGGGCAGCTTGGCTACGAATGCGAAGTCGCTAAGACGAGGGGGCGGCTTGGCCACGGAGGCGAAGGGGGCGGCTTGGAAACGGCGGCCCCAACTTGAAGTGTTCGAACGCTTGTGACAGAATGAAATTCAACACAAAAGGGGTCCAAGCGGCGCGCAGCTGGCTGGGCTTGGCGCGGGTTGGAGATCGATCTAAGCAAGAGTGTATGGAATTCAACAGAGCAGAGGCTAGCATTTAGCATTGGATTGATACACGACTGTAATCGATTGTCGTTGTGGACGTGCGCACTCACCTTCGGCACCAAACTCGAGGGCACCGTCGTCGCCGTCGTCGTCTTCGTCGAAGTCATCGCGAACAGCAGCGTCTTCGTCTGACAGTAGGAGATGATCGATCTCGACGTCTTTGTCGAACACATGACGAACAGCAGCCTCTTCGTCTGACAGTAGGAGAGGATCGATTCTGATGTCTTCGTCGGACAGGTCGTCCCGTTGAAGCCGTCTGCCGGTGAATACGACTCCTGAAATCGCTGCAAGCGGTTCCACCCGATCAGGCTCGACGGCGGCGGCAGTAGTAGCAATCGAGGCGGTAAGGTCGGAACTGCAGAACATGTCACGAGAACAAGATGCCACCAGCCAGTGTGAGAAGTAATGAGACTGTCTCGCTGTAGCTGTAACCGACTTTGCGATACGCCGGTTCTTCAACAACAGATGAGCGCCTGAGTTAGCCGAGGCGGGGCGAGCGCGTTTACGTTCGGGCCTATTTGAGAGCATTTATCAAAAGTAGCAGGCCTATTGGCACAGATGGTATAGGAACGACTTACTAGGTGCTCATTTGTGCCGCCTCATTGGCGACTGCAACCTCCACTTGAGCATCCTCCTCACCACCCTGCGTGGTGGCATGATCACGGTGACCTGTTGGAATGTGGATGGGCGATAACAAGAATCGAGGAGAGCGGTGGACGAGTTGACAAATAGCGCACATGGGTCGATGGAGCGAGGCTGGTCGTGTGTATCAGGCGACGAGGCTTGGGTAACAGGGGGCGCGGCGAAGGCGCCGAGGTGAAAGTGCCAAGAGGCAACGGCGCGTGGTGGCAAGCATGGCAGAGCAGGCAAAGCTGGCAACGACGGGCAGACTGACCAAGATGTGGACGAGTTGACGAATGGTGCACATCGGTCGAGGGACGAGGCCGGGTGCGAGGATCACGCAGCGAGGCTCGAGGGACAGGGGGCGCGGTGGAGGCTTGCGGAGGCGAAGGCGCGCGGGGGCGAGGCGCCGAGGCGAAAGGCGGGCAAGTCCGTCAAACGGCGGTCCGATGTCGAAGTGTTCAAAGGCTTGGCAGAATGCAATTCAACATATAAGACCGTGACAGCGAAGACAATTCATTGCACAAGTTGCTACTTCAGTGTGACGAAGTGGTAGATCTAGACCGATCCAGAACGATTCAGACGGTAAAGTCATTTAGACAGATTTAGCCGCGCACCAGGAAGTGGTAAAGTTGCTGATGAACCTCTACCAATCCCCTCAAAGCCCTGGTTGTCGCTCTCTATGGATCACATTGTCAATCTGCCTCCGTCCTCAGGATTTGACTGTGTCCTAGTCGTTGTTGACCAACTCACCAAAGAAGCCCATTTCATCCCGACTCATCTCGCGACCTGGCTCAGACGTTCCTCACTCACGTTTTCAAACTACATGGTCTCCCAACGGACATTGTCTCCGACTGAGGCGCCACATTCACCTCCAACTGGTGGTCTGAATTTCTCGCTATGCTCAAAATCAAACCGAATCTATCAACAGCGTTTCATCCCGAATCCGATGGCCAGACCGTACGAACAAACCAGACTCTCGAACACTATCTTCGACATTTCTGCGATTATCTGCAGACCAATTGGTCTGAACTCCTTCCTCTCGCCGAATTCGCCTACAACAATTCCTTCCACTTGTCCATTGGCGCCTCCCCGTTCTACGTTACTCGTGGTTATCATCCTCGTCTAGAAGTCTCTCTCCGTGATTCTTTTGTGACCGATGTCCCTAAATATCTTTAGCATCTTCGCTCTGTCCAGGAAACCGCCCGCAAACAAATTTCGCAAGCCCAAGAAACTCAAGCTCGTTTTGCCAACCTCAAAAGGAAGCCAAGCCCACCGTTCAAGATCGGCAACCAAGTCCTGCTCAATTGAAAAAATATCCAAACCTCAACCCTCATCCAAGCTCGACTCCCACAAATTGGGACCGTTCCGAATTCAACGAATCATCAGCGAAGCGGTTTTCAAGCTTGAACTACCGGTGTCGATGAAGATTCATCCCATATTCCATGTCTCACTTCTCGAACCTTACCAAGCCAACAGTCTCGCGTCTCGATGTTCCAACCCTCCACCACCTCCCGAAATCATCAACGGCAAAGAAGAATATCAAGTCGAACAAATCCTTGACTCAAGGAACTGTTGTGGGAAATTAGTGGGGTCGGCGGTCCAGAGGGACTTATGGTCTTAGCAGTGGCGCGGAGCGCGCGGGTGTTGTGCGGGGTCCGGTAGAGGCGGCAGAGGCGGCTGGTTGTTTACATGAGATTGCGTCTTTTGGCCTAGCTGTTTTTCTCTCTTCTCCACCACGCACTCGATATCACATCTCGCCCATTTGCTCTGTTACAGTCGATTGACCTTTAGCGATCCACTATCTCACATTAGGTCATCCATCGACGCCACGTAACTAGAGACGCTCCTACAACAACAGGAACAATTGTCGTTCAAAAGGCCTCGAGCACTTCGTCGATTGAACCGGATACGGCCCTCAGGATCGTCAATGGGTCTCAGCCGCCGACTCCCTTGTCATTGAATTCCACACCAGGCATCCTCACAAGCCTGGGTTTGAACACATCCAGGGACTCAACAGAGCTCGTCCCTAAACCCGGGGGTGATGTCACTGTTGGAATCAACGATGATCCCGAAATGATCAACAAAAGAAGAAGAACGGCTGGACCAGGATTCGAACCTGGGTCGCTTCCATTCATTGGAAAAGCTTTGACCAACTAAGCTATCCGGCCCCTGATATCAGTGCAAGGTCTACTAACACCTTCAACACTTCCCCTTAGACCTTTGCACTGCTTCCAGGCTATTGCAATGCGTCGACTCTAAGTCCCAATTGGACTCTGTGTCAAGCTTCTGCGGCAGCTCCGGCAGCTATGTGCGGCCTCATTGGAAAGATTTACAAGAAAGGTTCTATAATAGATCCTCACACTTCCCCTTAGAACCTTGCTTTGGCATCTTGCTCTACAGCATGGTTCGGAGACAGCCGCACCCTTTCTCTTGTTAATCGACAGACGCTACCATGTTGTGTTCTTAGAGACGTTGAGGAAATCGACTCCCTGATCAGCGAAAGCACATTGAGAAGCGGATGGGGAGAAACTAAGCCGCTTCTGCGCGCGGAGCCTACCAACGTCTAAGCAATACCCAATTGGACACTTTCTAATGAATATTGAGCCCAAGAATCCCTGGCCTCGCTCTCACTCGCGATCACCGCCTCAACCCAGTTGGCTCGCCCTGTGCTCACAGACGAGATCGTCTTCTGTTGCACCAACCCATTCCAACACCTCCCCTGACGAGCTACGGCTGTGAGCCCAAGGCGTTCGACGAAATGCTCGTGCTTGGCCTTGCCCAGACCCTTGGTCATGATGTCCGCAACCATGAGACTCGTCTCGACCCAGCGAATGTCGACATGGCCATCGTCTTGCAACCGTCTGGAAAGGTGATATGCGATCGAGATGTGTTTCGTCGTTGTGTGCGAAGTTGGATGCTTTGAGAGCGCGATGGCACCCGTGGAATCCGCTCGGATGATGGTCGGACCAACGCACGGGAATCCAAGTGCGAATAACAGCGAGCGCAGCCACATGACTTCTCTGCACGTTGACGAAAGGGCGACGTATTCGGCTTCGACGGACGAATGAGCCACGCCAGTCTGCCGTCGGGCCGACCAAGTGATTGCGCAGCCCGCCATCTGGACAACGTGACCCGAGACGGAAACCCGGGACGACTTGTCGCCAGCGTGATCGGCATCGGAGTACGGCACAATCTCGGTTCCAAGGTCCCGATGGTAGACGAGGCCGAGAGACACCGTGCCCTTGAGGTAGCGGAGTACATGCTTGGCGCGAGCGATGTGTTCGGCTTGAGGATCGGACATGAAACGAGCGAGATGAGCCACCGTGAACGACAAGTCGGGACGAGTGCACCCAGCGAGCCAGAGAAGCTCCCCGACGACGCTACGATATGGGAACGAGGTGTCCATGACATGACCAGACGGCGAGTAGCTGTCCAACCACGGTGTCGATGCAGGCTTGCAATCCGTGAATCCTCGAGTTGCAAGAATGGACTCCGCAAGGTGACGCTGATCCATGCGAAGCTCCCCCCGCGTCTCGTCGACCGTAATTTTCATGCCAAGGAACATGTCGACCTCACCTTCCCGAAGCTTGAAACGTGCACCGAAAGCGAGAAGGAACTCCTCGATGTCATCGTCGCCCGTGATGATGCCATTGTCGACATACATCGCCAGCAAAAGAGTGAGAGACTTGCCCCCAACCTCGCGAACACGACGATACATCCCACGATCTTCCTCGATGCGTTCGAAACCGTGACTCTTCGTCAATTCGTCGTGAAGTGTCTGATTCCAATCGTGACCGGCTTGCTTCAGACCGTAAATCAAGCGACGAAGGCAATGGACTGTCTTGTCCGGCAGCTGGATCCAAACCTGTTCCGAGACATCGGCATTGAGATACGCGTTGTTGACATCGAATTGTTGGCGTCGCCAGCGATGGACATGCGCCAGAACGTTCAAAATGCGTACCGAAGCGATGCGGGCGGTAGGAGCGTACGTGGTTCCGTAGTCTCCCGGCTTTTGAAGATCGCCTCGAGCGACAAGTCGGGCTTTGAAAGTGAGTACCTCCCCTCGATCGTTGCGCTTCTTCAGGAGGACCACCTTGGTTGGGATTGCCCTTCGTCCGACTGGTGGCTGAGACTCCTCCTTGTCCCAGGTGCCCATGCCCTCATGGTTCGATAGCTCGCGTGCATACGCAACACACCATTGCTCCCTATCCGGACCATTCATCGCTTCGCGGAAAGTGGGCTCGTCCGGGTTGCCAGTCCAAAGCTCGTAGCAGTCTCCGACAATGTGATTGGTGTCAAGATCGCCGACGACGTCCGCAAGAGGTGTCCAGCCCCCGTCACACCGGGAGAGGTCAATGTGAGACTCTGTGTCAAGCTTCTGCGGCAGCTCCGGCAGCTATGTGCGGCCTCATTGGAAAGATTTGCAAGAAAGGTTCTATAATAGATCCTCACAGTCACGAATCAGCAGTCCGAGGTTTGAGCGCAGCGCCACTGCGCAGCTTACTCAGCGCTGGGAACTCTCTAGGAGCTTCCAGTTATCTCTATGATCTTGCGCCCCGATCACTTCCTTTGGCTTCAACTTGCTTCCATGAGTTTCTGTCGCCTTCCCTGGACTTTTCCTGTGACTATAAATAGGGCTTCTTTGTAGAAATCACTCTTGTCCTCCTTCTGCAATCTTGATCTCATAGTCAACTCCCCCAGTAACCTCCAGCCCCCTCGGTCTCTGCCCTGGTCCTTACAAGAACAGCTACATCAATCTCGCACCTCGTCCCGTCATCCTCGCTATCGCCTGCTGCCTACGGCTGAGCAACCTCAACCTTGACAGCCACTCCGCTTACGCCTCACGACGACCTCGAGCCAACCTCTGCAGCCTCACGCTTGCCCTCGCGCGCGGGGCCGCAGCGTCTCTTGACCTTAGTCCTTTTAGTAGTCTTTCACCTCAGCGGCCTAAGCTTTACTTGCGCGCAGCGCCACGGGCGCCTCTTGACCTTAGTCCTTTTAGTAGTCTTTCTTTGCCTGTGGATTACACCGTTTGATCCTTTCAGTTTGGACTCGGAATCAGTGAGGCTCGAGAGCGATCTTGTGCCTTTCACCGCCCCGGGTGGATGCGCCGCAGCCGGTGCGCTGAGGCAGTCTTGTGCGCCTAAGTCCCCACCGCGAGGCGCGCGCAACGACCGAGGCGCCCCTGTCGAGCTGAGAGTGGACTCTTTACACACGCACACACCCACGCAAATGCGAGGCAGAAGCTGTGGGTGTCGAGTTCGAAGACCGATGGTGTAGCAGTGCTTTGCAAATACCTTTGGGCCGAAAGCCTTGGTGAAGATGTCGGCCACCATGTTGCTGGTTCCCACATGCGAGAGTGAGATGTCGCCCCGGTTGACCATGTCGCGGACGAAGTGCTCGCGCAAGCGTATGTGTCGAGTGCCGGAGACGCGGACAGGGTGGTGAGCAACTGCTGCAGCGGATTCGTTGTCAGTACATATGTGAACCGGTGCAACAGGTTGGACATGGAGCTCTTCAAGCAGCTGACTGAGGTATATCCCTTCCTTGCCAGCATGCGAGAGAGCGAGGTATTCGGCGTCGGTGGTAGAGTCGGCCACTCGAGATTGGCGCTTGGACGACCAGGACAAGGCGGATACGGCAATGTAGAAGGCGTAACCCATGGTGGAGACCGTTGTATCGACGCAGGCCCCCCAGTTCGCGTCGGAGTAACCTACCACGCCCGTGATGCGAGCCTGGCCGCAAGCATAGAGTAATTTGTCGCGGTACGTGGCCCGAAGATAGCGAAGGATGTGCTTGACCGCAATCCAATGACGACGTCCGGGGTTGTTGGCGAAGCGGGCCAGGTAGGACACGGCGAAGGCAATGTCGGGGCGGGTGCCGAGCGAGATGTAAAGGAGCGAGCCGATAGCCTGCAGATACCATGACCTGATCTGTTCGGTGCCTTGACCCGGGATGGCGGTGAGCGAAAGGCCAGGAGTCATCGGGACTGTAGTGCCGCGAGTTGTGGTGTCGAAGTGGAACCGAGCGAGCACGTCCATGATGTACCGCTCCTGGGACAGGGCGATAGAACCGTTGTCGAGCCGCCTGATCTGGTTGCCGAGGATGTACTCTGCCGGGCCGAGGCGCTTGACTCCGTAGCGTTGTACCCACGACATTCTGGGAGGAGTCCGCAGCTTACTTCGTTTACTGCAAGGACCGGTGTCAACATTCAGCTCTGGACAAGGCAACGCCGAACTTCACCTGGTAGGGCCACCCGCACCAATGCCTCGGCGCTTCACCTGTTTGGCTTGAACAGCTTGGCTCACGGCTGCTCACACGCCGAAGACTTCACTTTTGTGTCCGATCGCGTAGGCCCACAGTTTGCGCGAGTAGTCGTCACCAGGTAACGCTTGCCAGTCATGGACCGCTCGGGGAAGGAAAGCACGACGCTATGTACAAGGCCGAGTCTCTCCAAGGAGCGCGCTTCCGAATTGAGGAAGCCAAGGCGATGACCTTTCGCGCTGAGGCGAGCATTGCAGACAAAACTTTCTACCTGTTCGTCGCTATATCCCGCCGCCCGTCTGTCTCTCGGTGTTGACACATAGGTAAGGACGGCAAAAACACGGTATCCCAATTGGGTAGCACCATTCTGCTCCCTTTCTATCTATCTCGCCTCATTCTTGAGACCTTTCAGCCGCTTGCCAAATTCTCCTTTCGCCCCGCCACCCCTCGGTTCAGGAATCCCTTTAATCACCTCGATCCCCTCCAAATCCAAAGGCTTGGGCTCGTATGCTTGTTCGTGAACTAGTCGCAACCTCTTGTAAATCTTGTCGTCGTTGACGAGCTTTAACTGGGCCGCGAATATCTCAGCTGCTCGAACTTTAAGCGAATCCTGGTCTTCGATCGCGAGGCGAGGGATTTCGCGCTTTTTGCCACCAACCATTTCATACTTCTTGCCGCCTGTGATAGAGGCGGAGGGGTCAGCGTCGACTTTGTGTTTCGCGGTTGCACTGTGAATATTGTCCACAGACCTTTGTGATTCGTATATCGACGCGCTCGAGTGTAGCCCATTTGAATCTGGCGGATACGCGCGAGTCCATTCGTCGCCGAGATCAGTTCTCGAGGAAACCCCGAGCACCCTACTCATTCCCAAGGTGTCACATGCCGACTCACGAACTTGCGGGCCATGTCACATCCCACAAAATCGTTTTGATCCCGAGAGGCTTCAAACTTGTTGAGCAAGTCGAGCGAGGACTTTTCGGCGACTTTGGGGTCTTTGAATTTCCCTGCGATGACCAAAGTTGAAAGCAGGTGTGAGCCGGGCCTTCGTGTTGTACCCCTTACATGTCTGCGCACATAGTGGAAGGAGTTCTGTTCTGTAAGGTTCGACAGAGAGAACGCCTAGGGATTGCCACCGCAGTGCAACGAGGGATCAGAGGCTCGCTCGGTGATCCGCGGGGCACGACTCGGATCCTACTCACCTTGCTCGCCTTTCCCGATGCGGTATAGGTCAGGCCTTTCCCGAAGGTCAAGACTTTTGTAGGGCAAGTGGAAGGGAAAGCCTTTCATGGCGAGGAACACTCCAGAGTCGCGGGTCCCAACGGATCGCCCCGGGGCACAGTCAGGAGGTCAAGCTATCTGGCCGTACGTGGTGATGTCACCGGGCGCCGATGTCCGAAAAGCTGCGACCGCCAACAAGCCGGCGTGCCACGGTGCGACCAAGGTGAGATGGAGCAAAAGTCGATTGCTCGACCGGGTAGTTGACGGATGGGATGATCAGAGGTATGACATGGAGCGGAGGTTACTAGGCACCGGGAGCAGTGCGCGACGAGAGCTTCCGATTAATCCGGATTGATCCGATTGCTCCTGATTGATCTCCGCGAGTCAATGCAAGAGAAGCGCGCGTTGGGCCAACTCGCTCTCGCCTTCCTCCCACTCGAATCTATTTGATCCGATACCCCGCACGTATCACCAGCACAACACCATGTCGTCAACATCTTACCCCGAGGTCCTGTGGGCCCAGCGCTCAAAGTGAGTCACCATACGTACCCCAGACACCTCGAGTGTCTTTTCTGCCGGCGTGGCCCCACCACGGAGCTTGATCGAACTTCGGAGAAGGAACCCATCCCGAGTGCATTTGGCGCCGTACCTACGTTCCTGTGCCACCTGGAATGGGTTATCGTCCATTTTACTGACCACCGGTCTCTCCTCGTCGCATGCTTTGATCACAACGCTCCCACCCACGTACACTCGTGTCCTGCGCCGACAGCGAGCACGAATCCGAGAAGAATATCGTCTACCTCACCATCGCCGTGCCCGAACTTGATCCTTCGTACGAGCTTTCGATCGAGGGCCAACATATCAAGTTCTCCGGCCGCTCGACCCCACCAAAAGGCACCAATACGGCTTCGACCGTTGCGGCCAAGACGTTCGCGTTCGAGCTCGAGCTCTTTGCCGAGGTCGAGGAGCTCAAGCGTACTTTGAACGGCAAAAACTTGAGCCTTGTGTTGCGCAAGAAGGTCGCCCAGGAGGAGTTCTGGCCCCGGTTGACCAAGGAGAAGCAAAAGCTCAACTACCTCAAGGTGCGTTAGCTCACACCGCCGCGTGCGCGTTATCCCCTTACGAGCGACACGGAGCATGACCCCTTTCACTCCGAAGAGCGTGGACAAGAACATGTGACTGACTCTGAGCCTGACTCTGAGCGCATATTCCCACCATCGACAGACCGACTTCAGCAAATGGGTTGACGAGGACGAGCAAGACCCCGCCGAGGAGGTCGAGGCTGCTGACCCGGTAAGCTTTCGAGTCATGCCCACTCGTCGAGCCAAACGAAGATTTTTGTGTTCTAACCCTGCTTCTCATACTTTTTCAGATGGCTGGAATGGGAGGCATGGGTGGCATGGGTGGTGGCATGGGTGGAGCCGGTGGTTCGCCTGACTTTGCCAGCATGATGGGAGGTATGGGCGGTATGGGAGGCGCCGGAGGGGAGATGGTAAGCTGATCAGATGTGGCACGATAGAGATTTCCGCGTATCCTCTTCGGCTACTGACGTCTTACTATTTGGCGACTTGCGCAGGATTTCGAAAAGATGCTCGTGAGTTGCTGGTTTGTGCCTCTGATACTTACGGGCTTTCGGGTCTAAATCGAATGTCATTTCATTACAGGCTCAAATGAAGGCGCAAGGGATGGGCGGTCTCGGTGGTGAAGAAGGTGGTGACGATGCCGCCGCGCTCGACGCTCCCGAAGAAGACAGCAGCGACGACGACGGGCCGCCTCCTCTTGAGGAAGCCTAAAGAGGGCAGAGCGACCGCCGAAACCAAGTCTACATTACAAGACACAACAATCCAGTTGACTAGGTAGCTGCGAGTCAGTTGTGAAGGCGCGCCGAATGGTGAAATCACAAAAGCAAAGTGCCAGTTGAATCCTTCGAGGTGGTGATGCTCCGTGCAGACTCTCCTTCCGCCCGGATGGCGACTGGTCGACCTACTCATAGCTGAGGGTGAGATACGGTAGATCTGACTCTCTCTCTCCGGTCTCGTCAGTCCCGGACACGGCCAGAAAACATTTTCTCGATCGAACTTCGGGATTGCGGGAAACTTGTCCTGAGCGGATAGCACGCCATGTTGGGTTGAGCAGTCGGAAGCATTGTTAAATCTCAGACTTGAGGCACTCGACGCTTTCTAGCTTGGCTGCGTGGTGGGATGCGACCGTGCCCAACGGTTAGCCAGGCCGGGTCCAAAAAGTGCTGACGTACACCTCGCGGCTCGCGGCAGCTCGGCGCTCTTTTGACTCGCTCCGTACCATCCCACCTGCACTACCCGCAGCATCCTTTGCTCCTCGCACATTACTTCACCTTCCGGAGTCTGTTGGATCCGACCCGCGCTTCCACCCTCATATTTTGCTGCGCGTCTTCGCCATCGCCACTTGCAACGCTCGAGTTTTCACTGCCCCTGCCCCTGGCCGCGTCGCACGTTGCTCACACGAACAGGTAGGTCGGTCGCAACAGCAGCTCCATCCATCCCGTGTTACCCCCATCAGCACGCACCGTAGCCCGATCAAGCTGGTGACTTGATTACGCAACTACATCGCAGTCTTCAGCTCGAGTACAGCTTATGTCCTTGCTCGTCCACTGTTGCAAGCGTCGTCGACTTTACGAATCTCGTCATCGAGCCTTCAAAACTGCTCTCAAATGTGCGTACCCGAACTCTGCACTTTTGAGAAAGCATGACCTTCCTTCCACAACCTCTGCTGCTGCTGGTCGATTGGGGTGTGGCTGGCGATCGAGCTTATGACTCGGTTTCGGCCTGTAGCATGTGCTAGCTAGCTCGCCTGCGGTGTGCGCACGAGTCATCCGCGCATACCTCTACACAGCAGACATCCCGAAGGACCTTGTGCGCTAATGAACATCCACGCCCCACAGAGGGCATTCACTCCCCAAATCTTCAGCTTGAACGTCAACCATCATGGCTGCGATCGTCAACATCCGTCGCGACGTCGACGACAAGTTCTACCGCTACAAGATGCCCTCGCTCTTGACCAAGATCGAGGGCCGCGGCAACGGCATCAAGACTGTGTTTCCCAACATGGCTGATGTCGCGCGAGCCTTGAATCGCCCGTCGTCGTACCCGACCAAGTTCTTTGGGTGCGAACTCGGCGCCCAGGCGACCTTCAACGACGAGACCGAACGCTACATCGTCAATGGCGCGCACGAGACGAATCGTCTGCGTGACTTGCTCGACGTCTTCATCGACAAGTTCGTGCTGTGCGCGTCGTGCAAGAACCCCGAAACGGAGCTCATCATCACCAAAGACGAATTCATCCTCCGTGACTGCAAGGCCTGCGGCAAGCGCGGCAACGTCGACATGCGCCACAAACTCACGACCTTCATCATTAAGAACCCCCCAAAATCCAAGAAAGCCGGTGGTCGATCCAACAAGAAGGCCGTCGCCGGTGCTGACTCGATCGCGGGTCAACCCGGGGACGATGTCGGGGACGGCGAATCCGACGACGAACTGACAAAAAAGATCGAAGCCGGCGCCGCCGAGATGCTCAGTGACGAGCAGGCCAGGGCGTTGATCGCCCAGCGCGAGAAGGAAGACGACTGGTCGATTGACACGTCCAAGGAGGCCGTTGCGGCGCGCGTCAACCAGCTCGACTCGAAGCTGCAGAACTCGTTGGTCATCGATGACGACGATGATGAGGCCGGTGGACCGTACGATACGTTCGGCGATTGGGTGCGCGAGAATCGAGGGAGCGTGTCAGACGCCGAGGTGTACAAAAAGGCCGAGGAGATGAGCATCGCTAAAAAGCACAAGACGTTGATTGTGCTCATTCAAGCACTCTTCACCGATAAGATTGTTGAAGAGATTGACGCGCATTTGCCCCTCTTCTTCAAGGTCGGTCGTGGGTTTGTGCTTGACCTACACGCGCGAAGACAATGCTGAGTTGGGGATTTTGCAACACCAGATGACGACGTCGGAGAAGCACCAAAAGTCTTTGCTTGGCGGTGTTGAACGCCTCGTCGGCGAGACGTATCCCGACCACATCCCGGACGTACCCAAGATCTTGATGAAGTTCTACCAGGCCGACGTGCTCGAGGAAGAGGTCGTCACGCACTGGGGAACTCACGCTTCTGGCAAGGTGAGTGGCGGCGGGCTGATACCTTACATTTTTGTTGTTCTTCGACTTATCCTCGCAATTCCCGCCGCCAGTACGTCGACAAAAAAATCTCGAAAAAGGTCCGGAAGGCCGCTGGCCCGTTCGTGGAATGGCTAGCTGAAGCCGAATCCGACGAAGAGAGTGAATGAGCCCTAGTCTCAACCACCAGTCGTTCATCCTTCTTTCCTGTACTATCGTCTGCCTTTTCTTCACATCGCTTGCGCAAAGGAACGTCACCTCTCCACTATACTGCATTCTGGCCCATCTGTCAAGCCCCTACTCGAGAGAGAGTTGTATTGCCGGACGAACGAGATGGGTGGCGCTGCGCTGTCCCAAGCGTGAAACCCTCCACGTGCTTTAGCTTGACTTGGTGGTCGAACAGTCCTTTTGTTCTTCAGTAAGCCGAGCCTTCTGCAAGCCGAGAAGCTAGAGCTCAACAAGACCCGAGAGAGCTGCGCTAGTCGAAGAGAGGGGCCATCGCGCGAATACCCGCAGCGCGAGAAAGCTGTGCAGTGCGTTTCCCTGCGTGCCTGCGCTTCAGAGTCTATGGAACAGATATTGAATTTAATCCAACTAACCGCGCTCGCCAAGAAAGAAAGCTTGAGGCGTGGACTCAGGTATTAGCGGGCATGGGCTGGCCAGTGCAAGTTTGGGCACATCTAGTCTAGCAACCTAAAACCTGTGGGCAGGGGCTAGCACAGCTACTATGCGCACTAACGAGCTCCTAGTTCGACAGGCGATGCGGATGGTGCATCGCTTGCTCGAAACCGGGTAAAAATGATGTCGAATAACGCGGTGTCGTGGCACAATCATGCGCATGTTGACCCCGAACCAACAAATCTGCACTCGCCCTTGCACCCTTTGTTGTACCACGTTCTCGCAAGGCGTTTCCGATTTTGGAATCGGATCTGGCTCTTCGCCCTTGTCCGGTCTTTCTTTCTAGTCAGGTATGTATTGCTCTTGCAGCGATGCTCAGTCTGTTTTTCGACGTTTGATGGGGGATGAACATGTTTGGTGAGGGCAGGATTCGCTTCGGAGTCTCGAGCGAAGACTCCGGGCGAGCGCTCACGATGCGTGTTGCATCGTTGTGTTCCGTGTGCGGTCCCGGTGCAGTAGACTTCACGTGTACTGTTCACGCGGAAGCGGGAAACTAGCAGAAGGCCCAGAAAAGCGCCGGAAGGTCCTAGCGAGACCGCTGTGGGAGGAGGCCGACCAAGTCTTTTTTGACTCGAACAGAGTTGTCCACCGCCATGTCTCAACCGGGGAAGCATGGTCAAACGCACTCGGTAATGCACATGATTCATACATCCTCTCGGAGGATTTCATCGACTTATGATTTGCAACACCTGCTACCCTACCGATTCCTCCGCACGCCTTCGCCAGACTTCATACGATTGCCGCCTGCCTTTCTCAATCTTTCTAACCTGCTTGCGATACATCTTCCTCACCTGCTCCCATTCTGGGACGGACAACAAACCCCGATACTGACCCTTCTCACCCTTCATGACTAAACTCGTCCATAGGAACCATTCGAGTTGCTGGCCGGCCATGAAGTGCTCGATGACGGGCGCAAAGTGGTTCCAACACGCGAGTTCGCGCGCGACGATCGAAGGTGGGAAGGGGTTCAATATCGTCCACGAGTGGTGCAGCCGGCGGATGAGACGTTCTTTCGCGGTGTAGGACGTGCGTAAAAGTAACTGCATACGGGACTCGAAGTATTGAGGATCAGAAGGGCTCTCGGGCACTCTGGCACTGAAGCAGCTCGACAGACTGACCGCGTTAAGTTGCTGCCGAACCTGGATCGTACTCAAAGGTGTCTCAGTGGTGCTTGGCTCCATGATACGCTGGCCCAGATCCACCGGTCGTTTTGTCTGGTAGGATCAAGTACCCAACCGGGACAGTGTCAGTCTGCTGCAGTAAGGGGTTCCAATTCCACTGAAATGCAAAGTGAAAGCCGCACCACGAAGTCGTAGGTATACCGTGTTGGACCATGGTCAACCGGCTGAAGGATCTCAATCCGACCCGGTATCGTCTCTTGACTTTCCTGGTACCGCATCGATGCAACGTCCAAAGCATCGGGTAACCAAACCGGGTCATTCTCGAGTCTGACCCGATCGAGGCGCCGATCGAGCTCTCGAGCCGAGAAGTCCAGTTCGAACATTTGGCTGTCAAGCATCGCCGCTGATCGATAAGCCATTCGAGCCGCCATTGTCTTGGAGAAGCGAAGGGTCTGTTCAGAACCGTAAGGGATGATGTGCTCCACGCCTCGAACGTCGCAGTCAGAGATGGGCAGGCAAGCTTTTGTGTCCCATTTCTCGCCGTCCAGGCTACGCAGAGTGATCTCGACGTGGATATCCGTAGCCGTTCGAAGAGCTGTGGGATCAAAGTCCAGCTCGAATGTGTGTGGTTTGGATCTCTCAAAAATGGGCCGGGTCGCATTCGATGTGCAGCGTTCGAGACGCACGCACTCGCCGACGAGGTCGAGCTCGGTTCGACCTCCATCCACATCCGCGACAAGCGCGAGTTCAAGCTCAAGGTCGATGGCTTGACCTTCCGGAGGTTCTCGATTCAAGGCGAGGCAGTCGATATTGAGATAAAGCACGTCGATGATGATGCGGCGTGACCAGTTGGCCGAGGCGATGAACAGCTCGGGGTCAACGACAAACTGCTCGGGTGTGGGGATGGTCGATGATCGGATCGGCGAACGTGGATCGGTCGTTTTGCTAGTATTCCACCTCGATGAAACACCGAGGTGACTCGTAGACGATCGTCTAGCCGAAGCCGTCTCCTCTTCGTCAAATAAGTTATGGGAATATCTCGCTCGCTTCGGAGACGAGGGTCGACCGTCTCGCTCGTCATCAAGCTCCTCATCAAGCTCCTCATCGGTGTCGTCAATGATGATGACATCGATGTCACCCGCCACAGCCGGACCCTTTCCCCCGTTTGGTTCATGAAAGGTCCTCAGATCGACTGAAGATCCTCGAGCGGACGCAATGGAGACGGGCGGGGTCGGATAACGAGCTCGGAGTATCGACGAGGTTGGCTTGAGCGACTTGGGCACGATTTGAGGTGAAGGCTCTCGTTTCGGCCAAGAAGCTCTCGCATCCTCTGTAGGAGAGGGCGTCCGAGACCTTCTACGCAGAGTTGTGGTCATGGGTGTAGTTGACGAATTGGGTATGCAGGTCGAGGCGGACGAGGGGGTGCCTCTTGTTATGGGGTCGGCTCCGTTCCCAGGGAGTAGGGACAAAGACGTCGAGGCTGAAGGCCTGCTTGAAGCTCCGTTCAAGATCATTCGCTTCTTTGATAGCCCTTTCACCTGAATCGAAAGAACTGGTGATGTCCACTGCGTGCTCGAGCTGACGCCGGTAGATCTGGTCTTGTGCATTGGGGAGGAGGAGCCCAGCTTGCCCGGTCTCGGCGCTTGTTCGACCACGGCTTCCGAGGATTTGTTTCTAGTGGCGTGCGAATCACCACTCGACCGTCCAAAGGCTCGATCAGACATGGGTGAAAGAGAAGCCAAGTTAGGTCTTCGTATCGTCCTAGCCGAGGGCTCGCCTTTACATTGATCGGGACCGCTCGAATCACGTGACCGTCCTACTGATTCACAAGATTCTTGCGAGTCTGAACTCGACGGTGCTAGAATCGAGGCTTCATGAGGTTCCAGCCATGACGTCCATGACGCTGATGACGCTTGGTTGCGCTTTGGACTCGAGTTTGACTCTGGTCCAAGGTCCAGTGCGGGCGTGTCCATGAGGCGCGAAGTTGATGGTGCCCGCGGAGGATCGAAGGTGGGGGAGATTGCTCGTGACGACATCGTGCGGGCCACCGGTGGGTATGAATGAACGACGATGAAGATGATAGCCTCGAGCTGGATTGTGATGAAGTCGCACTCCGGGTTGAACGTGGCGGAAGGGTTCTGCTGCTACGTTGAATAACGTGCACCCCTATCCCGTGTCTGAGTCCGCCTCTATCGGCGATGTGAGCTTGAGTATGAGCATCCGTCCGAAAGCAAGCAGAAACAATGACAGGTTAAACCCTCTTTCGACTCACCACCAAAAGCACTAGCCAGAATACCACAAGGAGTGAATGCTCAGCGATGCGGCCCTCGTAGCCCTCTCTGCGAGGTCGACGAACGCCGCGCCTCGCACCGGTGACGGCTTCCACTGCTGGGCGACCCGAGCAGTGCAGCGAAGCCTTTGCCGGTCCAAAGCGCGACAGGTGAGATAGCCGTCACAGCCGGACGATAAATACCAAGAAGGGCTGTGTCAACGGTCTGAAGTAGGTAGCCAGATAGAGACGCGCCGCGCCGCCCACTCAATCCGTCACACGCGCTTTCACGATCTGTGAGACACTCTTCAAATGACTTGCAAAATCTTCACCCACCACAAGCACCAGAGTAGACCCTAATAACGAGTCTGGTTCAAACGATTATGACTCCAACAGGACGAGAAGAAAATAAAGGTTATAAATTATCTACAGAATTTGTCCACGACGTTCACTTCATCTCCTTCGTACTAGGCGCGGGCGACCTCTTCCTCGTCGGCCAACCGAATAGCTCCTTCGCGATCGTGCTTGATCATCGACCATCCGACCGAGGAAAGGAGCGAGACTCCGACCATGACCGCGGCCAAGACCAACGCGATCCAAATCTGCGCCGACTTGCCCTCGCTCTGAATTGTCTCGGCCACGACGAGGTAGATGCACGAAGCCGCAAAGACAAAGTCTCGTAGGTAAAACACCTCGGCAGCGTTGATCAACGCAACGACGATAATGATGGCAAACATGATCCAGCCGTGCGTCGAGTGCGCGGCTTCCCACGATGGGCGGTGGCCGCTCTTGGCAGGGTGGCGGTAGTAGCTGTCGGAGAGCGAGGATCCAACATGGGTGAGCGACCTTCAGCTGATCGTGACTCTGGTCGCGAGGCCACGCGCCAAGACTTACCGAAGGGCCAACAGACCTCCTTGCCAGACGTCGACTTGCAACAGGATTGCAAGGAACATGCTGCGAAGACGGCGTAAACACAGATTGAGCCCTGAAATTTGTTCCTTTGGCGAGCCACGTTCGAGACTGCTGGGGTACTGACCGAATCGGCATGTGAATGAAGGCAAAATCGAATGGTCGGGACGCGACAGGCGGGAACCTCAACAGCGTCGCCCAGATCGAGATGACCATGCTGAGCACGACCAGAAGAATGATCTGCGCTACGAGGAAGAAACGCAAGACGAAGCAGCCGATCCAGGCGCTCATCTGCATGATTCCCAGATCCCGGATTTTGGTCATCGGGGTAGCGTTTCAGCGAGAGATGATCCTTCAAAGGGGGAGCTCAAAGATGCGCCATGTTTGATGGGAACTGACCAAAAGGTTGACGAAAGCGAGACGCAGTCCAACTCCTTTGACGAGGATCGGTTGCGAGCCTGCGGGACGGACGCCCAAGAGGATCGCCTGCGAGTGAGTTCCGGGCCAGATTACCGTCAGTCTGCCTGAAATGAAGAGCTCTTAGAGCTGCTAAAGTTGAGCGCTCTCATTGTGACTGACCTGACCAACGAGAAGAGAGGCAATGACGAGCCAGTACAAGCCAATGAGCTTCGTTGCCGGGGTCATAATGGTCAAGTAGAGCTCGGAGACCTCCGCCAAGGTCGGCTTGGCCACGAGCGAGCTCAGCAGCGACGCGATGATGAACACGAGCAGCGAGATGGGCAGCGCGATTTGCGATCGTGCGAATCGACGTTGCTGAGTCGCCAATGCGGCTTCGTCGGGTGACAGGGCCACAGGGGCCGCGGTGGAGGAGGAAGGCATCTTGGCGTCCGAGGCTGGGGCGGCGGCGGCGGTGGTGGTCGTGGTGGTGGAGGCGGCGGGGAGGGACACCGAAGCCGAGATCGGGTCTGAGAGCGAGGGGTCGGAAGAGGCGGTTGGGTCTCGAGGTGGGAGCGCTACGAAAGGTTGGGGTGGCTCAATACGATCAAGAGTGCCGGATGATGACAGGCGTAATGCCATGCAGGTGCGGGTGAGGACACAACGCAGCCCGAAAGCAGGATCCGCACCAAGGCACGCCGGGCACCCGCACGAAACTCGCACGAACCCGCGACGCCCACCCTGACAACTGACGACGTCATCACGCGCACCTGCAACTTGAAGCACCGGCCACGCAGGCAAAAGCTACACATCGGCGCCTGGTACTTATGGTAATTGTATATTCGCCTTTGCTTACGGCGCCCCTAAGGAAATTTTGTGGCGCGCGTTTTGCATTCGTGTAGGGTCGCCATAGATCTGAAATCCATAGGTGGCAGTGCGGTGAATTTCTCTTGTCGCACACTGCATACAGCCGTAAGGGTTTGCGTGGCCACACTGTTGATAAGGAAGACACGATCGGCGGCGGCATCCGCGTCAAGTTTGGATTATAACAACACCGAGCAGGGCTGTCATGGCAAAATCAAGACTGTGCGGCGTGCCGCCTACAATCAGGGAAAGCTCAGCAACTGACCCAAATCGTCGGTAACATCTAAGTTCCGGCTGTGCAGTCCCAGCCCATCTGACCGCTGTACGAGTACCCGTGCTATTGCTTCGTATTGCAGTCGCTAGTCGTTGCCATTTGCTCGTCGTGACATCTGACGTCGAGACTGTAGAAACGACTTGGGTCCAGTAACATCGGGTGACGGTCTTAGCCGCGCTCATCCTACCTATTGCTATCAGCGGGCCGCCGGTGACGCCGCGACGCGATGGCCGAAGTCTTCGAGTCGTCGGCGGGTCCTTCGATGGCCGAATGAGCGCATTCTGCCTCCAAATAAGCCGACATCGAGAGAGGAGTAGCCTCGGGAAAACAACTCGCACTTAGCGCGCTTCATGCCAAATGATAACTAATCCCCGAATCGAATTTCAAATCCGTGGTGCATGCGCATCTCGATACGTGCACTCAAAAACTACTAAAAAACGAAAAGGGTTCACGAGGGAGGCTCAATGTAGGAGTCGGATCTGACTAGGCTAATCAAGGACGAGTCGCCTGCCACTTAGCACCGCCAACATAGAGTTCCGAGGTGTAACCAATTCGAAATTAACAGAAAACAAAAGGGGACCTTGTCGACCGAGGTGGAGATGGCTTGAAGACCGTGTGCAGCTGGAGGTTGACGCGTACACCAGAAGTAAGCCACCTGGTACCATAGGATTAGGGTACATGCTACTCACTGATGTTATGGGTACCGTGAACCTCCTTCGATCCGAGCAGGTGAGATCGGTCGACTCGGTGACGCAGTGGAGGCTACTGTGTGGAGAGAGTGTAGGCGAGGATCGAATCGTCAGCCCTGCCTCGCCCGTCGTCAAGGGCCGGCGAGCACGATCGAACCATCGATCGATCAAGGGTCAAAGCAAAGACTCACGGGGTACGATCAAATGCAAGCGGTCTTGTGGACCAGGAACAACCTCAGTGACATGCCGTAGGCGCCATTCAACACTCGTCGACGAGTGGATAGGCTGATGGCAAGCCGTGACGCAGTGAGAGACGGTAAGGTCGGAGGCAGTGGCGAGGTGGGAAGCGAGAGATCGCAGTGAGAGGGGAGAGGGGAGAGGGGTAAGATGATGGAGGTGATGTGGTGAAAGATGGACGCGAGACGGGTGAACACGAGACGAGTCAGTCCGACCATACGCCACACGAACCCGATCACAGCTAGGTGGTTACTCACACTTTTGACGGTGGGAGGGATCGAACGACAGACTCTACCACACCACAAAGGCCCCCGTTTCGTATCCTCCTGAAAAGGGGGGCGATGTTGGCAAGATTAAGTGGTGCACAAAGTGTAGAGCGTGTCGACGAGGGAAGGAAGGAGGGGGAGGGAGGCTGGGGAAGGCAAATTGGGAGGGGTCAAAGACGAGTGAGGAGAGACGACGACGATAAGACGAGGTAAACGAGATGCGAGGTGGGATGGGATAGGGTGGGATCGGGTGAGGGGAGGTTAAGGTCAAGGTGAAGGTGGAATCAAGGTGGGGTGAAACGAGGGTCAGGTGAGGCGAGAGGTGAGGTGAGGTGAGGGGAGGGGAGAGGAGTGTCGAATGAGGTTGAAATGAGGGGGGGTGAAGAGGTGAGGGGGAGGTGAGGGGGAGGTCGCCACGATCGAGTCAGCATTCACCGCTCGAGGCACAAACAAGCTCGTCGAGTCGCACCAGGCATCAACTCACAGGTAGAGAGGGTGGGAAGGGGGGATGATCGAACGACCGACTCTACCACACCACAAAGGCGACCGTTTCGTATCCTCCTGAAAAGGGGGGCGATGTCGGCAAGACTAAGTGGTGCGAGAAGTGCAGAGCGCGTCGACGAGGAGAAGGAAGGAGAACGAGAGAGAGGCGACGAGCTCGAGGTGGTCGCCGACTTGGGTACGGGGTGTGCGCTTGGCAGAATGAGTCATCTCATCGATATGACGCCACGCTGTGACTTCAAGCTTTCGATCTTCTCCACCTTTGCCGAGCGCGGCCGAGCGCGGCCGATCGCGCCGAAGATCTAAACGGAGAGGGGACCGTGCACCCCACATCGAGGCCAACGATCCACCCCTCGGAAAGACCGAATACCTTGTCGATCAAGCTCGGTCAAGTCTCAGACAACTTGGGTATCGACGGGTTGATGAGAATCACCTTCCTCGACTTGACGGTATAGATGGCGTCCTTCGTTCATGGGAACCTCCTCGGAGGCAAAATGTGTAGACTCGCACTTCTCGAGGGGGACTGGATCGGCAACCAGTAAGTACACGAGACAGAGTACGGGTTGTAGGAAGTAGTTTGGAGCGTTAGGGGGAAGACTAAGGAGGCTCGCAGTGCGAGTGTACGAAATATCTCTAAGTCCAAAAGGGGTCCAAGCGGCGCGCAGCTGGCTGGGCTTGGCGCGGGTTGGAGATCGATCTAAGCAAGAGTGTATGGAATTCAACAAAATGAACCCTACGCTCCCTCTCCCCGTCGTCAGTTTCTCTCTTCAACGCAACACAAATCACGGCAGCGAGGTGTGCTTCGATGGCATTGACAGTTCAAAGTACGAAGGCACGCTGAAATACGTCTAGCAGCCTCTTGGAATACGATCGAATATAAATATTAACGAAGTACGAGATGACTAGTATCCCTGAAGCTCTCTAGAGCTGAAGGTTTGTTCAAGGAAAATTGGGGGGCGCGAGCTGGCGAAATTGACGAGATTCGCAACATTACTAATTCTCGTTGGCGGGGGGCGGCTCCGGCACAGGCCCGCGCGCAAGGCGAGCAGCCGGCAGCCAGAAGCCGGCACACGAGAGATCGCTTTGCGAGGCGTAGCGATCGTGGATGATAAGTAGCAGGGCAACTATGACAGAGGCACGGCGTAGCATACCTTTGCGAGGCGTAGCGCAGGCGTTCAATACAATTGAACGAGCGTCCGGGACGACTCCGCGCGAGGTAGCCTATGGGATGCTATGCGTTAGTTTGGTGCGCCCAACTAGGGCGATCCAGGAAAGGGTAGAGATCGTACAGAGAGGTCGCGGAGAACTACTGCACGGCAAGTGAGCTATGAGTACGTCGTGCAACTAGCCGAGCGTATTCTGAACACTTACCTCGAGCGCGTGGCAGGCGTGCGTGCGTCGAGGGTTTCTGGAAAGCAGCGGGCTGCTGTAAGGTCCTGATGAAGGAGACTGCTGAGTGAGCGACGGATCGCTTGGATGAGGATCCAATGTTGGAGGACCAACTGACCCTTGGCAGAGGGTGGCAGTGCTGGAGCAGCGAGCTGGTTCCAGAATGTGTCGACGGTGCGGAACCGAGGAGAGGGTAAGCGGCGCGGACGCGAGGTACTCGCAGAGAGGCTGAGGGCTACGGGTGGGCCGCCCCCCTGGGGGTGGCGCGCATGCGCTTAGAGTGGAGTAGGCGAGAGAAATGCCTGTTCGCTTCTGCACCTTATTCGTTTCGCTCGAACGGCAGTGCTCATTGCCTCTACACTCGCGAAACTTTTCGATCGACCCTATCGGTACCGACAATGACGACTGCTTCGACCTCTACCAACGACCACGCTGCGCTCTCATCCACAGAGTCGCCGGCGGCAACGATCGGTGGCGCCGCGGGCGTGGCCCCGCAATTGCCCCCGATGCAACTCTCCGGCGCCCTGGACACGACGGCGTGTACCACTTACGATGGCGCCTTGTTCGGCATCTCTGCCGAAATGATCAAGTGGGCGAACGATCGCAAGGATCCTCCGATGTCGTGTCTGTCACGACACCAACAAGTGAAGATGAGTCTGGATTATGGTGTGGGTTTCAAGGCGCGGATGGAGGCGGGTCTGGTCTTCGACGGTTGCCTGCCGCGCACGCAATGGCAGGACGCGCGCTATTCCTATGTGCTCCTTGTCAAGGAGGCGGTCGACCCGATGACGGCCTCGATCATCGTCGGAGGCGCACTGTCGCCTTCGGAGATGTTTGACCGACACTTCGAGTCCGTTGCGATGCGGACCTGTGACTCGAACTGGTTCATCATGCGTAAATACGACTTGACGGTCCGTTCTTTGTGGTGGTCGGGATTCAAGGTCTCGAAGATAAAGGTTTTCGGACCCTTCGACCAGTCGATCATGGCTCAGGTCTCGGCTGCCCTCAACGTGCCCGCCATGAAGTGGGCTGAGCTCGCGGCCGAGCACCAGTCATCGTGGGCCCGGGCGATGGAGCGCCCGGTGGACGATCTCATCGAGGCGCGTGGCCGCATTCAAGCCATGGAGGAGGCAACGCTGGGGGGCGAGGATTAGAAGCCGATTCTTCCTCTCCTCAAACCTGTAGTGGTTGCGCCTGCAGCGGTAGTCGTAACTTCGGTGGTTCCGCTCAGCGCTGCGGTTGCCGCGCCTGCTGCCGCGCCTGCCACCGCCGTGTCTCCGCGAAAAAGGGCGTTCGAGACGGCCGGCTTTCGAGGCTCGCCAGCCCGTCCGGGATTCCCGTTTCGTGCCAGCGCGAACACCTCCTTTCCCACGGTTTCAAGGGACTTCAAGGCCATCAAAGGCACGGGCTCCCCCGGCTACCAGATGTGCGCAGGTTGCGGAAGCGACGAGCACAACGTTTCCGCGTGCCGGTTTTTCAACCAAACCTTGTTCGCTTTCCAAGGTGGTGGGCTCGTCGACAAGTCTGACGCTACCAAGCGATACTGCACCAACTACAACGTCAGGGGTTGCGTCCAATCCTGCGTTCGTGAACACGCGTGTTCTTTCTGTAAAGGCCAGCACGAGGCTTATACCCACGTCGGGTCCGCATGACCGAGTTGGCGCGTCTGCATCACCATCCTTTCCCTCTTCTCGTGTCGTGCAGTCTCTTCCGCCCCGTTCCGATGTACCAACAACCTCCTCGGGTCCCACTACCATGCCGGGCTTTCCTACTTCGCCTTCGATTCCACCGTCTTTCTCGACTCCGTCTCCGATTCTCGCTCCCGGCGCGCCTCCGATTCCCGCTCCCGGCTCGCCTCGAATTTGGCCCTCACCGCACGCTAAATACTCGTTTCCCGTACGATTCGAACCGCTTTCTGTGGCCCTTTCTGAGGTCGTTACCTCTCAGGCATCGCGTCGCGTGCCTCCGTTCTCTGGTTCAGGAGTTGAATCCCCCACCGTTCGCGCTTCCTCACGTCCGCGTACGTGTAGATGCCCGGTCCCGACGGACCGGCTGGGCGTTGCCCCTTCCTGCGCAGCCGAGGGCTGACGTGCTGGATTTGAATTTCCAGACCCGCTAAGCGCTGCTCCGGCAGACCCTCCGAGCATCACCGACCTGCCCATCCACGGGGTGGGCAGGGCTCCACTCGAACCTGTCGCGGCCGGCAGCAAAGGAGACGTCCCGTTCGTGCCTTCAATGCCCGCGCCGGGCTCTTCGCCAGTGCCCGAAACTTCCGCTCGCATGCGAATCATGGCCCGCGAAGTCGACTCGTTCCATGATGCGATGTACAAGATTGTTACGCCGCTTGATGCTGGTGCGTTCGAAGCCAACATTAAGGCACTCGCAAGGGTCGCGCACGTCGCGCCGTATCTGGCCGCTATACCGAAGCAGATCCGAGAGGCCTTTGATTTCGGCATCAAGGACCCTCCGTCGGAGCGTCACATCGCGAAGAACGCACCGCTCAGTGAGGAGCAACAACTGGTCATGGACGGCGAGATGGAGCGCATGCTCGATCTCGGGTACATTGCGGGCCCGTACGACAAGGACGAGCTTGAGGCCGCGATCGGTCCTTTCCGCACGAATCCGATCAGCTATGTGCCGAAGTCAGTAGCGCCCGGAATGCCGCCGAAGTGGAGACAGATCGAAAATCTGTCTTACCCGAAGGCGAAACCGATCGATCGAACCACAGACCCTGACGAAGCGAATCATCCGTCGACGAGCGGGCATGGACCGTCGCAACGGAGTGGTTCGTCTAGCCGTCCGGAACTCGTTTCCATTAATGACGACCTGAAATCTGCGGATTTCCCTTGCCGTTGGACGACCTTGCCCATGTTATACCGCAAGTTGCGCGAGCTTCCCTTGACGGCGGAAGTCTGCGGTTGGGATTTCGCCGATGCGTTCTACCAACTCCCTTTGCGATGGGACCAGCGATCGAGCATGTGCATCTTGTGGCGCGGCCTCATCTTCGTACGACAAGTCCCATGCTTCGGTGGCAGGACTACTCCCGGTGTCTTTGGGAATGTTGCGGACCTGGCCCAAGACTTGGTCGAATGGAAGTTCCCCGGCGTGTCAATCTTCAAGATGGTTGACGATGTTTGCGCGGTCCGAACGTCGGATGCCATATCGCAAGAAGCCATTCTTCATTTCGTACGATCCCTCGGCTGGCGCCTTGCGGAGCAGAAAGGCTTCACGTGGACGCGTCAATTTGTCCACGTCGGGATTGAATGGGATTTGGATCTAATGACCGCGACGGTCACCGATCAGAAGCGGCTGCGCTACATTGACAAGATCGACACCTTGGTGAAAGGTAGCCGCGCCGATCCGAAGGAACGCTCGGAGGTCGAGTCGGTCACTGGGTCGTTGGGGTATGTCGCCTACATCCTACCTGCATTACGGACCCATCTCAACTGTCTATACAGACAGTGTATCGCATACGGGGACCGGAAGGCGGTTTCGCGGGCGCGTCGCCTGGACCGTCGCACGTACAATCAACTCGAATACTGGAGAAGGTTCCTCTTGTCGGAAGGCCCATTCTCCACGTCGTTCGAGGCCCTCCCGATCCCATCGAAGCTTGCGCTAGCGTCGGATGCCTGTATGCACGGACTAGGCATCGTCATCAACGGAGACTCCGCGTACTTCGCCCTCCCCGAGGGGTGGACGGATCTGCCACCGCCTCGACACTCGGTCTCGATCACGAACGCGGAGGCGTGGGCGGTCGAGGCGCTGGCCGAGGCTGCGTTACGAATGTCTAAAGACGATAGACATTTCGTTCTACAATGCGACAACACCGGGGTTATGCTTGGATGGAGGAAAGGGCATTCAATGAATCCCTTGTTGAACTCGTCGCTTTCAAACCTGCGCAGCCTTGAGGAAACTCGAGGCGTGAAGTGGTTGATTGAATACATCAACACGAAGGTGAACCCCGTGGACGTCGTGTCCCGGCAGCCGGACCGCCCGCGGCAGTGCGAACCGTTCCCGTTCATGATCGCGCACCCACTGTCGAAGTTTCCGGCGGGGCGCGAGTTGCTGCTGGCGGCGGGAGAGCCCCTGTGGACAATAGGCTGAGATATCTGACTCCCTTCGTGGAAGGTGGAACCTCGTTCGTACGGAGTTGCGTATCCCTGTGTCTGCGAAGTCGTGTACCTTTGCTTGTTTGTGAGGTCGAACCCTCTTGTGTCCTGTTTTGTCAATGTCACGCTATCATGACTCAGAGCCGCGCTCTTATGCCTCGGTTGCGACTTTGCGGTTATCCGGTCCTATCCCGTCTCCGCCGCGAGACAATCGCGTGATCGCGGGCGCGTGCTTGGCACGTTCGGCCTCCCCCCACACTTTGTCGGACGAGGGGGTCACACGCCGTCTCGAAAATACAGATGTCTTTCGAGGATTCACGAGCCGTTCCGTACCCGACGATGGCCGTTAGGGAGCGCGCGTTCAAGTCAGGAAGAGCGCTTACCGGTCGGGCCGACGCGTCGAGTTCGGCGCTGCGCGATGGAGCACCGGCTGCGGCGCCACTTCCGATTGTGAAACTAGATCGTAGTCCAGGGGCTTGTTTGGGATTCACGTCGACGTCAAATCCAAGATTGCCGATGTTGCGCAGTTCCCATTCGGGGGACATCGTTGTTTACCTACCTGAGGCAGACGGGAACGAGATGGCCCCGATGGCTTCATCCACGAATTGCACGCCGGAGGAGCGGCTGTGCGCCGCGTTCGCCAAGGCGCATCGAGGTATCAACCGAATCCTCGTTCTCACACCGACGACTCCGGTCCAACGTCCGCTCCTTGCGTGTGCAGTGGCTGCGACAGAGCACGCGGTGATGGTTGCGGCAGGTCGAACGGCGGAGTCGAACGAGATGTACGCGATGTGCATTCTACGATACCTCGAGTACTGTGACGACGAGTTGGTCGACCGGAGGGATCGATTCCCCGCACATCCTGACGTCGTCAGGCGATTTCTCACTCGAATCGCGTTGTCAGGAAATGGCGTCGGAGCCTATAGCGTCAGCCACTTCCGCCGATTCCGTACCGCCCTAGAATTTTGGCACACGACGCATGGGCTGCGTATGAACTACGATCCGAAGCTGTGGACGATGCAACTGGCTGCGGCTGCGGCCACAGCTCCAGGCCCCAAACCAGAGTGATTGGCGGCGACTTTGGACAACCTCAGGTGCCTGGCCGCGGGGATCGACAAGTGCAGTCCGTTCGATACAGCCGTGTTTGCTGCAGCGTGTGCGGCGTTCTTCGCGATGGCGAGATTGGACGAGTTTACGGCGCATTCGGCGGACGAAGAGTTCATAGCCGAGCGGCATCTAGCGGTGGCCAATGCACGCCGGATTGATACGACGAGCGAGGCTCCTTGTAAGGCAAGGCCTTACGACGGGCCACAGGCATTAGAAATAGAGATTGCGCGCGCCTAGCTTCTTCAGCTCTCTCTTCATCGAGCTGACACCAGAAGCTAGGTGAGTACTGGTGTTCCCTATCTCAGCACTATCGTATCTTCATCGAGCTGACACCAGAAGCTAGTTGTAATCCATATAACTTGCACCTGTCATCTTCGGTCACCAGTGAGGCTCCGCTGTCCGAGACAGCGTGCCTTTCAGGAAGGTCTTACGTGGGCTGAAGTGACCCAGCGCGTCGTGAGCGTCGTGTAAGATGTCCTCCCGAAGCTGTGGCACCGCAGGTACAACCATCCTACCCTCGAAATACAGCACCCCATCCACACAAGAGAACCCTGGCGACGAGTCAAGATTGCGCTTGACCTGCTGGCAGAAGGGATCGGTGTCATAGCCCTCCACAAGGCGGCCCCGCAGCTGTGTGTCGACGTCCATTTCCGAAACCGCCTGTACGGAGTCAAGCTCCTTCAGCGGGAAAGAGTAGCGGCTCATCGCGTCTGCCACGGTATTCTCGCCTCCCGGAATGTAGGTGATGTCGAAATCATAGTCGGCTAGACGTTCGACCCAACGAGCCTGACGCTTCGATAGATTTTTCTGCGTCTTGAGGTACCTCAGCGATTCGTGGTCAGAAAGGACATTGAAATGGACGCCCATCAAGTTGACTCGCCACTGACGCAAAGCGTCCACAACCGCCAAAAGCTCCTGTTCGTGGGTCGGGTAGTTGACTTCCGCGCTGATGTACTGTCGAGACCAATACGCCACCGGGTGTGCCTTGCGCCAATCCTGCCCCTGAAGCAACACGGCGCCTATCCCAACGTTACTTGCGTCCGTCATAACCCAGAGGGGATCAGCGGAATCCGTGTGGTCGATCGGCTTGAGGCATGGCAGCGAGGTGACGATGGCCTTTATGGCGTTGAAGTGTCGCTCTTGCTCGGCACCCCACATGAGTCGGACATTGGCGTTCTTCGAAGTTAAATCCGCCAGAGGTTTGGTGGGTTGGGCCAGACCATTGATGAACTTGCGCAAATACTGAACGAGGCCCAGAAACCCCCGCAGCTCTGTGACAGTCCGCGGACGCGGCCACTCCACGATTCGCTCCACCTTCGACTGATCCGCTGCCACTGAGGGCCTTTTTGGCCTGGTAATTCCAGGCGCGCGGCTGGAAATACCAGGCGCCTGGAAATACCAGGGGCTTGGGTAATACCCTCGTGAGGTGGTAATACCCGACCCACTGGTATTTCCAGCCGCGCGGGTATTACCACTTCACGAGGGGTATTACCCAAGCCGCTGGTATTTCTGTCGGTTGGGTATTAACCTTCTCAGCTGGTATTTCCACCCGAAAAGTCTCAATAGGGGCTCTTGTGCGGAGCACGACCGAGCGCAATTAGCATTAGGTTTTTTGTAATGGGTGTCACCTTTGTAGTACTAATGCTCATATTCGAATTTACTGATGCTCATATTCGAATTTACTAATGCTTACATTTGAATTTACTAATGCTCATATTCGAATTTACTAATGCTCATATCCGAATTGTAGTTTTTCAATGCAGGGTTTTCTACTGTATTATGATATAGGTACACTACAAAGCAGCAAACTGAGTGTCCACTTCCGTCAAAGGCTCCTCCGATTCGTCTGGATTGTCAGGTTGACCAAGATCTAAACCGCCCGAAACTTCGGCTGCCGCTCCTCTTGCCCGTTTCTTATACCCTTTAGCCGGCTCTAATTCTTCCTCTTCCTCTTCCCGAAACTGCTCTTCCTCGCTTTCTTCTCTGCGGCGGACCCGCCTGGTGATGGTCTTCTGGCGAATGCGAGAGGATTGCTTAGCGTTCGCCTCCTTCGTCGATTTTGACTGACCCGGGCCTCTTAGACCGCGGGCTGCGGGACTTGAAATCGCCCCTGCATTCGGTGTCTTTGCATGTCGACCATCTGCGCGAGCGCTGGCTTGCTGGGACTGTTGCGATGAGGCACTGAACTGTTGCGAGGTTGATGCTTGCGGCGCTCGCTTCGGGGGCATGGACAAAAGCACCCGATTACTATTCTCCAGCACGTCTTCCTCACTGAGATCGCCCGGGTCCTGGTCAGATTCGGACAAGACAAGCTCGCTTGTCTGAAGCACAACAAAAGATTCTCAGAGCCCCGGGCCTTTCAGTCTTGTTCAATCGGGAGTAGTGACTAACCTTCAGAGCAGATCCAACGCCTAGCTCGTTGCGCAATCTTGTGATGTACGCCCTGGAAAGCCGTCCCATGATCCCCGCCAACCGACAGGCCTCACGGTCGTACTGCAGTCGATACGCGGCTCGGACATTCGCCAACACATCAATGGCAAGTTCTTCATAGAGCCAATCGCCCGATGTGACCCTTAAGAAAGCCGTGCGTTCACGAATCTGAACGAGAGTGACAAGTGAGTGCCCGAGCAAGCGCACGCTCCGTACAAGAACTGGCAGGTTCCGCGCAACTCACATATTTGACGATCTCTCGTTGTTTCGCAGGTCCAAGACGTCCCCAAACAGTAGTGTTGATTTGCGTTTTGGCTTGAATAAGCCTGAACGCGTCCTCGAGGTTGAAGTCCTCAGGCGTGTGGTATTCGGGGGTCCACGTCTGGTTCACCTCGGCATGCCGACCATAAAGGTTGATCGGGTCGGGGGTAGTGATGCCTGCCTTTACTAGGGCATCCCGCACAACCGACTGGTCGAAGGACATCACACAGATGGTGAGCACTGAGGAGTCAGATCGACGAGATGGCGTCGCGCCCCGATCGTTGAGCCGCCGGTACTCACGCGAACCCAATTATAGTATACTCGCGCAGGCTCATAGAACCCTTGTCTTTTCAACGTATTATCTGGCTGAAAAAGAGGATGAAAATAAGAAGACAGGTAGCCGCAGTGGGCCGATAGTGAAGGACGGCGGCGGGGTTGAAAAAGAACACGTCAGCAAATTCCCTCAACTGTGGCGGTGCAGACGCAGACCGCGATCTCTGTACACACGTGGGCGTCATTCATGCGGTGGTTCGTTCTCCTTGTCCATCCTTGTTGTACGTCTTGCCGTGGTCGACGACGTTCGTGTCATGGTAGGAAGACGTAGGCGGGGAGGGTGGAGCTTCGACGTGGGCACAAGTGGATCGAAGGCGAAAGAAGGAAAGAAGCGCGCGGACGCATGGCGCCATTCTTCAGCGCACGTAATCAAGTCGACCTAATGGCTGCTCGTATTGCGCATTAATGTAGCCCTAATGTCCCCAATGGCCTGCCGGACTTAGCGTCGTTCGTTGCTCCTAAGTCTCACGTCTCACCGTAATTAACCATTCGATTGCGCCACCATGACACGCAACCAGTCTTCTCGCCTATGCCATTGTTCGTTGTGCAACGATGCAATGGTATCAAGAGCAACGTTCTACCGCCACAAACGCCTACAATCTGTTGACTCTTCCAGAGCCGACGCAACAGCTATCCTCGAGTTCTCGCGGCAGCCATCGGAACCTCCAACATTGCTTGCTCCTGAGGCCCAATCGTTCCAGCCCCCTTCACCAACTCCTGGTTGGTTTGCAAGTCGCTCGCCTCCACAATCAGCCACAAATGAAGCGCAATATGGAGTGCCCACCAGTCCCAAGGGTCCCTACTCTCCTCAAGGAGATCACGAGTCCGAGCGAGCTACTTCGGTCGGGGGATCAATGGGGAGGACCAAGCGCTAGGATTGGACGAAGAAGATTTTAGCGAGACACAACAGTTTGACGCGGCATTTGATTGGGGAATGGTGTCTCCTGACCTGGAATACGAGGACCGCTCCAGCTCTAGCTCGCTCCCATTCGACGACGACGACGACGACGACGACGACAACGACAACGACCCACCGGCCGCCGGAACACTATGGGGAACTAATCAACCGATCAGTACCGAGAATGAGCAAAGCCGACGCGGCGTTTCTCATGCATTCAGCTCTCCGGAGCGTGCAGGGGCAGAGGAGCAAATCCGTCAAGAGATCCAGTCGGGTGAGCACTAGGAGTGTCGCAGTGCTTGGGAGAGAGAAGCGCCGCTGAACTGGTTCCTAGCATTACCATCCCTAGACAAAGATCTTCCGTACTACGATATGGACACGTTATTCGACTTTTCCTTTCGGCATATGTACAACATGACGCGCCAGGCGAGCGAGATTTGGGAGATACTGGGGAGTAGGCCTAGTTTGAAGAAAATACGTGCTCGAGTGTTCGCTTTGACGGGTGAGTGCATTAGCTGCCTGTTGAACTCTGACAGCTGTCGTTCTTCGTCTTGAGGATGGTACACTTGCTGATAGCTCATTGGTTCAGGTCTCGAACCTGTTCGGATACCCTGCTGTATCAGAACGTGTGTCGCGTTCACCGGGCCAAGAGAATTATTGACGCGTTGTCCAATGTGCAACGAGCCGAAGCTAGATCGAAACGACAATCCTCGGAGGACCTTTCTCTACCTTTCGCCAAGCGTCTATCTGCGCATCTACATGCGCGGTCACGCGTATGCTTCCTCAATGCGGTATAGATCCGACTTTGAACGCAAGCGAGATCCTCAAGAGGTCGTGGACATCTTTGATGGTGATCGATATCGCCAGAAGCTAGATCAGTATATCTCTTGGACGAATCCATCTGCCACGGATGAATCCCAGCCGACCGCCACTACCATCAACGTGAAGTACTACGAGGGTGATCTTGACGTTGCATTTGGGCTGTTTACCGATGGCATCCAGCTCTTCAATAAGACCCAGAGCGAATGCTGGCCAATCATGATGATCAACTACAATCTACCCCCGGAGATACGCTACCAGAAGAAACACCTCATGGTTGTCGGCATCATACCGGGCCCCAAGGGACCCAAAGATCTTGATTCCTTCCTTCATCCGCTTTATGAAGATGCTCGTGCCTCGGCTAAGGATGGCCACATGGTCTTCGACGGCGTGACGGAGGTGTGTACCAGTCGCTGAAGTCAGCTTGACCTGAAGTGTAATCTATGAATGCTGATGAGTAATACGACTTTTGCAGAGGATGGTGTTGCAGCGATGGTTCATTCACATGATTGGCGGTGATGGACCTGCTCTTTCAAAGATGCTCGGTTTCAAGGGCCCCACTGCCAAATGGCCTTGCCGGATTTGCCTTATCCAAGGCGTTCCTTGCGCTGCTGGCCACAATCACAATTACTATCCACTAAAGATGCCTCTCGACTCCTCGCATACCCACCGATTCGATCTGGACCCTTTAGACCTTCCCATGCGTTCGGACGCAACCATTCGCCAAGCCGCCTCTTCAAAGAAGCCAACAGTCGGTCTTGGCAAGCTGAGCTCGGCAGCGCACCTTCCTGGATTCTCGCTTCATCAAGACGGAGCATCGGATTTCATGCACGCTGTCTTCGAAAACGTTGCTCGGAGACTCTTCAACATGTGGCACAGTGAACCAACGGGTCTGAAAGCAAGGGGACCCAACAAGCGGGCATTGCAAACCCAGAGGAGCACCGTAACGCAAGGTCAGGCGGGACCCGGGAGCGGTGCAATCACGACAGTCTCCTCTGCCGCGCTAGACAACTTGCTTGGATCGGAGCCTCCCGACTGGGTGATACCAAACAAAACTTGGGAGGCCATCGGACAAGAGATTGTCAGCGCCTCAAAGACTATACCACACTTGTTTGCTCGCAAGATGCCCAACATTCATCTGCAGACTGGGTCAATGACAGCAGAGGATTGGTCAAATTGGATTCTCTACATCGGCCCCTGTGTTCTTCATGATCGACTGCCTGCCAAATATTTCACCCACTTCTTGGCGCTCCGGAGATGGGTTAAAGATTGTATGGCAATGACAATCAAGAAGGAGGATGTAGCTAAAAATGGGGCGCTCCGACGTGACATCGCCAATTGGTATACTGAGTTTGAATCGTAAGTTCCATACCATGTTTCCCTAATCATGGTATTCATCTGAACCGAATCTTCACTGACCCCCCACTGTTCGCCCCGGCACAGGTTATACTACTGCGGGAAGTCAGCTCGCTTGAATAATCTACCGCACTCAATCCACGCCGTGCTTCATATAGCAGACTTCATTGAATGGCATGGACCACCTGCCATGACTTGGTGCTTTGCCATGGAGAGGCTCAATCAAACAGTCAAGCGTGCTGCAAGTAAGGCTCATCGTCTACCGTACGACGCAGTGAATCATTGTAAGCCTGTTCATTAACCCTCCTGCAGCCCATCAAATTAGCTGACCCTTTCTTTGTGACTTTTCGCAGATGTGTGTGCGGATGCTGCTTTGCAAATGGCTTGTTCGCGATTTCCTCGCTTCTCGTATCCCATCAGTTTACCGAACCTGAGGAAACATCAACAACGCAAGCGGATGGAGACAAGGCGCATGCCAGAGACACAGAGTCCATTGATGCAAGCCATGGGGGATCGAACGCAAACTTCATCTACGTTGATCTCAAGCCAAGCTCCGAGTGCGAACGGGGAGTCGGATGCGCAAGGACTGTCTCTATGTGGACGGCAAAGTGACAAGCTGAAGCAGGGTCCAGGCATCAGCGATGTATTACGAGTTGCGCAATTTGTGGCACGCCAGTTGTGCGGCCAGGTAGCCCCTATGATCTTCAAGCGGGAGGTGCGTACTCACATTTATTCCTACACTCTCAAGCGCTGATTTGCTGCCCTCTCGGGTCTACGCTGCATAGACCAAACAAATCGAAGCATCCATCCAGAATTTGACGATCGATTCTTTCCAAAGCTACCGCATGGACTCGGGGCGGGACCGCGTCGTCGCGGCGGAGCGTCTGTCCAAGGCTCGAATTTCTGCAGACACTCGGGACGCTACATGGATTTCAGTAAGCTCTCTGCACCATCTCACAGTCAAGTATTACGCTAATACGCTGCCTTTAGTACGACCTTTTGATAGACAGCGATCGACGTCGTGCAAGGGACAACACTCAGGAGTTCCCTCGTGAAGGCGAAGGGGCTGATCGTGTCAAGCATTTTGGCCAACTCTTGGCAATCTATGAGTTCCGGTATCGGGGACAGGTGCGCATACCCATTCAGGCGCCACACAGTCGTGACACCCGCTCGTACAAACGCTAATTTATGCCTCTTACTCCAAAGACTTTCCTGGTAGGGAAGGTCAGGTCTCTTGATCTAAGTCGATTGGAAGCCGTCGACGCTATCGAGCGGACTCCGGTGGCCAAGCCAACGCAAAGGCGGCAAAAAAGAAAGGCTGCATCTGTTGTCAGTGCGCAGAGGCACCAAAACTTGTTTTTCACTCGAGGTCAAGGAACTCTGGGAGCGATCGAGATTATAGATCTGCGCTGCATCTTAGGCTCAGCTGGTCGCATCTATCGGAGGGTGGGTCGAGAGGAGCCTCGCGAGTATATTTTTGACCGATTGGAGGACGAAGCTCGGCCCAATTTCTTGAACTTGTAATCCATTCCCAGCTGTTTTCCATCTGCTAGGCTAGAAGTCATTTGGCTCATGCTGAGACAGCTGAGAGTAGCGGTATGACTAGGATCTAGATCCATACCTGGCTGGGAAAACCACCGGGCGATGGTAAGAATGGTGCCGGCTGGTATTACCACGCGCCTGGGCAGAATCTCCTTCGGCCTGGGCGATATCACCTCGCGACCTGGAAATACCCAGGCGTCTAGGTAATACCCGACGGCCTGGTATTTCCAAGTGGCGGCTGGAATTACCACGCGCTTGGGTAAAATCAGCGCGCGCGTGGAAATAACACCCTGCGCCCTAGAAATACCCAGGCGTCTGGGTAATACCCGACGGCCTGGTATTTCCAAGTGACGGCTGGAATTACCACGCGCTTGGGTAAAATCAGCGCGCGCGTGGAAATAACACCCTGCGCCCTGGAAATACCCAGGCGCGTGGTAAAACCAGGCGCCCTGGAAATCCCAGGCTGTCGGGTATTACCCAAGCGCGCTTTTGTAAATACCAGACGAGACCTCGGGTTTTCCCCTCCGAGGGTGGAATTCCCCGCTCTCTACGGCCCTCAGTGTGCAATCCCGTTTCGCGAAATGACATGCCCCAAAAAGTCGCAAGACGTCCTGAAAAGTTCGGTCTTCTTTGGCGAACAATAGAGATCAGCCCGGCGCAAAGCTTCGAGTACCTCTTTGACGTGGGTTTGATGCTCCTCCATGGTATTTGAGAAGATCGTGATGTCGTCAAGGTAGGCGAAGCAGCTCTTGCCGATGAGACTAGACAGGGCCTCGATTGCGCGAGGCCGGCGGCCGCGAGCGGAAAGCCACGCGCTGCCGGGCGTGTCGGCCAATCAATTGGGGGTTAGAGACGAGTGCTAATCACGGAATTCTTCTAAAAGGTTTTGGCCCAAGACGAACTGAGGGGGGTGCGGCAGCAGCAGAACACCCTGCTTGACCTCGTTCTAGTGGTCTCGACCGATCTCGCACTGATGCTCAAGCTATGGGATTTAAACTCTCTGCTCAGCTCGCTCTCAGAACGTGCCGACTTTGCTCGTCCGAGTCTGTCTCCTCTCGACGTAGTGCAAGCACGTCTCCACCCTCATCCAGCCTGATTCAACTGCAGTCGATGTTACGATTGTAATTTCAATCAGCTTCCCTTCCCAAACGAATCAAAAGCCGAATCATGCCGTAGTGACGATGTGGATTCTACTCGTCAAGGTCCGTCCTTCAGTGTGCCAGTCGGTCGGCCTTGAAGGGGTTCTTGGGGTCGTCACGGTAGACGGGGGCTGCGTTGGGATAATGCAATACGGCGATGAGTATTCGAGGAATGCTTTGCACGTCATGTTCTCCGGCGCAGACACATGCGCTAGTCCGAACAGGAACAGGGAGGGACGCACCCTTGAGCATGGCGTTTTGGGCCGAGGCGACCATGTAGAAGGTCATGGCACCACCGATCATGAAGGGCCACCTTTTGCAACAAACTTTCCAACGTCAGTCTCGACTTGATGGAGGAGTGGAGGAGAGTACAGGAGAGTACAGGAGGAGATGAGGCTCACATCGGGCGAGCGAAGGGAACGGGCCACGCGCGAAGTCCAAACACTGCACCAGCACATCAGAGGTTCGTCAGGACAGTCCCTCTTCAGGAGTACGTACTTCTGGTGCGTCGAGTCGACGACGCGCTCGTGGTGCGTATGTCGAGAGAGAGGGGGCAGAGAGAGAGTGCTGGGCGATACGCGGTGGTGTGTCTCGTTCAGAGAGGACCAGGCGGAAACGCGGCATCCCTCCGCAATTGACCGAGAGAGAGAGAGAGAGAGAGTACTTACTGTTGGGGAAGGGTAGGTGGGGTGGAGGGGTCTGTTGTAAAGAGAGTGCGTGTTAGTTTGATGCGATGCGTTGTCAGGCAGCATGCGGATGACATGCCTGGTGGGGTTGGGGTTGGGGTTGGGGTGTGCGATGATTTGGCGGAGAGAGTGAGCGGGCCGGCGGGCGGGTCGCGGCCGGGCAGGGGAAAGGGGACGTGCGATCGGTCTGCCTTTTGAGCATCACAAACACGGCGTAATGAGGAAATTACGCTCCGACCCTGATCAACTGCGCGCTCCACACCTCACCTCGCCAGAGCTGTCTCGCTTCCGTCGCGTACCCTGTCTCACCGCACCGTATTCCACTCCATCATGTCGTCCTCCTCCTCCCTCCCACCGACCGACCCGAACCAGAACAGCAACCCGACGAACGGGGACGCCAAACCGGCGAGCTCTTCCACCGCCGACAATGACGCGATGGACACCTCGGACCACGCCTCGATCGCTGCACCACCACCACCCCAGGAACCCGAGGAGGAACCTCTACCCGATGAGATTCTCAATGGTACGCCAGAGGACATCATGGCCCGTGTGCGGTTGATTGACAATGATCTCAAGGTCAGCTTGTTGAGCGTGGCTGCTGCTGGGTCGGCGATGACGAAGCGTCCCTCCCACCCCCTGTGACCGCCCCGACTGACTTTCGGTGTGCAACCGTCGCTCAGGTCATGCGATCCGAAAGCATGAGGTTGAACCACGAACGGTCGAAAATGGTAGAGTCTATCAAGGACAACAACGAAAAGATCAAGAACAACAAGCATCTCCCCTACCTCGTCGGCAACGTCGTCGAGGTCAGTCCTCGTGGCGGTCTACAGAGGACAGCGACCTTCATTTCGAAACTGAGCTCATCCCTCTGGCAGATCCTCGACATGGACCCGGATCAAGACGAAGCAGGCGAAGGAGCCGGTGTCGACCTCGACGCGCAGCGCAAGGGCAAGTGCGCCGTCATCAAGACCTCCACACGTCAAACCATCTTCCTCCCCCTCGTCGGCCTTGTCTCGGCCGAGCAACTTAAACCGGCGGACCTGATCGGCGTCAACAAGGACTCGTACCTCGTGCTCGACACCTTGCCCGCGGAGTACGACTCGCGCGTCAAGGCGATGGAGGTCGACGAGAAGCCGACCGATTCCTATACCGACATTGGTGGGCTCGATAAGCAGATCGAGGAGCTCGTCGAGGCGATCGTGTTGCCGATGCAGCAGGCCGAAAAGTTCAAGGCGTTGGGCATCAAGGCACCCAAGGGAGCGCTCATGTATGGGCCACCAGGCGAGTGTTTTGAATGGGCCCCGGCGATATCTGCGGTATGCTGACAAGCGATTGCCCATCTCCTCGGCAGGCACGGGAAAGACTCTGCTGGCTCGTGCTTGCGCGGCACAGACGAACGCCTGCTACCTCAAACTGGCTGGACCTTCTCTCGTCCAGGCAAGTTGTATGGTCCTCCTTTCGCCCGCCCAGCCCACGAAGATTAACTCTACTCCGCTTCCCCGCAGATGTTCATCGGAGACGGCGCCAAACTCGTCCGGGACGCGTTCGCACTAGCAAAGGAAAAGGCGCCCGCAATCATCTTCATCGACGAAATAGACGCGATCGGAACCAAACGATTCGACAGTGACAAGAACGGTGATCGTGAGGTGCAGAGGACCATGTTGGAGCTGTTGAACCAGTTGGATGGGTTTGGGTCCGATGAGAGGATTAAGGTGCGTGCAGGTGATGCACCCATGAGGGAAAGTGGGGGACCGACTAATGACGCTTGGTTTATCAGGTTATTGCGGCGACGAATCGAATCGACATCTTGGACCCGGCATTACTCCGATCCGGTCGATTGGATCGCAAGATCGAGTTCCCCCTGCCGACCGAAGAAGCTCGAGCTCGGATCATGGAGTCAGCCTCTAGTACGCTCTCAGATTGAAGTATGGTCTCTGACGATCTCTCTCTCCTCCTTTCCAGAATCCACTCTCGCAAGATGCAAGTCTCGCCCAAAGTCAACTTTGAAGAGCTGGCGCGCTCGACGGACGAGTTCAACGGCGCGCAACTCAAGGCGGTGTGCGTCGAGGCGGGCATGATCGCGTTGAGGGAAGGGAGTCGCATCATTGGGCACGAGCATTACCTCAGTGGTGTGATGGAAGTGCAGAGCAAGAAGAAGAATGATCAGGTATGTCCGGCGTGGCGGGGTGCTTTCGTTTGTGGTTCGCTTTCGTGGCTGACTTGGGCGGGGCCTTGATGACAGTTCTACTTTGCTTGATCCTCGGAGAACACCCGCTATTAAAGGCGCGCCGAGGACCCAGGAGACTGTTCTCTACTGTATTACCATTTTCTACCTTTGTTCTATGATCTAGCTTTTGCTTGCTCCCCCCCCCCCCCCTATGTTTCGGTCGCCTCGGTCGCGTGTCTCGCATGATAGCTCCTCCTCGCTCTGCGCTATGGCCACTTCCACACAGTCTCGCAAATCCGCATGAAGAAATCCAGGACGATTTGATGTCACTTTCTCCTCGGAGCCACAGACCACTGAAGCGCTTGAAAGTCGCCTCGGACTTGACGGAGGGAGTGAAAACCCGGGACTGGCCGTGCCAATTCCGATTAGAACGTCGACTAAGGTGATTAGGAACGGATTGTCCATTTTACTTGCCCTTCCCCCGCGCTTGCTTGCTCTCGTTCCCGCTCCCTTCCCCAGCTCACACGCACCCCCTCCCCTCCCCTTCTTCCTCTTCCACCGCCCCGCTCGAGGTCGTCTAACCCCTACCGATCCACGTACTACTTGGAGCGTACTACGATCCTCTTCCTCTCTTTCTTGTCGACGCTCACACTCGCTGGTTGCAGCACCACCCCGACGGTACGACCGTACGCCCGCACACGCACTCGATCCTGCGATACTACAAGGGTGTGCGTGTGTGCTCGAATCGACTCGTCGTACCCAAGCCTACGCAGTTCGGTTAATCCCAGAGGTCGACTCGTGGTCCAACGTCCCGGTGCTTCCTGCTCCCCCTTCTCCCTCTCCCCTCCCCTCCCCACCCCACCTCCTCGTCCCTTGGTCAACGCGCTTTCCCCCCCTAAAGACCGACCATCGTGACGTCCTCACTCGTGAACGCGTCCAATGGAGGGGGAGGCGGTGCAGCAGGTGCAGGGGGTGTCGTAGGTACGGCTAGTGCGGCCACAGGCGCCTCAACGACGAACAGTGCCGGCTCCTCGACCAATTCGAGCTTGTTGACCATCGTCAAGGTCAGTTGGCTGGAAAACCCGCTCCCAAGGGGCGAGAGTGACCTTACTCACGGAGCATTGTTTCATCTTTGGGTTGTGGCGTGTGTTTAGGCGCAAATCGTGTTCCATCTGAGCACACTCAGCGAGGATAACTACCAGAAGAATCGGGACGAGATCCGTTCGGTGCGTCCTTCCTCCCTCCCGTCCCCAGCCGTCCTCAGCACTTCCGGTCCGGTTGCTCCCTATTCGGGATGTGTCGTCCCCATCTCTGCGAGCGACTATGCGTTGTTTGGTGCCGAGTGTGGTCAGCTCGGGACGAACTTGATCGGCCACGAGGACGAATCGCTGACGACCGCCGTGGCCTGTTGGCCCCCCTCCTCTGGCCCACAGCTCGTCGACCAGCACGGCCCCGCGCCGCAACAGCACCTCATCCGTAGACTTATTCTTGCCGCCTCGACCCTGCTCGTCCCGACCGCGCAACCAGCCTCGCCTAAATCGGCCGCCAGCCCGCAACCGGCGCTCGTGATGAAGTTGCTCGCGTCCGAGGTGACACGCATGGCCCGCGATCCAACCCTCTCGGAGCGCTTCCGTGACGCCGTCGTCGAAGGTTCCGAGGGGGCCTCGGGCGCCGACTCGGTCCTGCGCTCCTTCTCCCTCTCCAACCTGCTCACCCACGCCTCGCTCAAGGACCTGTCTTCGCTCGAACGCCTCGTCTTCGTCGCACCCTTCCTCGCGCTCTTGTTCCCCTCCGCCGCGGCCCCGCCCAACGTCGGCCTCAAGCGACAACTCGGACTCGATGCGGCCAACATCGCTCGGCAGGTCCTGCACGGTGCCTTGGATCAGCTCGGGCAACCGGCCCATGCTCCAGGCGATCTCGGCGAGTCGCTATCGCCCTTGCCCATCTCGAAGCTGCTCTCGTTGCTGCTGTCCGACATGACCCTCGGCGAGTACGAAGGCGAAGGCGAGGCCGTCTTCGACGACGAGCAACAACGGCTCATCGTCTTGGCCGCCGTACGAGGTCGTCTAGGGGCCGAAGTCGGCGTACAAGCCCTGACCCACGCTCTGGGCGAGATGAGCTTCGCAGGCACACCCTCGCCGATCGTCATCCTCACTCGACTGTCCCCCGCCCCGGCGTTGTGTTCGCCCGACCTAGTTCGCGCCGTCTTGGCTCGGTTCGGTGGGCTCTCGCAACTTGAGAGTGATGCAACGGCCGGCAGTGGAGGATCCGAATTGCGGGTCTCAGCGATGCTCTTTGACCTCGTCGATCAAGCGATGCGCGACGCCGATGCGGGCAGTGGCCTTGACCTGTCGAGCTGGGTCCGAGCAGTACACGAAGCCAAACCTTCCCTGCGATGGGGCGGCGTCGTGCGCGCCTACGACTCGCCGAACCGCAGCCTACCCGACTCGTGGGGTCTTCGTCTCTTTGCGGCCTTGCTCCAACTCTCCCCTTACCCTGCCGAACCCAACTCGCCCCCACCGACCTCGCAATACGCCCTTCTCTCCGCCCCCGGTGGTACTTCCGCCATCTCGGGCCTTTGGTCCCCTTGGGCCAACCCGGCTCTCCAGCTCGGTTTGCTCGAACGCTTGTTGTACCTCCCCACTGAATCTTTCAGCCTGAGCGCCTTGCCGTCAGTGACCAAAGTTATCTCGATCGAGGACGCGGCTTCGTCGTCGCCGACGATCAAGACCTTGGCCTTGGGCGTACAGAGCTCGCCCTGGAACTGCAAAGAGTTGGTTGCGACCTTGATCCGGTTGAGCGAGCACGTGCCCGGTGCGACAAACGAGGATCTGACGCCGAGGGTCCATGATTTGTTGGATCGGGGTTGCAAGACCAATCCCGAGTTGGTGTTGATTGCTTTGACGCAGATCGACGTGAGTTATTGGGTAGTCTGCAGTCGATGATAGCCCCGAAACTGAGAGACGCCGTGATTCACAGAAACCTTGGACCGTCCTGCACACCGAGTTGATCGCTCGCTTGCTGTCGACCTTCTTGACCGGCCACCCGGCGCACCAACTCGTCTTTCTGCGCATCTACCAAACCGATCGACAGTTCCTCACCGCCGCTCTGCGCGATTTCTACGGCGAGAGCGAGATGAACGTCTCGCGGATCCTCGACATCGCCCAGGACCTCAAGGCGCTCGACGTCGTCCTCGAGCTGCGTCCCTTCTTCCTCGCTCTCGATTTGGCCGCCCTGGCCAGTCGTCGCGAGTACCTCAACTTGGAGAAGTGGTTGGGCGGGCAGATGACGGCCCAAGGTGGGGTCTTTGTCCGTGCGACGCTCGAGTTCATCGGGCACAAGGTTGGCCACGATCTGCATCGACAAGAATTGGACCCGGCACCGGAGCCGACGACGCTTTCGCTCGGTGCGGCCACGGTCGCTTTGTTCATGCGGGCGCTTCGACAACAGTGAGTCGCGTTCGGTCTTTGAACCAAGTCCTACAGAATTGAGCTGATCTCAACGACAACGACTTGCAGCCACGAGTTATTCACGGGCAACGACGTCGAGTTGTACAAGGAGGTTCGCACGCAGTGCTTGCAGCTGTACCCTCGCTTGATGAACTTTGCGCCGGGCAACGCCGACAGCGAGCCGGGAATGTCCGTCGTGTCGTTCTCGCCGACGATCGAGGCCGAGTGCGACGCCTTGTACAAGCGCATGTACGACCAGGAGATTTCGGTGGACAACGTCGTCAGCGCGTTGCAACGCGCCAAGGAGTCGGACAATAAGCACGACCACGAGTTCCTCGCGTGCTTCATTCACGGCCTCTTTGACGAACACCGCTTCTTCAATACGTACCCCGCGAACGAACTCGCGCTCACCGCGAACCTGTTTGGTGATCTCATCCAGTTTCAACTGATCGATTTCATTCCGCTCGGCATTGCTGTGCGCTACGTCTTGGATGCGTTGCGCAACCCTCCCGAGTCGAACTGGTTCAGATTCGGCATTCAGGCTTTGGCGCGCTTCAAGGGTCGGTTGTCGGAGTGGCCCCAACTCGCGCACTCAATCCTTGCGATCCCGCACGTACAACAGTTGCATCCCGACGTCGCCAACACCGCTCGCTTGGCTCTTCAACAACGAGAGGCCGGCGGTGCGGCTGGTGAAGGAGAAGCGAACGGAGCGAACGGCGGCGAACTCGTCGTCGCTGCCGAGGAAGAACGACCCGTCTTTACGGCCATTCGAGTCGACCGCGCTCGAACGGGTGAGCCCGAGGCGCCTCACGAGGACACGTCGGACAAGATCCTCTTCATCGTGAACAACCTCGCGCCGTCCAACTTTGATGTCAAGGTGAGCGAGATGGCGACGCGCATCGAAGCGAACCATTTCGCCTGGTTCGCGCACTACCTCGTCGCGCAACGGGTGTCGATTGAACCCAACAACCACGGGTTGTACACGCGCTTCTTGGACGCGTTGGGCATGCCCGTCTTGGTCAAGCGTGTCTTGCACGAGACGTTCGTCAAGCTGGCTACGTTGCTCAACTCGGAAAAGACGGTGCAATCGAGTACCGAACGCACGCTTTTGAAGAACTTGGGGTCGTGGTTGGGCGGTCTGACGCTGGCCAAGGACAAGCCGATCAAGCAACAGAATATCGCGTTCAAGGAGTTGCTGATCCAAGGCTACGACTCGAACCGGTTGATCGTCGCGATCCCGTTCGTGTGCAAGGTGCTCGAGCAGTGCGCCAAGTCGCGCGTGTTCAAGCCGCCTAACCCTTGGTTGATGGCGATCGTACGCCTGCTCGTCGAGCTGTACCAGTTCGCCGAGCTCAAGCTCAACCTCAAGTTTGAGATCGAGGTCCTGTGCAAGAGCCTCAACATCGACATCAAGGAGGTCGAACCCACCGACCTGTTGCGCAACCGACCGGCCGATCTCGCCGTCGCTCAAGCGCAGGCCCAACGGGTTCAAGGCGGTGATCTGTCCGGCATGATGGGTGGTCAGCAGCAGCTCGGCTCTGGTCCTCGCGAGACGGACGACCACACGCTCAGTCGTGGGTTCGCAACCGCCGCCGGTGGAGTTCACGGTGCCGATGGCCAACGCTCTTTGGCGCCCTCGCTCATGCTCAGTGGCAACCAAGCCGGCTATTCGCTCTCGCTCCAAGACACGATCTCGGCGGCTTTGCAATCGTTGCCGAGCCAGATCACGTTCAACCCTCAAGTCCCCATCTTTGCATCGAACCAAGCGCTCAAGCGCCTCGTGTTCGTCGCCATCGACCGAGCTGTGCGCGAAATCATCGCCCCCGTTGTCGAACGCTCGGTCACGATCGCGGGCATCTCGACTCGTGAATTGACGATGAAGGATTTCGCGATGGAAGGTGACGAGGAAAAGATGGCCTCGGCCGCGCACCTGATGGTGCAAAACCTCGCAGGCTCACTCGCCTTGGTCACCTGCAAGGAACCTCTGCGCATCTCGATGGTCACCCACATTCGCAACTTGCTCTTGCAGAACGGCTTCTCGGAGCAGTCCTTGCCCGAACAGGCGATCCTGCTCGTCGCGACGGACAACCTCGAATTGGCGTGCGGCGTCGTCGAGAAAGTTGCGATGGAGAAGGCCGTCGCCGAAGTTGATGAGGGACTCTCGGGCTCGTATCTCTCCCGTCGAGCTCATCGCGAAAGGTCGCGAGAGGCGTTCTGGGATACCGCCGCGATGGCCGCGTCGCATTACTCTGGCATGCTCCCGGACCCTCTGAGGCTTAAGTTAGGTGGCCTGCAGCCGCAGCAATTGCACGTGTACGAGGACTTTTCCCGCGTTCGTTCGCTGCAGATGCAAGCCGGTGAGTCTTTGGGAAAGGGTCGCGAAGAATGAAGTAGGGCGGATTGACTGACGGACGTTTTGATCATACAATACAGAGCAACGCAACGCCGGTGCTTATGGCCCCGACACCCCCGCCATCAGCGCCGCGATCGTTTCGCAAGCCACGGACGCTTTGGCCGGAGGTCTGCCTTTGCAACTCTCGCCCGTCCAAGCGATGGAAAAGTTTGCGAGCCTGATAGGCGAGCTCGAAAAGTACATCATGACGGAGCAATCGGCATCGACACTCGCGCGCCTCGCGCCCGACAGCGAGATCCGTCACGTCCTGCAGCAGATCCCCATGATTGCAGCCAGTTCGGCCAGTCGCGACGAAACGACTCTTGGATGCTCGCAAAAGGTTGTGCAGTTGCTCTACCGCAGCGAGACGGCTTTGGCGCGAGAGGTGTACGTCAATCTGCTCGAACGCCTGTGCAGTCTCTCACTCAAGGTCGCCAAGGAAGTCACCGCATGGCTCGTCTATGCCGAAGACGAGCGCAAGTTCAATGTCCCCGTCACGACCGCGCTCGTCCAAGCTCGCCTCATCAACGCCGCCGAGCTCGACGTTCAACTCGCCAAGTTCATCGTGCGCGAGTACCGTCCCTCGGTCCTCGACTTTGCGGCACGCTTCGTTGCCGAGTGCCTTATGGAGGTCCCTCCCGTTTGCGCCAAAGAGCAACTCGTGCACTCGCTGGACGCTTTGGCGCAAGCGACGCGCTTGGGCAAAGGGACCGAGACGGCTAAGCAGCTCTTGCAGGAGCTTCGAGGTGCCGTTGCCGTCTCTCGCCCCGCTTCACCCATCGCTGCTGCTTCTGCGAGCACGGCTGTCGTTGCCCCCTCGGCCGCCGCTGCCGGTGCTGGACCTGTCACTGCCCGAGCTGGCGCGATCGCTCCTGGCGTCAAGGCCGACGATGCCGAGGTGCGCCAGCAGTTAACGTACTGCTTCGCCGAGTGGGTGCGCCTGTACCAACAGTCCTTCTCGGTCGAGAAGTCGTTCGTCGATTTTGTCGTCCAGTTGCAGAACCAAGGCATCCTCAAGGGCGAGGAGATATCGTCGTTGTTCTTCCGCGTGTGCGCCGAAGTCAGCGTTGACAGCTACATCAAGCACAAGGCCGCTGGTGGATCGGCGGCGACGGGCATCTTCCAGCCTATCGACGCCTTCGCCAAGTTGATCGTCTTCATGATCAAATACCACGCTGATCCGACGGGCGCCAACAACGACAAGGCCAAGGTACACTACATGACCAAGGTCCTCTCTATCATTGTGCTCGTGCTCGCGAACTCGCACGAGGAACTCGGCCCTCACTTCCAACAGAAGCCTTTCTTCCGCTTCTTCTCGAGCCTGCTCAGCAACCTCCATTCGATTGAGGGTCACTTGGGCTCGGCCTACTACCAGATCTTGGTCGCGCTCAGCCACTCTATCAACACGCTGCAGCCGTTGTTCTTCCCCGGCTTCACTTTCAGCTGGGTTGGACTCATCTCGCACCGTTTGTTCATGCCCAAGTTGTTGCAAATGAAGGACAAGGAGGCGAGTTGCTTTGCGTAATAGTCGTTGCTTGGTGGGTGCACATGACTGACCATGCTCTGTTTGTGTTCGGATCTTGCAGGGCTGGTCGTCCTTCCACCGCCAACTCATCTCGTTGTTGCGCTTCCTCGCGCCCTTCCTTCGTCGTGGCGAGCTCGGCGAGACGACGCGCGCGCTCTACCTGGGCACGCAACGCATCATCCTCGTCCTCTTGCACGACTTCCCCGACTTTTTGTCGCAAGCCTTCTTTGCACTGTGCGATGCGATCCCGCCCCAATGCATCCAGCTGCAGAATCTCATCCTCAGCGCGTTCCCCGTGACGAGCTCGCTTCGACTGCCCGACCCGCTCCAACCCGGTCTCAAGATCGAGTTGTTGCCCGAGGTGCAAAAGGCGCCGCAGGTCCTGACCGACTTTACGATTGCCTTGTCGACGGCCGATCTACGTGCGCCGCTCGACAAGTTCTTGCAAACTCGTGCACCGGCCACGATGCCCGCCATGCTTCGTGAGCGCCTCGTCGCGACGCCTTCGTCGCGCACCGACGCGACCGACTGCAAGTACAACATCTCTTTGGCCAACTCGCTCGTCATGTACCTTGGTGTCGTCGCGCTGAACCAGACCAAGGCCTCGACCGGTGCCGTCAAGTTCGACCCTCAGTGTGCATCGACCGTCGTCTTGCAGCAGCTGATGAACGAGATGGATCCCGAGGGCCGTTACACGCTCGTGTGCTCGGCCGTGAACCAGTTGCGTTACCCCAACTCGCACACGTACTGGTTCTCGTCCTTCTTGCTCGCGACGTTCAACGAGACGACCGATGCGAACCTGCGCGAGATCATCGTGCGCGTCCTGCTCGAACGCATCCTGTGCAGTCGCCCCCACAGCTGGGGTGTCTTGTACACGTTCAGCCAGTTGATTACGGATGAGGATGCGAAGTTGATGGATCAAGGGTAAGTTGCATTAGGTTCTTCCTCGTGCAGTTGCGTTTCCGGTGATGCTGACTTTTTCACCGAGCCTGTGTTTGTCAGCTTCGTCAACAAGTCGCCCGAGGTAGCTCAGTTGTTCAAGGCCGTCGCACAACGTGCTCTTCCTCCCGTTGGCCCGGGTGGTACTGCTTCGGCGGCGTTGCCTTCGCCTACGCCTTCGCTTGCGCCCGCCCCCACGACGGCGTCGGCCTGAACCCGATCGGCGCGTCTCCTCTCGTCGATTCCTTAACGAACGATTAAGGAAAAGTTTATGCTGTCTCTTTCCTTTTTTCACATTTTATGTTTGTCCATGTACCAACGCCGTACTGCTCATCGGAAAACCGTTTGACGGCCCCAACCCTCTCAAGCTACATATTAGACTCGTGCTCAACACCGACCACCCCGGTGCCGTGTTTTTATTTCCCCCCCCCCCCCTCTCTGCCTCTCCTTCTCTCTCTCTGTGTTTCTTCCTCCCTCTCCCTCTCCCCCTCTTTCCTCTACGTTCCCTTGCTTGTTTCTCGGTTTCTCTTTCTCTTTTGGTCTAGCGTACTTTTTTGTTTGTTTGTGTTCTCTCTCTGTGTCTCCTTTTTTGGTTGATCAGGATCTGCACATTTTACCCACGCATTGTTCCCCCAAACTGGTCCCCCGCTTCGGCCTTAATGAGAGAGTATATAGGGAACCCCACCCAGAGATGAAGTGAAGCAAGGACTACGGCCGACCAGAATATACGGGATTGATGTCACGGCGAGCGAGTCAAGGAGCCTACGGCTCGTGGCGGCTGGCAAGCGCCTGAGGAGGGATCGCCCGAGGTCCGGATCCTGGCACTGTAAGAGGAAGCGAGGAGAGGCCTCACTCGATCCGCCAGGGTGTATTTTTGCGTTCGTGTGTACAGGTTCCTGATCTGTACATTTTAATGGTTCCAAATTTTTGATAAGAATGATCTACCCTCCTCACAAAGTGGCTGAAAAGGTCCGTGCACGCGCCTGTCTTGAGGCCGAGACCGTTCAGGCCGTTCAGGCGCTCCCTCGTCCGAGGTCGACGCGCTTGCCCCCATGACGCCGGGTCGGGCGAACACTGGCGCGGCCTGGCGCGGCACTAAAACAAGGCTCGGGAGTCGCGAACGCCAGCCGGCCAGCCTCGTGGCTCCCCGACTCGGCGGCGGCTGCTTTCGACTCGCGCCTGTTGTGTGTGTGCGCGTATGGGCTCGACTCGCTGCTCAGGACGACCATCTCTCTCCTCCATCGACCGGTACCCCAAGAGATTCCTTTGACGGACAGGTGACGATGGCCCCCAAGACGGACAAGTCGTCGTCGGGCGCTGGCGCGGGCTCTGGCTCTGGCTCGAGCTCACCGCGGTTCCCCTACAACATGCTCCATCTTGGCCTGCTAGCGCTCGTGCTTGCGCTTGCCCTCCATCGTCACGTCCTCGGTGGTGAGTCTCGTTCCTACTCATTAACCCTCGTGGTCGTATGACAAGCTTCGGGAAATAGCCAGCGTGTAGATGAGGCCGCGAAGGGAGCTACATACAGCTCGGCCAAGCGCAGGCCTGTGACGGGGAGCAGCCTCGTCGATCGCCTGCCAAGTCGGATCTCCGTCACCCGCGATTGCGCAGCCCTGGTCACACTCATATGTGGAGCATTTACGCCCAAGATAGACCAGTTCCAGTCTATTCGCATCTGCGATGATGCATTCCGACCACCTTCCCAACGCCGTACACATCTTGACGAATCTTCAGTCTCGTGATTTTGCCCGATGGACAACTAACCTCCCATGCGCACTTTCTATCACAGATACGGGGGATCGTCATCACTGCCGTGCACTACTCAACGAAGGGAGATGGCTCGAATCGGCCCACCAAGTCTGGCAACCGGACGGGTGTATGCTGCATCCTTACAAGCCCAAGGAGGTGACCCAATGCTTCGCCGACCGACATGTCGTCTTTATTGGCGACAGCACCGTTCGTCAAGTATTCTGTGAGTTGATTTTATGCAAAAGCTTCCCCCCGGAGGTGATCTTTTCTGATGTATGGATGGCTCGTATCCTCTGAACAGACGCGACGGTCAAGCAGGCCGACAAATCGATCGACACCACGGCCGAAAAGCATTCCGATCGCGTGCTTACCGTCAACGGCGTGGCCTATTCGTTCTACTGGGATCCGTTCCTCAACAGCACCCGATTCACGCAGCTCATCGGCGGTACCTTGGCGTCGAACGTCGGAGGAGTGACCCCGACGCTCGCCGTCATCGGCAGTGGCATCTGGTACCTGCGACATCCCGACTCGGGTGGATTCGACAAGTGGAGTCAGCGCATGGACGCCCTCTTCCTAGGACTCGACCCCGAACGTGCTGCCAAGATCGCCGATGCAGTTATTATCATGCCCGTTGAGAATGCGCTCGAATCGAAACTCTCGCCTGAACGCGCCGCGACAGTGCATCTCGACGACATCAACCAGATGAACTCGGTGCTCGACAAGAAGCTGCACGAGCGCGCGGCGGTTCAAAAGACGTACTCCATGCGCCCTACGTTGGCCATTCCTCGTGTCTTCAACAAAGTCATCGCCGGCCTCAACGAAGAGACCGACGACGGCTTGCACTTTTCCGACGCCGTCGTCAAAGTTCAAGCGACGATCTTGCTCAACGTACGATGCAATGATGTTCTACCGAAATTTTTTCCCTTCGACAAGACGTGCTGCAACTCGTACCCTACGCCGAACTGGGTTCAGATCCTGGTCCTCGCGATCTGCATGGGATGGGGACCGATCGGACTCTACATGCATTGGAAATGTGAGTCGACTTTGCAGCAAAGGCTAGCTGCAATCCAAAAGCCTGAAGAGACTACTCCCTTGCACTTTCAGCCGACATCTACCCATCGGCCTCGCGTTTCTTCCCCGAGGCCAAGTTTTTGGTTCCCCTCTCAATTTTTGGCCTTTCGGTTGGCTTGCTCTTCCTCGCCGATCGAACGGGCCTGTTCCTCAAGGAGAATAAACAGTACGATTCTTTGACGTTTGGGATTCTGTGCGCTGCCTCTGTCGTCGCTGGTGTTCTGACGATGAAACCCGCCGAGAAGGATCTCGGGTTCCTCAATCGCGACCAGACGGATGAGTGGAAAGGGTGGATGCAAATCGCCATCTTGATCTACCACTACCTTGGCGCCTCCAAGATCAGCGGCATCTACAACCCGATACGGGTGCTCGTCGCCGCTTACCTCTTCATGAGCGGCTACGGCCATCTCAGCTTCTTCCTCAAAAAGGCCGACTATGGATTTGCTCGTGTGGCCAACATCTTGATTCGTTTGAACTTGTTGACCGTCGTCTTGTCGTATCTGATGGACACGGACTACCTTTCGTACTACTTCTCACCCCTTGTCACCATCTGTGAGTGCATGCATCACTTCGTCACGTTGCGGGGCCCTCTGACGCACTGACGCTTTTATCTCATATTAGGGTTCGGCATCATCTGGGTCACCATGTGGATCGGACACCAGCACAACGACAAGCCGGCGTTCTTGGTCTCCAAGCTAGTCGTCGCCGCCGGCTTGACCGCTGCCTACTTCGAGATCGAAGGACCTCTGGAAGCGACGTTTACTATCATCAACACGATCTTTGCGACGGCATGGAACGCCAAGGAATGGCGCTTCCGCGTCACGCTCGATATGTGGATTGTCTGGATTGGCATGTTCACCGCGTACGCCTTCATCCTCATCAAAGACAATCGCCTCATGGAACATCCGTCGTGGGCCAAATGGCAACGATCAGCCATCATCGGCAGTGCGATATCCATGGTGGGGTACATCGTCTATGAGCTGTCTCGAGCAAACAAGTTCGTGTACAACGCATCCCACCCTTACGTCTCTGCGCTGCCCGTCTTGGCTTTCGTCATCTTGCGCAACGCGACGCCGTCTCTCAGATCGACGTCGAGCAAGTTCTTCATCTTCTTTGGGCAGTGCTCGCTCGAGACGTTCATCATCCAGTTCCACTTTTTTATCGCCGGAGAGCGAGTCCATTCTTCTGCGGTTTCAACTCGTGGTCGCGATGTACAGAAACTGACGAAATCCTACCTATTCTCCCCTCCAGCACTCGAGGCATCATCATGATGATCCCTGGAGGTCCTCTCTTGCGACCCATCAACTTCACCGTCACCTCGATCATCTTTGTCTACATCTCGAACCAAGTCGCGACCGCAACGGGTTCCCTGACCTCTTGGATCTGCGCCCCTGCCGCGAACCCGAACGCAGGTCGACTCCCCATCGCTAATCTCAACGTGAGTGTGCCTGCAACCGCTCGAGCACCGGCAGGAGCGCCTTCGGAATACGTCGCTCTAGCAACCGTCGGGGAATCGGGCGAGGTGGACGAGAAGGATCCTCCGATCTTGACACCTCCACCTGCTCCGGAAACGGTCGTAACCAAATTCGGGAACTACGTCAAGACCGATCTCAAGCTTCGGTTCCTCGCCATCATTGTTGGGTTATGGTTCTTGAATGAGCTTTGTGAGTCGTCAATTACTTTTCATAGCCCAAGCTGCGGGAATAGCCCCTGACAACGTTCGGATTTTGCCTTTCAGACCCGTCATAACTTTTGGAACTGGCAGCCACTTGCATTAATCTCGTGTATATCATTCTAAATCTCCGAAAGCCTCTTGGGATCAGATTCATCATCATTGCAACGATTTGTTACGGATAAAGAGTCTCATGGTCGAATCCTTTGACGACGGCAAGGTTCCAAAAGGTGTGCAAGGTCGATCGACAGTGCATTCGTCACGCGCGCGCCAACGCTTCTGGTTGAGGGAGTCGGGGTTAGGCGCATGCTTAGCTGCAAAATCAGCCGCACGGGCAGCTGCGGCGCTAGACTCGGGGTTAGCCGCAGGATAGCGCCTGAGCAGGAATTACTATCAACGGAAAGGGCCGGCTTCCGTTGGTGGGTAAAGAAGAGGAGGCCTCGAAATTCAAAATCCAGCAGCGGCTCGGGGCCACAGGAGGAAGAGAACAAGTATACACTGCAGTTGATATACCCAGCTTCACTATGCTCGACTAGAACTTGAACTTGTCCTTGTCCTTGCCCTCGTTGCCTCCCCCACCTCTCTTCTTGGCATCGGCCGTCTTCCTCCTTTTGGCCACTTCCTTGCCGACGAAGTCCGAAAAGTCCTCATGCTGCCCCGTCGTCGATCTTCTATTGCTCTCCTCGTACCGTTGTCGCAGATCGGACTCGGACAGACCTTCCAATTCGGCCGCATCGAGAGCAATATCGACCCCACCGGCCTTCCTCTTCGTCCCCCGGTCCTCCTGCCCCAATACGGGAGGCCCACCCGCACCAAGTCCAGAAACGTCGTACACGCGGTCGGAGCCCATGACGCCTCGCATCCTCGCTTCTCGTTCGGGAATGACCTGGTATAGCGACTTGGGACGCCCATCGTCGTCCTCGGTCTGTTCCCTCTGCTTCCGTAAGTCGAGGAAGGCCGGTGTGTCCAATCCGCCCGGTACGGTCGACGTGACGGACGCGAATCCAGAAGGTGTCTCCAACCCTGACGGCGTCTGTAGCCCATCCGCAGGTGCGGCCTGAGTCCCTTCTCGTTCTCCCTCGCCCTCGTCCTCGTCCTCGTCCTCGTCTTCCTCTTCCTCCGAATCCTCCTCATCCGGTTCCAACTCGCCCCAAATATCCTTCACGACGGGCACGCCTTGATCTTGCTGGTTCTGGTCCAAAACGCCATAGATGTCGCCATAGAGCGGTCGACCAAACTCGTTCAAAGGTGGTTTGCCCCATCCTCCAGGATGGAAACCCCAGGCCGCTCCCTCGGGTATCGGTGCGTTCAATCCCGGGATACGCAAGTTCGGGTACGACGGTGGTGGGCCGTACCTCTGCATCGAGATGAGCCAAGGGGGTGGTGCGAGCAGCGGAATCGACAGCGCTTCCTTCAGCGCATCCGAAAGATCTCCTGGCTTCTTCTCCTTCAGCTTTGTTTCATACTCTTTGCCTTCGTAATATCTGTCGTGACGAAGAGCACAAGGCTGGATCAGCTTCTCTCGTATCTCGCCCTCATGTCAGGATTGCCCCAGACTTGCCCCAGACTCACGTTTCACCGAACGCGGTCATGGGCGGTTTGGTCTGGAATTTGAAGAAGGCGTCGTGGAGTTTCTGGTAGTCGATGTCTATCTTGCCCATCTTGGGTTGCACGCGTTCTCGCGTCTTTTGTTTGAGCGATTGCCCTTCCTCCTTTTCCTTGATCGCATCTCGCTGGGTCGCGATACCGGTGTCGGCGATGAAAGCTAGGAAGGAACGACCGGAAGTCAGCGCCGAATCGCAAGGAGACTGGACATCACACGAGCAATTTTGGAAACTCACTCGGCAATTGAAACGCAGGTTTCTCAATTCCCCTCTTGCCCTGCAGATAGTCCCTCTTCTGTGCCCAATGTCCTGGCACGGGGATCGTGTTGCGATGACTCTTGATCTGGACCAGCAGCTTGGGGTCGGTCGCCGAGACATCGACCCAATCGACGACCTCGGGCTTCTTGACGATCCGCTTGAGCTCAGCCACGGACAGACGGTTCATCTTGCGCTGCTTGCGCTTTGAAAGCGGTTTGGCAACGATCGGGTCGCCGTTAGCGTCGACTTCGTCGTCCGAGGGCATCTCGTCATCCGAATAGATGATTTCACCCTTGGTGCCGTCTTGGCCTGGCAGGCCGGTTGTTTTCGAGTTCTCGTCCTGCCATAGTGATGGCGCTCGAGTATGGTCAGTGACTGTACGACAGAAGGCACACGCGACGACACGCCTCGGGCAGCCAAGTCACTGACCTGTTCGGGATCGACGGGGTTGAAGTGAGCAAAAATGTGTGCGAATTCGGGAGCCAGGTGTTCGGGTAATGGCTCTACGGCCATGTTAAAGTGCTTGCTGTCGTCGTCGTTGTTGTTGTCGTGGTCACTGAGCGTCGTCGTCGTCGATTCCGGTGCGACCGACTCTTCCTTGATCTGTGGCGCGATGATTGCGCGTCAGATTAACGATCAAGACGCTCTTCATGACCCTCCTCTTTGTATCGCACGCACCTGCTCATCTTCAGCACCCGTGGTGTCTGGCGTAGGTCCTGCAGCCGCGACGGCCTTGGCCTTGGCCTTCTTCTTGAGCCGCTTGAACTGCGTCTTGGTCGCCTTGGAGGTGGACACTGTCGGCTTGGGAGTCTCATCAGCAGCTAGGGCGCCGTTCATTGCTGCGGCCAGTGTAGCTTGCTGTTGCGGTGGTGCGGCGGGGGATACGAGTAGAAGCGAGTAGAAGCGGGTGTGTGGAGCAGAAGCAGTCGCTCGGTTCGGCCGTGCAGACTTGTGCAGACACCTGCAGACACGCGCGCGCCGGCCCCGACCGCCCAATCAACGCTCGGACCGCCGGGCCGACGCGCTCAATCCGAGTTCGCCGTGCACACTCGAGTCAGATCAGCTTCCAAACAGTTTTGTGAGCACTATCTTGCTCGAACTTTTCTTGGCAACAGTGGCCCAGTGCTAGGAGCACTTGAAAGTTTTTCGGCGGCCACCGGCCAGATCGATCCGGTTTTCGGGGGAGATATGTACTAAGGCTGACTAACAGCGACTACGAGTGACACTTTCCTGCTGCTGTCGATCACGAGGCCTTGATTGTTACACCATGTTACCGAACACCATGTGATCATGCGCTGCTAATCCGAAAGAGACTCCGTGTCCGTTGCGGCTGCAACCGGCCGACGGCCGTTACCGCGGTCCGCAAAATCTGAACTTCCGAAGAGTTCACTCGGTCTGCTGACTGACGGCCACCGGGCTCGCTTTGCCTCCTTTACTTACACCGCATTTGTTCCACCCCGAACTCGTGCGCACCAGGCGCCTCTTTTGCTCTTTCTCCCCCTCCACCAACATCTCTTGGAAAACATCTGCGCCATGCCATGTCTCTCCTTGTACCCCACCTCGCTCCGCTTCACCAACTCAGGTGACCGTCCAACTCACCTTGCGATGGCTCCTGTCAATTTGACCAGCTTCGACCATCAGGTTCGTCGCTTCGGTGCTCTTCATTTACGTAACTGTTCGGGCAACTCGAGCTTCGACGCTTGACCATTTCACATCTTACTGACGTCATAACAGCACCCCATAGACACTGTTCCGCGCACCCCATCATCCCTGGCCAACGTTCGTCGCGGTCGATGACCAAGTCCGCTGTGGAGTATCGACATCCAACTTTACCATTGTGAAGCCACCCCATTCTCACACGATCGGCGTCTTCAGTGGTCACCTTGGTGAGCTACTCCCAATCCGATCATCGCCGCTGCCGTTGCTGACGGCGATCGTGCGATTGGGTGCATTCCCCCCTCTCTTCCCGGACCCCCGAACTGTCACCCGGCAGATATCATGGCCTTAAAAGGTGTTGGTTTCGCATCCCAGTCAACCGTCTTTAACAAATGGAAGCCCCTCTCGCTCCCCCGTTCATCCTACTCCGGTCTACTCCTGACGATTCTGAGACCCTCCGACGAGGTCTCGGTGACGACCACCCCCATCACGACCAAGAAGCCCTCTAAACCGACCTCGTTTGTTCTGACCTTGAAATCCTCACCACCGGTCACTCGACCTGATGGAACGAGGGAAGCGGGTATCTCGTACGAGTATGCGTTCACGCCGGGTGATTTCGACGGCAAGGAGAAGCAGATTCAAATGGAGTGGGATGGGTTCACTGCGACGTATCGAGGTAGAGCGGACCCCAAATTTGCTAAATTGGATCCGAACAAGTTGTACGAGTAAGTTCTATCACTTTTACGGTCCTAGTTTCCGTGTTTCTCACGGCTGACTCTTCCTGCCCCTTGCTTCAGACTGAGCTTTATGTGCCGTTCCAACTTTGGGGAACAAGCCGGTGATTTCGTACTCAACATCCTCGAACTGGCCGCACTGAGGAACAAGTATGACAAGCGTCAATCTCGAGGATGTTTCGATTGGGCCAAACAACTGGTCACGAGGCGTTATGAGGCCGTCGCGGGTTGGTACAGACGTGATCAAGGCGTGAGGTTGGTGTGACTCCTTGTCGAATTGTCCAGCCGAGGCGGATTCAGTTCTTCTTTCTCTGTATACTTCACGCACGCATACACGCCTATAGTCCATACCAATATAGGTTCATCTTATGTACAGACGACCCTTTCAGTACTTGAACACTCCACAGCTGCAAAACTCCGCTAGTAGCGTCGAAATGCAGAACTTCCTCAGTCCCCGGGAAGCAGGTCGAGATCAGCGACGCCCAAGGCCGCGTTCGGCAATTTGCGGATCGAGTGGGGAATTTCAGGTCTGCATACATCTCAAAGACGCACATCCCGAAAGCAGACTAAGTCGAATGAATCAACACAAGTACATCTCCGATAACAACAGGACAGCACTGGTCGCCCGATCATGAAAAGACGGGAAGGACTTTTACAGCGGTTGCATGCGGCCTTCACGTCTGCCGCGGTGCTGGGGACACCGCAGCCTGGCAGTCCACAATTCAAGGGTCCGCATTAGATCAGATCAAATCAGATCTGAATTTTTCTGATTCTGCCTTGATTGGTCTGATCTTGATCTGATCTGAGCAGATCAATTTGATCTGGGACATGAAGTTGCCTAATTTGGCACAGAGAGACTTCTACATGTCTACATGTTGAAATCCTCATCTTCTTCCTCCACAACCTCATCCTCATCATCCTCCAAAGTGATCACCTTGCTAAGTCGCCGCTTTTTGGAAGGGCTCCTAGTACAAGCAAGCAGCGATGTGCAATGGGGGTGATCCCTCGCGGGTGCCAGTCTCGGCATCTCGAGATACCCGAATCGCGCGATCGAAATGAAATGTCACTGGCACGACCCCACCTCAGCCCCCAAACGCAACTCCACTCTTGCTTCACCTTACTCTTCCGCCTCTCTCATTGCACTCAGGACTACGACTTCCCGGATTGATTCTCTCGCACCAACTCCACGATACAAATCTTACATAATGTCGTCTTCCAAAGTTATCCTGTATGCGTACCCTCAATCGCCCTTTGCCGCCAAGCTCGAGCTCGTGCTCACGCTCAAGCAGGTCCCCTATCACTACGTCGAGGTCGAGCGCATGCCCCCGCGTCCGGCCCTCCACCTCCTCAACATCACCTACCGCCGCATCCCCGTCCTTGCCATCGACTCGGATCTCTACCTTGATACCTCGCTCGCCGTGCAGGCGCTCGAAGAACGTTTCCCCGACTCGCCCTCGCTGTCCCAGTCCCACTGGGGGCTTCAAACCGCCACCGCGTTCCACTGGTCCGACCGAGCGATCTTCCAACTTGCCGCAGGCGCACTTCCTTGGACCGAACTACCAGAAGTTTTCGTCAAGGATCGTTCAGCCTACCGAGGGGGCCAGATCGACCCCCAAACGATGGTCGCCGCTAGGCCCAAAGTCTTGTCCGCCTTGAGAAGCCACATTGTATGTCCAACCGTTCTTTCTTGCTTTAGAAATAACGTAATGATTCGACCAGCGGATTCGACTCGTCTCGTCTTGTCGTTTGCAGGACCTGGTCGAGAAGCAACTCGCAAGTCGATCGTCGGAAAAGACTTTTTTGCTTGGTACCGACAGACCGACCTACCTCGACATTTCGCTTTACTTCTCCCTCAACTGGGTCTCAGGTATGTCATCCATCTTGCTAGAATGTTGGAAACTGTTTGGCGTACTGAACGCGGTTCGAAATACAGGCTTCGGCACGGCCGATTCCATCTTCAAGCCAGCTTCGGGCACGTCCCCCGATTTCCCATTGACGTTCGCTTGGATGACCCTAGTTAAGTCCGCCGTCAAAGATGCCACTTCGACCGCACCAGGAAAAAAATCGCTCAACCCCGAGAACGCCGTCACTTCGATCACGTCTTCCCCGGCTTCGAAGACGATCACGGTCGACGAGAGGGATCCGCTCCTCGTCGCCAAGTGGTTCGCGATCGGTGACCTCGTCGAAATCACGCCCAATGATGTCGGCAAAGTGCCCCAGAAGGGCAAGCTCGTCGGCCTGGACAAGGTCAAAGTCAGCTTGGAGGTCCAAGTTGAGGGAGGCAAGGGCACGTGCACGGTTCATGCGCCGAGGTTGGGCTTTGATGTCAAGAAGATCAACCAGTAAAGGGATCAAAGAACTAGAGACTGTCAGAGTGTATATTGCTGTTTCATCCCACTTGTCTTCCTGATTATGATTAGTTACTAGTTGTTGATATTAGTCGCCTCGCGCGGCTCGTGCCTGCCTCGCGCGCGCTCCCTTAGCGCTTCTCTTCTTTCTCCAACTATCTTTACTATCATCTTCGGCTCTCGTACTTACGTATCTCGTGCCTCAGCTTCAGGTTCCTAAAAGGTTATGAGCCCACCGAACCTACCAGCGGCGGGCGACCCCGACGATCACGGTGACATGGCATCTACGCCTCCTCTACCACCGTCATCAACGTCGATCCACACCATCGACGTCGCCTCCGCTACCTCCGTCACGCTCACCAATGAGCAATTCGACAAGCTGATTAGGAACCAGCGCCCCGCACCCGCACAGGACGACGACGCACTCTCCATGCGTCAGCTACTCCCCCCAGTCAACCCCCCGGTCTTCCCACACGACTCGAAGCTTACGGAGGACAATTACGTTGACTGGGTCCTCACGATGCCGCCATGCCCGCCCTCTTGGGCTGGATTCAACGCTCGGACGAATCGAGCGACGGTCCTCGTTGCGAAGGCGGTCGTACCGACCAAACGCTCAAAATGGGATCGTTCTGGTCCTGCCCCGAGCAACTGCCCAGCTTGTGGTCAAGGCAAACACTGGCTCGACAAGTGTCCGGAATCGCGCAAGCGAGCCAAGTACCTCGAGCTCAAGAACGCCATGAAGGAACTCCAAGGCTCATCATCGCCTGCGTCCACGTTCGTGGCCACCGAGGCAGCATCCAAGGATCAACAACTGTCCGTCTTTTCTTCTGCTACGTTTGTCAACATCGGGCCACCGGCGGAAATCCTTCTGCTAGACTCGGCGTCGGCGTGCCACGTCGTCAACGATGCGTCCTTCTTTGACGGCCCCCTTTCGCCTACCCCGCAAGTCCTGCAAGGTCTAGGGGGAACGGTGAAGGCCTCGGGAATCGGCTCGGTCAAGCTCGTCTCCGATAATGGTACCAAGTTCACCCTCAACGACGTGATCTACGCCCCCGAGAGCCCTGCCAACCTCATCTCGGTCCGGGCCTTCGACCGCAAAGGTGTTCGCATCACCTTCGAACACGGAGAAGTCGAGCTCCGCACGCCGCAAGGGTGCATCGCCACAGCATCAGCCATCGCGTCCAGCATTTACAAACTCAATGCTTCGGTCCAAGCTGCCAGCAAAGGTGCGCTACACACGCTCGTCGCCACCAAGTCCAATAGGCTACCTCTACTTACCCTTCACCGGCGCTACGGCCACGCCTCTGTCCAGACACTTAAAAAACTGGCGGCCTCTGGCCAGGTGGAGGGTTTGGATTGGCCCTATAGTGACTTCGAGTGTAAAGACTTCACCTGCAATGCGTGCCTTGCCTCCAAAGCGCATCATTTGCCTTTCCCCTCTTCGTCGTCGCATGCCGCGGAACCGCTTGCATTGGTGCACTCGGATGTCTTATCTTTCCCCGAGGAGTCCTTCGGCCATAAGCGGTACCTCGTCACGTTCATCGACGACTTCTCGAGGAAGACTTGGGTTTACCCCATCGGGCACAAAAGCGAGGTCCTTCCGACATTCAAGGATTGGCTTCTGGAGATCGAAAACGCCACGGGTCGCAAGGTCAAAACGCTTCGCTCGGACAACGGGGGCGAGTATGTCTCTACCGCCTTCAACGGCTATTGTGTGGCTCGCGGAATTCGTCGCGAATTGACCACACCGTACACGCCCGAGCAAAACGGTCGAGCCGAGCGAGTCAACCGGTCAATCGTGGAGGGCACCCTGGCTCTTCTGTCTCACTCGGGACTCCCACGATCATGCTGGGACAAGGCTGCCATGTGTTACATCCACGTCAAGAACCTATCGCCTCACGCGGCTCTCGGTGGAGGCATCCCAAACAGTCGTTGGTTGGGTGCCACACCAGGCGTGGAGGGTCTTCGGGCATTCGGTTGTCGCGCCTGGGCCACCGTGCCGGCTCACCGACGGGACAAACTTGACCCAAAAGGGATCCCTCTGGTCTTTGTGGGTTACAATCGACACGCGAAAGCCTGGCGTCTTCTTGACCCCTCCTCGATGCGTGTGAGTCTGAGCCAAAATGTGACGTTCGTTGAAACCGAGTTCCCCTTCACGACCGCACCAACCCGCGTGGCGCAGCCGTCCATCCCGGGTTACTGCCCCCAGCCGCCACCTGTCGAAGGTCCAGCACCGTCGTCGGCTCCAACGCTTGTCGACCCTCCCCCGCGGCCACCTTCCCCAACACCTGACGAGACACCCGCGTCGCCAGTTTCGACCAACTCGGCCGACAAAGACGACACCTCGTTGACCATGAGCGTGTAATACTCCGTAGTTACTCAAGGCCTGACGCGCGTCTGGCCTTAAGCCTTGTCGGGAAGTAGACTCTCTCTTCCCTTCTGACCAGTTTATTCTTTGGAATACATACTCGTATCCTGTTACTTGCAAGGCCCCACGACTGGGCCTTACATCGCGACGACGGAGCCAGCCGTGAACTTGCCGCAGCCACCTCCGGATCCAGCTCCACTCGCCAAAGTCAAGCCAACTTGGGAGTACGGCGACATCGCCAAGGTTGGTCCCGATCCGGGGAAGTACGGTGAAGTTGACACTTGAAACATCATAGTTGGCCCCCGGACACGCCGCCAGCTCGTTCCCACCTGAAAGGCACGCTGTCTCGGACAGCGGAGCCTCACTGGTGACCGAAGATGACAGGTGCAAGTTATATGGATTACAACTAGCTTCTGGTGTCAGCTCGATGAAGAGAGAGCTGAAGAAGCTAGGCGCGCGCAATCTCTATTTCTAATGCCTGTGGCCCGTCGTAAGGCCTTGCCTTACACTTCCATCAGGTGTCGCGGACTTTCTTCTGGCCGCGGCTGCGAACATCGTGCAACGCCTATGTTTCGACATGTGATGTGTGCCAGCGTACCAAAGCAACAACCACGGGCGCGTTGGGGGTATTGCATGCGTTGGCTGTGCCGGATGGGCTGATGCAGGAGGTGGCACTCGATTTTGTGGGCCCCCTGCCCAAGTGCCAGGGCTTCGACATGCTCCTCACTATCACCGATCGTTTATCGGGCTACACGCGCTTGATACCTAGCCGGGCCGCGGACACCACCAAGGACATCGCCGAACGTTTTCATGAGGGATGGCACCGCTTCTTTGGACCGCCAACAAGGATAGTCTCTGATCGGGATAAGCTGTTTACATCGCATTTCTGGCGTGCGTATCACAATCTGATGGGCACTCGACTCGCCATGTCTACCTCGTTCCACCCTGAAACTGACGGCCGTAGCGAGCGGACCAACAAGACCGCAACTCAAGCCTTGCGAGCCGTGGTCAACAAGCAGCAGAACGATTGGGTCCGACATCTGGTCAACATTGAGTTCGCAATCAACGCAAGCGTCAACGCCTCAACGAACAAGTCGCCGTTTGAGGTGGTCCTAGGGCGTTCACCCAGACTGTTGCCGACGTCTCTCAATTGGCCCGACTTGCCCAATGTGCCTGCGGCAAAGGACCTGATCGCCGAGCGGAAGGCGGTGTTGGCGGAGGTCCGGGATGCATTGGCCGCAGCCAAGGTGCGACAAGCGGAGCAGGTCAACCGACATCGGCGGCCAGAACCGGACATTGCGGTGGGAGATCTCGTCATGGTGGACACCCGTGACCGTCGTCTTCAATTTAAAACGGGACACCGCAAGTCGGCCAAGCTCTTTGATCGCTCCGAGGGACCCTACCGGGTTACTGCTGCAAATGTTGCCACCTCCAACTACACACTGCAGCTTAACGAAGGCGACCGATCGCACCCTAACTTTCACATAAGCAAGCTCCATCCTTACCGAGCCAACGACCCCAACCTCTTTCCGAATCGAGAACCCACCAGACCCAAACCAATTATAGTCGATGGACATGAAGAATGGGTTGTGCGAGAGATCCTGGAGGAGACAACAAGGGGGAGGAAGCGCTATTGTGTTTGGTGGGAGGGCTATCCGCAGCACGAAGCCACCATGGAACCGCGTGAAAATTTGGTGGGGACAGAGGCGCTTCGGCGTTGGGAGTTGAAGAAAAGGATGGAGGGAGGGTTTAGTTCAGGAGGGGGAGAGTGCAAGGCCTGAGGCCTTTGCCCGAGGTATTATAGAAGGCGATGGAACTTTGGACTTAGTTAAATAGCGAACTGGCACTTTCACACTCGAATTTCAAATCCGTGGTGCATACGCGTCTCGATGCGTGCACTCGAAACTACAAAACACAAAGGGAAACGAGAAAAGGGTTCACGAGGGAGGCTCAATGTAGGAGTCGGATCTGACTAGGCTAATCAAGGACGAGTCGCCTGCCACTTAGCACCGCCAACATAGAGTTCCGAGGTGTAACCAATTCGAAATTAACAGAAAACAAAAGGGGACCTTGTCGACCGAGGTGGAGATGGCTTGAAGACCGTGTGCAGCTGGAGGTTGACGCGTACACCAGAAGTAAGCCACCTGGTACCATAGGATTAGGGTACATGCTACTCACTGATGTTATGGGTACCGTGAACCTCCTTCGATCCGAGCAGGTGAGATCGGTCGACTCGGTGACGCAGTGGAGGCTACTGTGTGGAGAGAGTGTAGGCGAGGATCGAATCGTCAGCCCTGCCTCGCCCGTCGTCAAGGGCCGGCGAGCACGATCGAACCATCGATCGATCAAGGGTCAAAGCAAAGACTCACGGGGTACGATCAAATGCAAGCGGTCTTGTGGACCAGGAACAACCTCAGTGACATGCCGTAGGCGCCATTCAACACTCGTCGACGAGTGGATAGGCTGATGGCAAGCCGTGACGCAGTGAGAGACGGTAAGGTCGGAGGCAGTGGCGAGGTGGGAAGCGAGAGATCGCAGTGAGAGGGGAGAGGGGAGAGGGGTAAGATGATGGAGGTGATGTGGTGAAAGATGGACGCGAGACGGGTGAACACGAGACGAGTCAGTCCGACCATACGCCACACGAACCCGATCACAGCTAGGTGGTTACTCACACTTTTGACGGTGGGAGGGATCGAACGACAGACTCTACCACACCACAAAGGCCCCCGTTTCGTATCCTCCTGAAAAGGGGGGCGATGTTGGCAAGATTAAGTGGTGCACAAAGTGTAGAGCGTGTCGACGAGGGAAGGAAGGAGGGGGAGGGAGGCTGGGGAAGGCAAATTGGGAGGGGTCAAAGACGAGTGAGGAGAGACGACGACGATAAGACGAGGTAAACGAGATGCGAGGTGGGATGGGATAGGGTGGGATCGGGTGAGGGGAGGTTAAGGTCAAGGTGAAGGTGGAATCAAGCAAGGGTTCTCATAGGATCGGATCAGATCCAATCTTTTTTTTTCCCAATCCGCGTTGATCTATCCTTTCTTGATCCTATCCAGAAGGATCAATTTGATCTGAGACATTTAATTGCCTTATATGGCAACAGATGACTACACCTCACTAGTTGTCGCTATCGGTGTTGAGCGCATCATTCTCACTACTACCACCACTATTGTGCCCATCATAATTATCTTCCTCATCCTTGTCGGAATCATTAGCATCATCATCATCCAAAATGATCACCTCACTGATTCGCCTTTTTCTATGAGCTCCGATCGCGCGCGTTGCCCTCGCCGGTGTAGGTGGGTTTCGCATGACATCTACAAAATGCGAACATGATTTTATAGTCAGTTTAGATTTGTGTAACAAAGGTCATGTCAGATAGTGGTACATACCCTGTAGAACTTCTGTTGCCCTTCTGATTGTGGCCTCCGTTGAGCCATGAAGCGGATCTCTGGCGTCGGCCCAGCTTCTGAGACACATCTTCGCGTTCAGGGTTTCCGGTGAGGTCGCATGTTGCAAGTGATTGATGGTGCGGCGTCCCGCGGAGAAAGCTCGCTCCGCATCACAAGCGGTGGGTGGGATCGTCAAGAAGTCGATCACCATTTCCGCTAGTGCCGCTTGTGACGGGATGCCTTGCTGGGCCTTCCAGTACATCACCGGATTATGACCATATTGAGCCAGATCATCATGGAAGATTCGAGCCTGCTTCGCGTATACCCGGAAAGGGTCAAGACCGGCTGTCGCGAAAGACCTGGAATTTTGCGCGTAGATTTCCTCGTCGGGCGCAAAGGCTTGAGGTGCTGAAGATCCGGGATAGATGGAGCCATACGCTGGCACGTACACCTGCAGGTACATCTCGTGCAGTTCCTCCAACTTTCCATCGCAATCTTCCTCGACCCAGGCCGTGCCTTTTCGGAGGAAGAACTCGAGATGGTGGCCCGGGTGGAAGAAGACCGAGCCAAACGCCGGAAGCGCGTCATCGCCAACCTTGGCATAGTATTCACCACTGACAAACAAAGCAGCTTTTGCACCCACTCTGAGAAGACTTCCTGCCTTGTGGTCTATGGTGATTGCAAACAGGTCGGCTTCCATCTTCTCGAAGTTCCGAATGGTTTTCCAGCCCTGGGGATCACCGGCCTGAACGGACACCGCGAGCTGCTTGAACGGTTCACCGACTGCCACGAGCGCAGCCGCATCCGCCCATTGTGTTGGCGAAAGCGAGTATTTATCGGTGGCTGGCCCACTGGTACCAGTGCTGCTGAGATAGTGCTCGACTGCTTCCTCGAAGTCAACAAAGGTCGTCAAGCACTCGTGGGTTGAATTCCAGCGAGTATCGTTCCGACGTGTGAGCTCGGTTTGACACGGTCGGCTCAAAGCGGGGCGGGCTTTGACAGCGGTGGCCCAATTGTGCTGACTCAACGCAGAAGCGAAGAATCCCGAGACTTGTTGCGCAAAATCGGCAATGACGTGGATGAGTGAGGCGGCTTCGCCTCGTGCGCGCGCCGGAATTTTGATCCTTTCGACCGCGGCCCACTGAAAGGCCCGGCGTAAGACGCTCTTTGTCGACTCTTGGACCATCACAAGAGCAGATAATTCCTCATTGCCCGAAGTGACGCTGGCGAGGTGAGCGATATCAGCAGCATCTTGTGCTTCGTTCATACGCTCCGCCAGCTGCGCGATGTTGGTGTTGGAGGGGTCGTCTTCAATCTCGGCAATGAGATCGCTTGTAGTTGGCGTAGCAGAAGCTTGGGGCTCGTAGGAGGTACTCGGCCTCTTTTCTTGACCAACTCGAGCGGGCGTCATGCTGAAAGGTGAGTAAAGCGCGGCCATGACCAGTTGGATGATGTGGGCGAAGCATCGAACACGCATCTTGGGCCCGTACCAGTCCGTGTTGAGTTTTTTGTACTCAATCGCCAATGTGTTGCAGTTTGAGGCATTATCCATCACCAACGATCGGATGAGATGAGAGATTCCGTAGTCCTCGCAGCACTTGTGCAAAATCCTGGCCAAGTCTCGACCGGTATGGCGAGACGTACAGTGGATGAATTTGAGGACTCTGCGATGACAACGACTCCGAGTATGCTGAGCGAGTTGGGTGAAGTCCAGCCATCGAGCACCAGATGGAGTCCGCGATTGCGCTTGACGAGGAACGCTCCAAACTCCGCGGCCATCGCGTCGTGAACGGCCTTCGTATGACGAGCCACGGTGTCGTTACTACTGAGAGAAGCCTCGTCATTGGCGGTCGCCAAAGCCAACGTCAAATACGGGTTGCGTGCTCGATCGAAGTGTGTGAACGCCTCCTTGGATGTTGCGACATGTAAGACAACGCAAGCAGCGAAGCGGATCTTGTTGAAGAAGGACGAGGTGATCGATGGTTGCACCTGACAGGTGGTTGGGGGTCAGATGACGCACTTTGAATCGCACTTCATGAGGCGCATTCAAATCCAAACTTACAGTTTTCCCGGTATAATGTGCCGCGCATCTCGCCATCGTCCTTAGACAATTGTTGATGCCATCCTTGGTCACAGCCTCGTAGTACGCGCCGGCGACCACGTGCTGGTTCGGACGTGTCTTGCACATGGGCTGGAGGAACAAGCTACCGCCGAAGCCGTCCTCGGGTTCGCCTCGGACGGGTGCCTTGAACTTGCGGATAATGTGGATGTCGTAATGTTGCCAAAGGTTCGCGTTGCGCTTGAACAGGTAGGCCTTTGCGACATCAGCAGTTCGAGAGCGCCAACGGAACTTGGCGCTGCCGTATCTGAGCTTCTTGAGGAAAGCAGACTCGGCTTTCTCATCAGAGAAGTGAGTAGGAGTGTTGTCATCCTCAGCGGAAGGAATGTTTTGGGGTCGGCGGACGGCCATGACGATGATGCTCGAGTGAAAGCCGGGATGGTGGTTGTCAGGTCGTGTGAGGAAGAGCAGGGCGAGCCAGTGTTGTGACGAGATGAGATGGCGTGAGGAAGACCCAGACGCGCCACAACGTGACGACGAGTCAAGATAGCTCACTAGACAGCGCCCGGCAGCCGGCAGCCTCCCGCATTGCTCACGCGTTCTCCAGAGTAAGTCAGCCTGCCTAGCGCGCTCTTGTGAACGGCAGGTATCAGTTAAAGGGCTATCTACCAAGTAACGACGCTACATCGCCTCCCCCGCCCCTTTTTTTTTCTTTCTCCGAGGCATGATCTATCCTATCTTGATCCTGCCCAGCTAGGGCCTACCTACCGGTAGCAAAGAAGGCAAAATTCCCGCTACTGGTGCAGGTGCCCAAATCGAAACTTGTCGCGACTCGAAATGCCGACGCGCAAGATAATCGGCAGGAATGCGAATTGCGCTAATTCGACCAATGAGCAGCCGCGCTTCTTTCATTTAACCCTTGACAAATCGGACCGCTTCTGCCGATCAATACGTACGTACCCATCCCCATTTGGCCATCCGATTCGGTCGCGTCCAACTTCCCTCCCTCTGGCCATCTCCTTGTCAGTTTACCAGCTGTTAGCGCACTGCTGGCCCACCATCGGACGTGCCGTCAAACCATGACGCCCTTGTCGACATCCCTCGTCATCGTGGGGGTCCTAGTGCACGGAGTTGTCGGCTCGCTCAGGTACGAGCCTGATGGCCGCGTCGACTATCTATTTTCAACCGGAGCGCCCGATAGCAGATGCAAGGACGGGCAATACTTCAGCACCTCAAGTAAGCCGGAAGCAAAAAGTCACCGATGAGATCATTATTTTTCAGTCTCGTATGCTGATGACAATGCTTACCGCTTGAATCAGGTAATAGGTGCCTCGAGTGCAGCGGCAAGTTTCGGAATAGCCTGCGGTGCACCGAAGACGAGGCCCTCTCATGGTGCGTACAACATGTCCGCAACGAACGCATTCTACCGGTACTGCCACGTGAATTGATGTAAGAACGCTCTCCGCAGTGACTATGGCTACCTCGACAACGGCAATTGCGTGCGAAGGACGGTATGCCTGGGCGCCTATTACGTTTCCCCGCGAGATGATACGTGACCAACGCGGAGTCCGAAGATCCCACCGCCCCTAACCCAAGCTGATCACCTTCACTCCCTCCACCTCGTTCCTCGATATGTAATCTTCCCTCGCGCTGTTACAGGTGCTTCCTGTGTACCGTGTCCGGATCGGAATGCGGCGTCGTGCGACGCGTTTGGGACCTCGATCACGTGCAGCTACGGCGCGGAGACCGCCGGGGTCTGTCGCGCCGTGCCGTGTCCATCCGGCAAAATCGTCGCGCAGAACGGTGAGATTAGAGAGGACTCGGTTTGGCTGCCTTCCCGCAAGTCAGCTTGCTGATTTGGTGTGCTGCTTTTTCTGGCGGTGTCTGCGGTCAGGACGAGCATGCTTTCGAAGACTGGAAAGCGAGGATGGGCCGGCGAGTCAACGAGTGTTGTTCAACTGCCGCAAGGGAATGCGAATGCTCGACGGAACGTGCGTCAATTGCCCAACATCGTCGGATGGTCAGTTCACTTCATTGTCACACCTCTTCCGAAGAAAGGCGTCATGACGATCGTGCTGATCCGAGCGACGCTCCTTTACTCATTACCTGAACTTGCACAGGAACTGCATGCTGCACGGATCCGTTCGCTACATCGTGTAGCGAGGTAGACACATCATTGACGTGTCTAAAGGGATGTGGTATCCCTACCGAAAGGTCTCGAACGTGTTTGCAGCAATACACGGTCTCGAGATTCGGGTCCGAAGGGCGACGGTTTCGACCCCTAATTGGCCACGGAAAACTCGGCTTGGGCCAAAACTTCGAGACCGCCTACGTGATCCCCTCGACCACCTATACCAAATGCATCGCCTTCTCGAGAATAGCATCGGAGAGGATAGCGTATTATTCGACGGCCACCAAGTCATGCGTACTCCAACGAATCTCTACGTTCGATCCGACCACCTTGACGCATGCGCCGACTGGCTTTTCGCTGAGCGTGCTCGGAGGATGCCAGGACGCGAGCAAACGGTCACCAGGTAAAGAGGCGCTTCGCCTCGGTGCTCGGTGCATAGAGCAAATCTTCTACATCGGGCAAAACGGTCAGTGAGGCAAGCCATCGGGATATTAGACGTCTTTGTTGTTGGTCTTTTCGGGGGTACTAGATGCTCTCGTTGTTTGTCTTTGGAGCTCGGGCAGCTGCGGTTAAGGCTTCGATGTAATATCAAATTGTTGGTTGAATTAGTAGAGCTTAGGTCGTGGAACCTCGTAGTTCAGCCCGGGCGGGCGGGGTGCGCTGGAGGGAGAGCCCAAGAAAAATTTGCTTGCTTAAAGAAGCAGCAAGCTTCATCGATCTGAGGCTCGATGCGTCGCCAAGCGTGAGCGATCGGATTGCCAAGAGATTGACGCGTGCACAGGACGCATGCGCCATGAAGATTGATGCCGAAATGAGTCGGTATCACTGGTTAATGAGACCAGAACCGAATCGGCAACTAGTGTTCGCGCCGTCGTCGTGGGCTCGAGCACTGAGTGATTTAAGTGAGCCCGGGGGTATGGATATTGCCTATGAGCCATATTAAGCTACGCGTCCAACCTCCTCAGCCATTCACCCACAATACTCCGCCTTTCTCGAGATGTTCGAACCGGATCTTCTCATCTCCTAGATGGGCATTCGCCTGCTCCGTCGCCATGGGAAAGTGCACGGCGTCGGCGTCGAATTCGGCTTCCAAGAACGGCAGCGAGGGGATTGAACCCCCTTCGCGAATAAATAGGGGCTCGATGCCCCACGCCCCGTGAATGCATTCTGCAAGGAGCGTGTTCGCCGGAGAGTGGGGTGACGCGAGCCAGAACGTCGAGGTGTGGTTGATCTCGATCTGTTCGTAGGAGACGGCATACAAAAAAGTTGAATGAGTGAGAGCGAAGGAGGCGGCAGCCCGTGAATGGGTCGTTACGCTCACTTGAAGCCGGTTATGGGTCCGTAATCGAGCGAAAGCATCCTGTAAATGTCGCTTCAAGCTCTCAATGACCTCCTCCAGAGATTGATCAGGCACGATGCGGATCGAGAGTTTGCTCTCGGCGCTGCCGGGGATCAGCGCCTTGGAAGGGGAACTCGTAGTGACGGCGTGAATTGAAAGAGCAGGTTGCCGCCATCGGTCGATCAACGATTTCTTTGGGTTGAGTTCGTGGGAGCCTTAGGTCAGCAGTAACGGTGAGCAGCGGTCAATGATGCGGTCGTAGAGTGCATCTTCAGCCGGCGCTAGCGCGCGCACGGATGCATTGAAATTGGGAATAAGAATTTGGCCCGTTGGCGAGGTCAACGTGGAGAGAATCCGGACCATGTCGACCAGCGGCTCTGAGACGACTCCCCCGAGATGCCCGAATGAAGATCCGGCTGATCCGAGGATATCTGCATGAGAACATGGGGTCAAGTCGTCAGTGCCCCATTACCAACCAGCAATAAGCGTCCGAAATGCAGAGCGAGTTAGGACGTACCTTGAGACTGGCATGAATGACTCCTCGCAATCCGAATGTCACGCAAGGGATATCCTCGCCGATCCAATAAGAGTTAGATACGAGGATCACATCGATGTCCCCGATCAAGGAGCGGTGCTTGCGGATCACTTCCTGGAATCCAGCTGACCCGGTCTCTTCCTCGCCTTCGAGTATCATGACGAGATCGACCGGGAGGGATTGAGACAGTTGCAGCGACGATGCGGCCGAGGCGATCGCAAGGATTGGGCCCTGAAGGAAAACAGGGGTAGTCAACTTCACGTCACTTCTCATATTGCGACAATGCTCCTGCACCTTGTTATCCGTGACTCCCCGCCCATAAAGCCAGCCATCTTTCCTCGTGAGCTTCCACGGGTCATGTGTCCATCCCTCCTTCTCCTCGTCCGCCGCGACCACATCATAGTGCCCGTAGAATAGAACACGCTTGCGTTTGAGAATTGGCGCACCCGCCGAGTCGACCTCGGGAAGCGCATTCGCCAAGAATTGGGCAAAGACGAACGGGTTCTTGCCCTCGACCTCGTTCGGGATGACCTGTGCGACACTGGCTCCGAACGAGCGCAACACTCGCTTGAGGTACAGAGCCGTTTGTCGGCACTCCTCGGCGTGGAGCTTGGGCAGCGATGCGATGGACTTGTAGGCAACGAAGCGCGACAGCAGGTGGAAAAGCCCGCCTGTAGTCGGTATCAGCGTTGAACCCTCGGCGTAAGCAGCACGTCTAGCTATAGCTATGTTGAGTACACCTCTGTGCTCACCTTGGAAGCCTTTGTCACTTTGAGCAGCTTCCTGTTCCTTCGTCAGCTCCGGTGGCTCGACCAAGTCCCAAACCTGAAGAGTGGGCGGGCCCAAGAAGCCGACATCAATCAAGGAAGCTTTCAGGCCTATTGGGGTTCGACGAACCTTCAGTAAGCGGTCGTTACCTCCCGTGAAAAGACTCTTCCTACCCGCTACGGCTTCACTCCCCTTGCCGCGCCGGTTCCCATCGGTCACCATCCCAAGAACCGCACCTTCCCTGCGACTGTCATGCGTATCCCCCGCAGCCTGCCACCGCTGCACAACCGTGAAGGCCTTGTCACATCGCGTCACACCTCCCCCTGAATCGCCGGCGTAAAGCTCTCCACGCTCGAGACATACCATGCTCAACACGTCATACGTATGCGGCGTCAGGATGCGCAGCGATTGGAACGTGTCGAGGTCCCAGATGGTGATGAGACCCCCTTGGTGACCCGCATATAAGGTTGGCAGTGTAGGGTGCGTCGCCAACGACAGAATGGCTTCGGAGGTGGGGGGTGCGGACGGTGGCGGATGCAAGGTGTGGATAAGCGAGAGCGACGATCGATGGGGGGACCATAGTCGAATCAGCGAGTCGCCCGAGCCAGAAATGACGATGGGCGAGTCATTTGAGCAAGATGAGGTTAGACAGTACTACGAAAGGAACCAGGGTAGCAGCAAAGATCAGTCCCGCTGCCGTCACGCGTAGGGTGGTCGACTCACAATGTAGCCGTAGTGCGCAAAGGTGGCGATGCAGTCTTCGCTGATCTGCAGGTCGATCGAGCCATCGCCACCGTTGGCCGCAAAGGCACCCGAGGCGCCAGCCGTAACAGCATGCTTGCCGGATGCGGCCAGACTCGAGCCCTGCAGGTCGGTCAGTGAGGACGAGCTTGTGTTGGCTCTCGGCGTCGAGCTGATGGGGGTGGTGTGACCCGGTGAGCCCAACAAGGGGATCGCGCGAGATTTAAGGTCGTAGGTGTCGAAGAATTTGTTGGGCGCGCGATGGATGGGGGGAGACGATGATGCGAGGCCTGGGGAGGGGAAGGAGGAGGAGAGGTAGGGGGGCAATGCTAGGGTCGGAGTTCTGGATGTGGGGAAGTCGGAGGGAGCTGCGTGCGTTGACGATGGCAGCGCCGGCAGGTCGATCCACTGAGTGAGGGTAACCAAAGGGTTTCAGCTACTCGGAATGCGGTCCTCTCCGACAGATGAGAACTGACTTGGAGGAAGGTGTCCTGACAGCCTGCAAAGAGGCGCCCCCCACCGCGCGCATGGCTATTCTGCGCAGAATTATCTGGAATGTTCCTCTCCTTGCTCGGCCCCCTTCCGGGCGCATTCTTGAACGATGAAGGCTTGCCGTCGTGCTCCCAGATGGATTTGGCTCGTTGGTTCGCTGGGGACTGCTCATGGTCGTGGCCATGGTCCTCGGACGAGGCCGAGTCGGGCGGGTCGTCGGAGATGAAGCGATCGGGTACGTAGACGAGCGAGAAGATGTCGCCGACGTTGTCGTGGGGCGGGTGTATGAGGAACAAGGGCGAGAGCGTGGGCGTGTGCCAGACCCTGATTGTGCCATCACCTGAATTGTGCAGCAACACGATTAGCGCTGGCCGGGATCGGCAGAGAGACCTGAGCGGACGTGCGGACAGTTGGGGGGCTGACGCAGTGGGGGATGGGGCGAGGTGAGGTGACTGACCACTAGCACTGATGAGCCATCCGTTCTCGTTTACGGTTTCGAGGGCCAACACGGCACCGGTGTGACCGGAAAGCCGAGCGATCCTACTGAGTGAGGCCAAGCTCCACACCTGTAGTGGGGGGCAACTGGAGTCAGTCGGATCAGCTCGCTTGGTGGAACGACCCATCGAGTGGGACGTACATGAATTGATCCACCCTGACTTCCTGCATAGACCCTCCCCGACACCGACGACGACGACGGCGACGACGTCGATGATGACGATCCTGCTCGAGCACCCCCACCGACACCGACACTGGCAACGTTCGCATCGTCTTGCGCGACACACAGGCACAGTAACGACTCTTCATCGTTGGCGGACAGTGTCGACAGCAGTGTCGGCTCCTTGGCACCTCCTTCCGAGCTGGGGGTCAATCGCACCTCCGCCGCTGGTGGTTCCGATGCTGCGGAAGACGGCGTGGCGGACCACGGCGAGGGTGACATTGAGGTTGACGCCGAGGGCGACGACGACGAGACAGCGGCCGACAGCGGTCGAGTGTTGCTCAGCGACGACGACGGCGTGGGTGAGCTCGGTGAGATGGGCGACATGAGACCGGCGTGAGTCAGGACCGGCGCAGGAACGCGGCGGCTCATCTCGTGCGACCGCGACGGAGGACAAGAGGAGTCGATGGTCTAGCGAACGGAGACCTTAACCTCGGAAGCGATTCGGACCTTCACGCTCGGAGCTAGTGGGCGGAGACTAATAGTAGCGCCTACTAGCAGCCTCGCCTCGTGCATCTCGGTAAAAAGTAAGCAGGTGTATACGAAGACAAAAGCAGCTGTACTCATATTCACGATGTAGTGTACACATTCGAGTCAAATTGACAAAGATCGCGGTACAAGTACGAAAATTCACCCCCAGGTTCGAGCTGCACGCGTACGCTGCACCCGCGGCCCTAAGGCTGCTGCGTGCTCCGACTCGGATAGCTCGCTGTCACGGAATTTCAAACCAAGGTCGGTGAAACATCTCGTAAGAGCTTTGTCAGCTTATGTGCCTGGTACCTATGTTAGGCTTACAGAGGCTGCGGATCTGACAGCGGCCCCGGGTGATGGCGCCGAGTGCCTGCTGCAGTACCGAGCTTTCCACCGCCCAGGCATTCCAAGTCACGTGAGTTGATTCGGCGTGTTGGTCCGTCTCGCGCGACGTCGTGAGCTGGCAATCTCTCTACACGTCCGTCGTCGAGTCGCAGGGCGCCGGGTGTCGGGGTCCGATGGCCATCAAGAGGTGTGTTTAATCGTGTTCCTCCAGGACCCTCGCTATATCGCCGCAACAGAGGAGAGCAGGCTGGATCTAGAAGCGCTGACTTTGGTGGGTGTACACGTCGGACACGAACTTGGGTGCTGCAAATCCACGCTGGACAGGAAACTGCCGCGAATCGATTTCGATGATGAACCGAAGGACAAACTTTCCAGGACATCTGTCGACCCAGTCACGTTGATCGAATCGGACGGGACCACTGGTGAGCTACCACTTCGCTCGACTGGAACCGACCCCTGTAAATCAAGTTGGGCTGATGGTCCAGTCGACGATCGCGCACATCTCGTCTCTGCAATGTCCACTTCCTCACAGCTCAAAAAGCTGCACCTCAAAAACAAGCTCTTCGAACGCGTATTCATCCACACGTTCCGGGGCAATGGCCTTCGCACGTGTTCATCACCAGTAGGTCGAGACATTCCCGGGCCGCTGCCTCTGTGAAGGAGTGCTGACATAGTCTTGCCCCTCTGCATGGACTGTTAGTCCAAGCGACAGAACCTCTCAAGCGTACCATCCAACGTTGCATCGCTCGGAGTCGAACATTGGCCACCGCAGAGGCAGCGAGTACCGAATCTGCCGCCTCCCGTGAGAGCATCGTCCCACTCTTCTCGGAGTCGTACCTCGCAGGCAAGTATGGCCAATCCGCTTCGTCTTCGGCACAGAATCAAGAGAAGAAGCAAGACGAGCTACACTTGAGTCTTTCTAGGCCGTTGATGTTGATGACAAACCAACGGCAGGCACTGCTGGATGGAGTCCGGAAAGCGGCGCAGGTCATTGAGCCGTGAGGGATTTTTTCCTGCGATTGCCTAGCACGTTGGACGAGCGAATGCTGATTCCAACCAAGTCAACGCTGGCAGGTTTCAAGCTAGGTACGCGAATTTTGCCGTCTTGGAAAATGATCAATGCACCACTCGATTCTTGGGCATCGAAATCGGTAATGGCTGGGACCAGGTGAGTGGACCACATTTTCGCTCGTTCCAATTCGGCCTCTGCACCTTTCTCTGACCTCGAATACTACTTCACTTTGTAAGATGAATCGATTGACCAGGTTGATCGACCAGACTGTGATCTCGCTCCGTCTCGAACCTTACTATTCGCGACCCCGATTCCACACCTCGATCGCTTGGACGGCCCTCACCTCATCCAGGCGCTCCGACCAAGACACTCTCAGAACAGCGATACTTCCTTTCGACGACGAAGCTGTTCAGCACATGAATGATGAGTTGGGAAGAGAGTTGAGAACTATCTCGATCGACGTGAAGCAGATCGATGTCAAGATCGGCCCGAAGACTACAACGTTCGAATTGGGTTGCGGGTGAACTCGAGTGGCTCTCGCGGTTGTCAAGCCCAGCCTGAGGGCGTAGAGTGGACATCGACGGAGCTGGCATCCACGAGGCTGCTCGAGTGCTATGTCATGCCCGGTGGCTCGCTAACAGTACGCTGTGAGTGATACTCAACCCCAAGGAGATCCCCTCGAATCACATTGGAGGCGTTCGCACTGAATTGCATTCCTCACAGTCTATCGCATCCTTTTCCAAGTATGGGCATCGTGCTCTTGACAAAGGCTAAGTCCTGTCTCCCGATCACTCTTCTGGGGTCCGTCGAGAATGCACCCAGCACATACACCTTCTCGTCACTCCCGCTTGCCAACCACGTCAGCGAAACCGATCTTGTTGGCAAGCGAAAAATCAAACCCGATGCGACTTCGTCGTCCTCTCGAGTTGTTGAAGCAGCAAGCTCCCCGGAAGAAGGTGAGGAGCGATTGTAGAGCACCGCCTGAGCTGTCGACGCACTCAGATGAGATTCGAGATGGAACAACGGGGGTGGCAGCGGCAAATTGTGGGAGGATAATACAGCCGCTTTGCCAGTTGTGCGATTGATCATAAGTAGGTCTGCGTGTGTGCAATAGGGCAAGGAAATATCAGCCAAGGTCCACCATCGCTGCGTGATAGGATGCACGCACAACAGAAGTCAAAGTCCAAGCTCTCGCAGATCATCCTTGTCGAGAGATCGAAACAGCTCTTGATGCCATCCGATACTTTAGCTGCGGGGGCGTTGACGCCCGCGGTTTCAGGATCGGCGCGAGTGGTCCGAGCGAGGCGTCGCGAGCCTGTGGCCACTCCCGGTCTCCCCGCGTTGAACCCCAAAAAGTTGGTCCACGCCGAGCAATCCATCTGGATCCTCAAGCCCATCCCCGCCGATTCGGGTAAGGGGTGGAAGTTGCGCAAGCAGAGCGTAGGCGTCAAGGATACGGGCAAGGGTTTAATCGTCGATGATTCGCAGGAGTTGGTTGGCCCGGATGGGGAGGTTTATGTGAGGATGTGAGTACTGCTTGGCCTGCGGCTCAATTTGGTCGAGCAGTGAAGGAGTGGAACATTGACGATTTTTGTCACCTGCTGCCCTTCCTCTCAGGATCTCGAGTGGTTACGCCTTCGGCGACTATACCAAGGACGAGCCCAAGTGGAAGGGGTTCCAAAAGAGCATCGCTCCCAAGCAGCCGACCAAGGCCGCTAACAAGCCTCCTGCGAGGAAGCCCGACGTTGTCTTCTCCGAGAAGAGGACTAAGGAACAGGCTATTATTTACCGACTGAGTGGTGATTACAACCCTCTTCACATTGAGCCTTCGATCGGAAAAGTACGTTCTTCTCTTCTTCCCATGTCGCTTCGAGCTTGAAGCTGATAAAGCTCTCCAACGAATCGCCCTTTTTACAGGAGTTGGGTTTCCCCGGTGCTATCCTGCACGGCTTGTGCTCGTACGGCCATGCGGCCCGAGCACTCGTTCTTAACACTACGGGTGGAGACGGCTCCAAGCTCGTGTACATGTCAGCTCGATTCACGAGGTAAGTCTCCTCGCTCTCTTGGATCGCTCTCAACCCCTGAGCTGATCATCCGGCCCCTCGTTGAAACAGCCCCGTGATGCCCGGCGACGAACTCGAGACTTCGATGTGGTTCAGTTCCGAGGGGGAGAACGCCCGTGTCGATTTCATCCAAAATATCGTCCAATCGGGCAAGACGTGCTTGGGTGGCGGTGTTGCGCTTTTCAAGGGCAAGGCTAGCAAGCTTTGAGGATCTTTATTGTCTGTTTGCTTAGTAGTTCGAACTGGACCTCTCTCTCTTTCTTTCTCTGTGTGTGTGTTCGTTTTGAATGTGCAATGGGAGCAAGTTGACATCAGTCGCGAAGCTATTTTGTGCGAAGCTATTTTATCCGAGCATTTACTGTGTCCGATCACCTACTGTCCCCTAATCTCTGTCGTCTCCAATTCCTCGGGATACCTAAACGTCCCTTGCTCCCTAACCTTATCAAAGACCTTCATCATCAACACCGTATCCCTCAACGGCATCCTCTCCGACTCTTTCTTCCCGTCGCGAAAACAACGAGCGACTTCATCGGCTTGCCACGCGTAGCCGAGGATGTTACCGGGGCGAGGCTCGAATTCGAAAGTTTCGGTTTTGGAAAGGTTGATAGGGGAGTTGCCGGAGTTGGCGTAGGCTTGTTCGGTGGGCCAGGCTGAGTAGGTGAGGCTTGTTCGGTGGGCCAGGCTGAGTAGGTGAGGGAGGTGGGTCGGTAGGCGGGGCTGGAGAGACGGAAGAGAGGGCAATTAAATGGAAGCCAAGATCTTCCGAGATCTATAGGGGTGTCCACGTGTGACTCACCCATTGACTTGAATGAAACCCTTCGTCCCTTGGATCAAATTGCACCTACTAGGAGCCGTCTGCGATGTCTGACTCGTCATCAACACACCCATGACCTTCCTCTGTCCACCTTGGGCTTTTTCATCCACAACGGGGAATTGAATCGCTACGACAACAGTGGCATCGACTCCGGTGGAGGGCAAGTTGATCATGTTGGATTGAACATCAAGCATTTCCAGCGGGTCCTCCAGGTTCTTGGGTTGAGGACCAAGAGGAAGCATTGTGAGGGCCAATTGGGTCCAGGGATAAGGTCCGAGACCGAGGAGCGCACCTCCGCCGAGGACGGGGTTGAAGATACGATGCTCTGGGTCTATGGGGGCCATAGGGGCAAAATTGACGTTGAGTTCGGCTTGGACGGTTTGGATGGGGCCGACTAGGGAGGAGGAGATGAGGGATTGGAGCTTGAGGGAAACAGGTTGGAAACGGGTCCAGACCTGAGAGGCAGCGGAGGCGATGCGATGCAAAGTTTCGTCAGAGAATGACCGGTTGGAGCTCTTAACGAGGTGAATTGATGCACTCACGGCTTCCATCAGGAAGAGTTTCTTGGAGTGGGCGAAGTCGACCAGGATTTGGGTTTGGGCGGCATTGATAGTGAAGGGCTTTTCGCAACTGGGCAACATGCGCGTGGAGAAGGGAGGGTCAGTTTCGGCGATCTCCGGCGGTCGATCGGTGTGGGGCTGCACAGGGAGCCAACAAACTGACAGGACATTCTTGCCCGCACTGAGGGCCGCATAGGCATTTTGAAAGTGGTGCGAATGGGGTGTACCGATGTAGATGCAGTCAATGTTCTAGCGCGCGGAGAAGGACTTAGTGCTTGCCCTCGGCTGACAATCCCCACCGGCGGCCTCAGTGTTGAGACTGACCCTATCGGCGCACAGCTCGTCATAACTGCCATACTGCTTGACCTCGTCCTTGCCCTCCTGAGCTTTCGCCTCCTCCCAGCACTGATCCAAAAAAGGCTGAACTTTCTTGATATCCCTCGAAGCAACGGCATAGATGGAATGCTTGACATCGTTCACCTCTCGAGTCGAGGGGTCCGACAAGAGGTCGGTCACGAACATGCGACTGATCCATCCGCACGCGAGAATGCCCCAGCGCAGCGTGTACACGTGGTGCGACGACGATTCGGAAATCATCGTTTGCGGTAGAGTGTGGTCTCAACGGGGAAGGGTGGGGGAGGATGATGAACGCAAGAATAGGGTGTGTGGGGCAGGATGATGAACGCAAGAATAGGGAGGAACAGGGTGTGTGGGGGAGGAGGATCACAAGGATAGGGTGTGTGGTGGGGGGGGGGGGGGGGGAGAAGGAGGGAAGGGGTGGGGGGATGATCAACGCAAGGATAGGGTGTGATAGGGTGTTACTGGGTATTATAGGGAGGGTCGAGCCCAAAAGCTAGGATAAACTGATCAAGAACCCCGAGAGCGAGATCAGGCCGGCGAGTTTGCGCTCCAAGGTGGCTCCGACCGCGAGGGAGACGACGGCTCCTAATAGTAAATGACGAAATACTATTGTCAGCGGTTGTGCGATCTAGAGGCTCAACGTAGCATCTCGTACCTTGTGAGAACCCTCCAACGACAATCCGGTTCGCGGGAATACCAGCATCGACTTCGGCAGCGACCAAGTCCGAGATCGTTCGCACCGACGCGAGCAGACCTCGTTCGTCCTCTTGCGAGGAGTTGGTCGGCGTCAAGGAGCGGATGTCGAACCTGGCATGTGCACGAGGGATTGTATAAGCACTTCTCTCCGGACTCGACAAAACCTAGACCGTTATGCTCGTGCGACATACCAGCTGTTCATCGGCATGCCTACGTGGTCGCATGTGGGGTGGGGTCTCGATCGGATCAGCAAGGGAAATAAGACCGACGTATGACAGCTCATACCAGCGAGCATCGCAGCTCCCCTACTTACCTCCATTAAGCGTAACAGGCTGTATAGGAGCCGTCGGCAAGACCCATTTAACATGCTTGAACCTCGGTGCCAGAGCCTGCGCGAAAGGGTACCACCCCGCCGCACTATCGCCCAGCCCATGCGAGAAGATAATGGTCGCTGTGTGTTTGCCCTTGGGCAGGACGGTCATGACGGACATTCTGGGAGGGGTATTTCGAGCGGGACCTGTGCGATGGGGAGCTGAAGTGGGATGGAATAGGCGGGTGGAGGGTGAGATACGAGGTGCTGTTGAGGGCCAGAGGAGATAGAGGACCAAGGTAAAGACGCCGATGAAGAATAAGGTCGTACGCTGAGGGTGCCGATGGGCTGCTGCAGGGTTCGCCGTCGCGTTGGGAAGAGTGGGGATGTGTGGGAGGAGAGCAAGAAGCAATGACGCCTGGCCTGGCTAAACATGCTCACTTCACAGCCACCCACCAAGTCCTTAACGCCGTGACAATATCTTCGACACTGCCCAAACAAATAAAAAAAACGTGCTGCACTCCCACTGTATATTTCAACCCGTCCACAGTCAAAGTTACCACATAGTTCTCCGTCTCCGTCGTTCCTCGACCGCAATCGTCTTCTTCCAACCCCACTTGAGCTCCCTCGCCGTCCTCTTGTGTTCCAACGCCAACTTCCTATCCTTCTCGGCCCGTCTTCCCTCCGGTCCCCAACACACTTTCACACTCGTACTTATCTCCGTCCCCCATTCCCTCTTTCTTCCCACCGTTCCCCTCCCCTCTATCATCAGTCATGTCGCCCATCGCAGCAGGGGGTAAAGACAGTCATGCGGCTCGTATCGTCGGTTCCGGAACAGCAGGTCAGTGGACTGTTACCCTCACGTTGAGCTCCTTTCTAGGGTCGAGTGGGGAGGTGCCGCGAAAGCTAATCACCATCAGTTGGGAACTTGCGCCGTTCGCCGCGACATAGGTATCGCCGAGTTGATGTTGGTCAGTTTGGCGACGAGTGGGCCAAGGAAATCATCTTTGGGTGTACTGAACATCATGTACCTCGTCACAGTTCCACCCGGTCGATACGATCGCCAAGCGATTGATGTCCAACAAGACCGTCGGAGTCAGTTCTCCGTCCTCCGTCCTCCGTCCTCGCTTCGCACCCACACCATGATCCCTCATAACCCAGCCCCAAAACACCCCGGATATCTACCTCTTCCGGAAAGCCACTTGTTGACACGCGACTTCTCGATCCTCCTCTCAGCTTCCCTTGAACGAGATCGTCTTCAAGCAACACGCTACAGCACCCGCAGGTCAGCTCAGCTTTCTTTCCCAACCTCCCCCGCGACCAAGGCTGAGGCCCGTAACTGATCGATCATTTCGGCTCTCCCAAACTCCGCGCTTCTTTCCCCCTCCATTTCGATTGCTCCCTCTATACAGGCGCAAAGTTCTTGTCGCTCTTCCCCGGTCTCGGATATGCTGCTGGGTACAAGGTCCTTCAGCGCGTGTACAAGTACGTTTCTAACCAACGCTCACGCGATCGGTTTGGACCCGACGCCGAGAGTTCCGGGCTGATCCCTCTCCGTTCTCGATCAGGTTCGGTGGTCAACCTTACTTTAACGACTACCTCAACACCAATCACCGTTCTTTTTTCACCAATGCGTTCGGAGAGAAGAACGGCAAGGCTATCATGTCGGCTACCGCTGGATCGTCAGTCTCTTCTTCTCGGCGATCTTTCAAGACGGGATATGGGGTTGACCGGACGCTGATGATATCGTGGGACCGTCTACAGTCTGACCGGTATCGGAGAGATCGTTCTTTTGCCCTTGGACGTACTCAAAATCAAGCGACAGTACGTAACTCGATCGAGTCGACGTCGCTGCGAGCCGAGTCGAAGATCTGATCGCCTTCTCCCTCTACGCAGAACTAACCCCGAAGCGTTCCGATCACGCGGTTTCTTGCGCATCGTCAAGGACGAAGGTTTCGCTCTCTACCGAGGGGCTTCATGGACCGCCGCTCGTAACGCACCCGGATCATTTGCCGTAAGCCCTCCGAAAAGCCTTTTCAAGTTCGCGAACGAGCCGCTGATTTACTTTTCCTTCCTTGCCCAAAGTTGTTCGGAGGATCGGCGTTCACGAAGGAATACGTTTTCGGTCTGCAGGACTACCGTACCGCGACCTGGTATCAGAACTTTGTCGCCTCTATCGCCGGTTCGGTTTCATCGATCGCGATTTCGCAACCGCTTGATGTCATCAAGGTCAGTCGAGTCTCGTCTTATGCTGTTGAATGAAGACTGGGGAACTGATGCGGCGACTGAATGTTTTGTTCTTTCGTCTTTGCAACAGACCCGCATCCAGAACCAGAACTTTGAGAACAAAGTCGGCGGGATGACGATCGTGCGCGAGTTGATCAAGAACGAGGGCTTTTCGGCCTTCTTCAAGGGTTTGACACCTAAAGTGCTGTAAGCTGGTTCAACTTGTCCGGAAAAGTTTTGGCTTGGGATGCTGATGCCTGCGTTTTGCTTTTTCCTGCTGAACGCTAGTGTCGTCGGCCCCAAGTTGGTCTTCTCCTACACGTTGGCGCAGACGCTCATCCCCATCTTCTCCAAGTACATGTAAAACGAATCTGAAGACGAGAGAGTTCCAAGTTCGTCTGCTTCGCATACACCTTCACACCACCACACTCTGGAAGGGGACGTCAAACCTTGCCCGACCCTCCAAAATCCAACCACCACATCCATCAGACTCGAACTGCACAGACAGACGTACGACCCATCACTTCTCCTACACACCCTCACCTCTCCCCTTGTTTCATTCTGTGGCATTTTTCTTTCCCTACATAATGCGGTCACCCCCTCTGAGTCTCTTCTTGGCTTAGATGTCGTTCTGGGTTTCTCAGCTGTACCATTATGTGTGTGTGTGCCGGGGGTATGTGAATTGAAGATGAAAGTAGACAAAAATCTCACCTCTTTCCGTTGAACGATGCAAAAGCTTGTGTAGGCTACGCACATGCAAGTCGGATAGAGGGGAAGAGGACACACCCGGCCAGCTCTTGACCGGGGGCGCACCGCGTCTATTATTCGGCATAATCAACGACCTTCGCTATTAGCAACGCCCTGCAACGCCACCCTTTCGTCTCGTTTCGCGCGTCGATCCGTTTCGCGGCGCTTCTCTCTTTTTCCTCCCACACCCACCTCCTCCTCGTCGTCGTGATCTTTCGGACGCGAAGCGATGAGCAGCCTCCACATCGCTCATCCATACGGCCTTTGTCCATCCTTGGGACTTTGATCCATCACCTCTTCCTCGGCACGCCTCATGCGTCCTTGGTCCACGTCCAGTGCAGTGAACTTTTTCCTCCTCCCTCCTCGCCTCGAGCGTCCCCTCCTCTCCTCTCTACACAAGGGCCTACGTCCGTCCCGAGCCGATCCGTCGTTTTCGGAACGTCCTTCCCTCCTAGTTTCTGCCTGATGTTCCTCTAGAGCAACACGCGTGCACGCTAAAAGGGGGATTCTTTCCAAAGTCGACGGATCGGCGTTACCCCTACCTCTCGCTGCCGATCCCACCTGCTCCATTCTAATTCACATGATGAGCTTGCGTCACAACTTTTAACTAGAGTCAAGCGCCGCTTCAGGGCTCTCTTTGGTCCTTCTTTCGATCCCGAAATCACACCGAGCTCCTGCGTGAGAAAGTGGGGAAGGAACTTTTGGGTTCCTTTTTTTTGTGTTTCGGGGTTCGGGAAGGTACGAGAGGGGTTCTATTACGGATAGCTAACGCAGATCTGAACCACTTTTTTTACTCTTCTTTGGGGTGGTGGGGTTCCGCTCATTGGTGGTTTTTGGCTGTGCGCAATGAAGAACGAGCTTTGCCTCTTGTGTTTTGACAAGAGTCGTTCGCGAATTACATTGCGCACGAAACAACGGTAAGATGGGGATGATGCTACAACACGCGAAAGAATGCTACTCCGTCGTCGAAGGTACGTGAGCTCATGCTGCAATTCGACGTCGTGATCAACCAAATCTGTGAGAGGAAACGGGTCTTTTTCGGTCAGCGACTTGGCAACTCGCGCCAATGATCACCGAAAAAGATGCCCCCGAATGAACAACACGTACATCCTCGTGATGGAACTAAAAGCGACTTGATCCCCTAACCTCAACAAGTTCGCTACCCGGACCCCAACACCCACCCACCCACACACACGCACAGACCCAAAAATCAAAGGATCAGTCCCATTTCCCCCCCGAACCTTCACCCGAGCCGAGGAGAGGACCGACCAGCATCAACGTTGAGAGGAGAATTCGGTTCAGGCACGGCGAGGAGGGCTTGGACGGCGAGGCATGCGGAGGTGAGGGTCCATACGGGGGACCATTCGGTTTTCAGGACGTCGAGGCAGATCTCGCCTGTCTGAGAGTGGGGGGGTTGGGGGAGGGCGTGAGGGCGTGAGGGCGTGAGAGGGGGGGGAAGGGGGGAAGGGAAGGTGGGGGGCAGCGGTGAGCTCGGAGGAGGGGGTCAAGGCAGAATTGGTCAAAGGTTTAATGCTCACTTTGAGGTGGACATTGGGGTGGAATACGGGGTTGGGGAACGAGATCGTCGGGGGGTGGGCAGGGTACGTTTCGGGGATCTTGATCGCCAGTACGAACGTGCGGTCTGTAAGCACGTACAACATGAGAGTTTGGACTGAAGCTAGTGATGGATATCCGGTGTCGGTGGGTGTGCACACCTTGGTAAGCCGAATCGGGTGGCCCTTGGATCGTCGCCGTCCAATCGAAGAGAGACGAGTCGGAGCGTGGTCCAAGACTGATCAGCCCGGACGAGGCGGACTGTTGCGAGTTGGTAAAGTCGTTCAGTTCAGACAGCAGTCGTTTGGTCGTGCGCGAGGTCATGGCTAGTGAGGTGGGGGTTGGTGGCTGAGCAAGTAAGTGACTTGTAGTCGAGGCTCACCGCCGCGCTCATCGGTCACCGGTAGTTCATCGGTCACGCGGTCACGCGGTCACGCGGTCACGCCCCTGGCAGGTCACGCCCAGGTCACGCGGCTCAAAGCAGCTCAAAGCAGCTCAGAGCAGCTCCAAGCGGGCTCAATGGCTCAGAGGGTCCGAGCGCGAACGAGGTCAGGCGCGACTCGGCGCGACTGTGGCTCGCGAGTCCGGTCGTGGCTTGGCTCTTATTGTTGCTCATCCACTGCACCCGTGTGTCACATCGTCGCGCGCATCTCCTGCCCGTCTGTTTCGAGTCTGCTCTCGGATACTGACTCGTAGCAAGACACTCGCTCCCATCTTCACCCCCCGTCCTCAACCGTGCTCGAGCGCGTCGTCATTGCCTCCCTCTCCACCCACCACCATGGCCACCACCGACGCCCTCCTCTCCCTCTCTTCCCGCTCCGTCGTCGTCCACCCTCTCGTGCTCCTGTCCATCCAAGACCACCTCGCCCGCGTCGCCAAGGGTACGCACAAACGAGTCGTCGGCATCCTCCTCGGTCAGGACAAACCCGGTGCAGGCGGTATCAACGTCGCCAATTCGTTCGCCGTCCCTTTCGAAGAGGATGACAAGGATCCTAGGACCTGGTTCCTCGATCATAATTACATCGAAGCCATGAATGACATGTTCAAAAAAGTCAATGGTCAGTGCTCTGCTCGACTAGCGAGAATATCCCACGCCCTCCTCTTCCCACCTCTTGCATCATCGCCGGAACGGAAACTGAAACCCTTCCCCCCTCCCCCACTCGTGCCGACCTACAGCCAGCGAAAAGCTGATCGGATGGTACCACACCGGCCCCAAGTTGCGCTCGTCCGACCTCGAGATCAACCAGGTGATCAAACGCTACACCCCGAAACCGGTCATGGTCATCGTCGACGTACGACCCGACTCGGAACGAGGAGGCGGAGTCGGCATTCCGACGGATGCTTATTTCGCTGTGGAGGAGATCAAGGATGTGCGTTCGATAGTTTGGGGGCGAGGTACCCGTGTTCGGTAGTGCGTCGGCCGCAGAAAGCTGATCCCGAGCAAGGCACTCCCCGCCGGCTTTCGTACCCCTGCAGGACGGAACGGCGACGCAACAAACCTTCCTGCACGTGCCTTCCTCGATCGAAGCCGAAGAAGCCGAAGAGATAGGTGTCGAGCACCTGCTACGAGACATCAAGAACCTCTCCGTAGGCACATTGTCCTCGCGCGTATCGGACCAACTCTCCTCTTTGAGGGGTCTCCAATCCCGTCTGAACGAAATCAAGGATTACCTCCAAGCCGTCGTGGACGGGGTCTTGCCCGTCAATCATCAGATCATCTACAACTTGCAGGATATGTTCAACTTGTTGCCGAATTTGGATGCGGCCGAGACGGCCGGACAGGGGGCAGCGGGAACGAGGAGACCTTTCACGGTCGCGACGAACGACCAGTTGTTGGTCATGTATCTGTCGTCGTTGATTAGGGCGGTGATTGCGTTGCATGATTTGGTGGGTACTTTTGTTCGTTTGGGTGAGAAAGAGGACTGCAGTTGACACTGCGATTTTCATGTGCTGCTTTGCAGGTCTTGAACAAACAGGCCGCCGCGTCCGAACAAAAAGACGATGCCAACGACGACGACACGCCTGAATTGACCGAGCAAGAGAAGAAGAAGGCTGAAGAGAAAGCCAAGCAGGATGCCAAGAGTGATTCACAGAAGGCGAGGGAATGGTTCGGTGGCGGAAAAGAGGACAAGGGGGAGGGAGAGAAGGAGAATCAAAAGGGGGGGAAGGGGGAGAAGGATGGGAAGGGGCTGTGAGAAAGAGTCGAGTTGAAGAAGATGTAATGGACGCATGATCTAGACTTGGAAAATGTGGATCGAGCGTGACCGACATTGGTCAAGACGACATGATAATCCTGCTGAGGTCTTGGTATTCCGACACTGGGTCAAGCCAGAGTACCTCCATGATGAAGGTGATGGGACTTTCGCTTTACATCCCAGAAGACTGTGAAATCTTAGTTTATCTCTCGGTGATCGTCGATCTCAATCATCCTCGAAAATCCGAAAATCGCGAGAAGTCAGCGATTCGATTTGCTTCGCTTCCCCTCGGCCAAGAGCGGCTCGCTCCCTTGCGCTTCCGACACTCACATCCCGACCTACCAGCACGACTCCGGACGACGATGGCCCACCTCGCTTCAACCTCACGCAATAGTCTGCTCTGCCAACGATGTAGTGTGCTCTGCTCGAACGTACCACGACGTCTGGTCATTCGATCGGTGGCTTCCGTACGCGCTTGGTCATCAGCCTCGACTTCATTATCATCGCCATCGCCACTCCCTCGCTTCTCTCTTCCCAAAGCTCAAGCCCCCTCGACACGTACTCTCACAACACTTCTTTTTCAACGCAACCCCCCTTCATCTCTGCGACCTGCTCCACCCATGGGCCAAAGGACGTTGATCATCCAAGCCCAAGCACCGACTTTGCCGCCCGAGGACTTTGAACCTGTTGAGGAGGGAGACGATACGATCAATCTGACAGATCAGGCTATACAGGTGGGTTTCTGATGCTTGATTCGGGTGTGGTTTGGGTCGGGTAGGGGCGAGAGTAGGGGTTGTATTTTGAGGAGCGATGAGCGAGGGAGGGAGGGGCACGTGATCTTGCGAGTTCAAGCGAGAGCGTGTTCCTTACCGACGACGGAACCCACCGCAACCACCTAGAGCGATATCCCGTACTGATGCTTGTCTACTTATGCACCGCACAGCAAATCACGCGAGCGCAAACGCAAGCGTCGAACCCACAACTCGCCTTGCGCGTCGCCGTCGAATCGGGCGGGTGTCATGGGTATCAGTACAAGATGCAGGTCACTGATCAGGTGCAGGAGGATGATTAGTACGTTATCAGTTGTTAATGTGTGATGTGATCGGATCCCCCACAGGAAAAGAGTGAGCTGAATCTTCCCCCCTTTACCCTTTCCCCCCCACCTCCGCGACTCGCAGCCTGTTCCAACCCCCCTCCTCCGCGGCCCGCCTCGTCATCGACTCGGCGTCGCTCCCCCTCATTTCAGGTTCCACGATTGATTACGCGACCGAGTTGATTGGAAGTTCGTTCAGGGTCCAAGGGAATCCGCATGCGAGTGACAAGGGCGGGTGTGGGTGTGGGGTCAGTTGGGAACTGAAGGGGTAGAGCGAGTGGAGACAGGGTGGGTGGGTGTTGTAATCGCATGCATGATGTATTTTTTTCTTGGCCTTGATTCGCGAGCACCCTGTTGGAAGTGATGTGAAGCGTTCCCCGGCTCCGGAAGGACCTCCGCCAATGAGCCCCACCCTGGGTATATGCACTTTTCTTTGTGGGTCCCTGTCGCGCTGCTTCGCAACCGAACGACCCGCTCGACGCTCGAAGCGTGACCTCCGCTTCCCCTTGCGCTCTCTCCACACCTCCACCCATCACCTCAAGCGTACAACATGGCGAACCCCCGCCAGCGCCGTAAAGCGCGTTCGGGGACCAACAAAGTCAGCAACAGTAAGAAGAGCGTCAAGAACAAGCACAAGGTGATCGTGAAAGGGCCCCAGGTGTTGGTCGAGAATTGGGACAAGACGTGAGTTGTGATTCGATTCAAGGCCAGGGGGTTAGAGGTTTGGGGTTGGGGGTTGGGGTTAGGGGTGATTGAGATTGCTGATATTTTTTGGTGTGTTTTTGGTGTACGGTCTGGGGTTGGGCTTTGGAGGTACATAGAAAGACGGTGCGACAAAAGTGAGTCTTGTCGAACTTCGTTCTCCCTCCGTCTCGGTCGAGGAGCAGAGGCAGAAACGATCCAACATCCTTTCCTCTTCCGGAATCCTCTTCCAAGGAGTAAGTTAAACAATTCACTGATCCCAACGTGCTCACCTCGACACGTGCCCCCTTTTAGCTACCGAGCCCTCGGCCTGCTACCCGCCCTGAACCCTCGTCAAGCCGGTGGATTGGAACCGCTCGAATCAACCCCCTTCGCCTTGGATCGCATGACCGAAGCGACGATGCAAGATTTAGAAACCTACGACCCCGAACAGGATGGTGACTCCGATGAGGGAGAGGAGGGGGAAGATAGAGAGGGGCAGGGGATCGTAGAGAAGAAGGAGAAGGCTTTGGTACCTGGGTTGGGCAGGATCGAAAGGGATCCTGTGACGGGCCAGGCGTTGAGGATCGTTTTACCGGGTGTGAAAGGGGGCCCGGAGATCGTGCAACAGGTCAAAGCTGTGGACCGGTCCATGCACGATCAAGAGGATGAAGACGAGGACGAGGACGATGTGGAGGATGGGAAGGATACGCCTTGGGGCGAACCGATGAAGGACTGGGACGAGGATGAATGGATGGGCATCGAGGAGGAACAGGAGGTCGAGATGATGAACGAGGGTAAACAGGGGATACCGATTGGCAAAGGCGCAAAGAGGAAAGGACCCGTCGAACCAAAGACCGAAGTCGTAAAAAGTCAGTTCCGATCGCCAAAGTGGTGGGGAGTTGCCCCAGAGGAAGTGGACACTGACACATCTGGTTCGATTCATTCGCGATGCAGCCCTGGAAGCTTTGGCAGCTACCGAAACCAAGGTCGTTCGACATACGTCCGAGTTCGAATACGATTGGCTCGTCGCGTTGGTCAAAAAGTACGACGACGATGTCGACCGCATGACCCGCGATCGCAAGGCGAACGTGTGGCAGAAGACGAAGGGGGAGATCATGAGGGCGTGAGTTGAACTTTTTCTTCTTGGTTTTTTATGGCTGGTTCTCGAGATACTGATTGTGAGGGTCGGCCGCTTCTGCATTTGATTCTGATTCTTGCAGGGTCAGGAAGGCCGGTGGATTTGAGACACTGAGACGGTTGGCTCAGGACGAGGAGTAGATTATCACGATGCTCGGCGTCTTTCTATGGGAGACCGGGTGGGTCACATTTTCTTGTAATATCACTTGCATTCACACATGGATTTCCGGCGGCGGACTTGCGTCAGAGACAGCTCAGACTCGGTCCTCGGCATGATGTGCGCTCCGGGGACTGGCGGAGGTTCCGTATTTTCAACAGTCCAGCGAAAGTGCTACAATGGGGAAACCAGCAAAAATAAAGAACTGTTCAAGCGAAGTTTCTGTCTCGTGGAAGAGACGAAATCACCGCCGTCATCTGGCCCGATATTCGCGCTGCCGGGCGGATCGCTTTAGCCGGAGATGGGCAACACGTTCCTGGAGTGTGCACGGGCAGTGCCCTCCATCCACTTGTGCTCCGCTCTGATCCTCAACGCGGAGGTCGAGGTCGTTGTCGGTCGAGGTCGAGAGCGTCTGAGCAACCCCACATCAGCTCCAAACCCAACAACCACAACAAAACCAAGGAACGAGGCTCGGACGTCGGTCATCGTTTGAGAATGTAAGTCGTCTCTTTCACACATGGCGACGGGACCTCGGTCGTGGTCGGTCGAGGTCCTCCCTCGCATGCTGGACCAGATCATATTGTCGATCTGAGAGGTGAGAGATGGTGTAGAGGGGCTGGGTATGAGCTGGACGGCGGGTTGGGGAGCTGGAAGGTGCTCTCATGCGCATGTATTGTCCCTCGACGGGCGGGCGGGCGGGCCAGGCCTCGAGGACCGTGACCGTGAGCCTGAGGCTGGCTGCCTGAGGTCGGCCTGGGGCTTGGGTTGGTCGGTGGGCGATCGTCGCACCCGAGCGTCGACGAGCGGCGGTCTGGGCACGGAATGGTCGGGGGACGGGAGAGTGTGGGACTCGCTACGGGGAAGGATCGCTACACTCGGTCCCATGTGACTCATGGGATTGGATTGTCAATCCGATCGGGTGCTTTGCTTGACACGCACAGTACCTCATCTGGTGTATTGGACGTGGGAACCGGCGCGGTGCAGGGGCGGGCGTCACTTGGGCACTCGTCGCGAATTGGATCGCGCGGCGCGCTGCTTCGTGGAGCCGCTCCACCTCAGCTCCTCGCACAGGGCTCGCTCGCCCTTCCTTATAGCGTTGTGCGCAGCAGCAGCAGCAGCACTCGCAGTCCCTCTTCCTCCCTTTCCCCTTCTCATGCGCCGGCTTTCTCAGTCACTAAAACGCTGTGCCTCTGTACATACCTACCCACCTCCTTCGTCATGGACAGTCGTCGACGCGACCTCGAGACTCGCTCCCACTTTGGCGCGGCGGCAGCACACCACAGCCTTCACTTGATGTCGACGCCTTTGTTCGCCCCCGCACCCAACTCGACCTTCCTACCCCACTACGCGACGACCCAACTCGACCGTCACGACCCCGACTCGCAACCGCATACCCTCGAGCCGACCTCCCCTTCCCGCTCACCGTCGTCGGCCTCGTCGAGCTCCCCACCTTCCTCCGCTTTCACCTCCTCGTCCTCGTCCTTGTTCGGCACCTCGGGTTCGGAAGGCCACACGGGTACGCACTCCTCGGGTTCGGGTCGACAGCTCAGCAAGGGTCGTGAATTTGTCCCCCAAGAGCGACATCCTCGCGACGTCTCGTTCGACCGGGTCAGCGCCAGCAGCAGCCACAGCAGCAGCAGCTTCAACAGCAGCAGCCACGACAGGGCCACCGCAGATCCCAGCTCGCGAGGCACCCCTGTCGACGGCGGCGGCGAAAGCCCCGCGACCTACGCCCCGCCTCGTGCTTCCTCCATGAGCGTCGACATACCTACGACATCACGATCGTCGTCGTCGTCGCTTCACGCCCCGCCGCAGCACCACCACCAGCCCCCGCATCATGACGACTCGGCACCTTTGGCTCTAGCCGGCTTGTCCGTACAAGAAACGGAGCCGCGCACGTCATCCTCCTCGACCGCAACGGCGAAACAACTTACGCCCATCCCTGGTGCCGCGGGTTCGAGTGCGAGCTGGACCTCTTCTGCCGCACCCTCGACCTCTGCCGCGCCGCCGCCCAAGACGAGAAGAGCATCGACGCTGTCCTCGGGGAGTTCGTCCGCCCACTTGACCTGGAACGACGATGCCGGTCCGAGTGCGACATCCTCCTCGTCATCCAAGGCGTCACGGGATCCGACTCGGCCTGCGAGGCGGAAAGCGGCGAGGATGGGCAGCTTCGACACCGGTGTTTCTGCTTCTGGTGGGGGGCAAGGATACCAGAGTGGAGGACACGCGGAGAACGATGACGAGTCCGCGATCGATGACGACGGAGATGCGGCCGACACCGAAGCGGATCCGGTCGGTGATGATCAACGGATGCAGATCGAGGACTCGGATCAGCGCGACTCCGTCTCTGCCCCGACCGCACCACCGATATCCAACGTCGATGGCGATCAGACCATGGCATCCGATGTTCCGCCCGCGGCCGAGTCCCATCGACATGTCGACATCGTCAACTACCCTTCGGCGGATCTGCTACGACTGCTCGCATCGCTGCTTGACCAGATCGCCCGGGCCAACGACGCGCTGCATCAGCGCAATGCATCGGCTTCGGCGGCGTCTTCGCAGTCGAGTTCGGGGCGGGATACACCTGGTGGTGCACGCAGGAATGGGAACGAGGACGATGCCGAAACGTTGCAAGCTTTCCAAGCGGGTCGGTTCGATGCGGCCCCGCTCAATTCGCCTGTCACGCCGAGGTATCGACGTGGTGTACCTGAGGACGAGGATGACGACGACGACGACTCTGCTGGCCCGTCGGGTGCTGCGACACCGGCAGAAGAGATGCCCGTCACCCCTGGCGTCGATCTCTTGCGAGAAGTTGGGGCAGGTGGGGGCGTCGAGGGTTTTATGCCTAGCCTGGGAGGTACGCATGCGCCCATTCCTCTGTCGCGGAGGAGAGGGAGCAGTTTCCTCAAGAAGCAATACGAGGACCCGAGGGCCAACATTCGGTCCAGCTCGAACGCCGGCGCGTCGTCGACAGCACTGAGTCAGGGGTCGAGTCGAACCGCTTCGGCCTCATCGCCTTCAATACCAGTGAAGCCACCGAGTCCGAAACCCGCCGAACCGCCGAGTACGTCGCTCCTCACGGCTTCGTCGAACGCCCTCTCGTCACCCTCCGCGACGCTCTGCTTCCACGCACGGAACATCCCCGCCATCTCGATCGAGGCGTACCTGCTGCGCATCCTCAAGTACTGCCCGACGACGAACGAGGTCTTCTTATCCTTGCTCGTCTACTTTGATCGCATGGCAAGGGTCGGGTTGGAAGCCCAACGCTTGGGCTTACAGCCTGGTCCAGCGGGACCGGGGGCATCGATCGGCGGTCGAGGAGGACCTGCACCACCCGAGTCGAGACCTTTCGCGATCGACAGCTTCAACGTGCATCGGTTGGTCATTGCCGGTGTGACGGTCGCGTCCAAGTTTTTCAGTGATGTGTTTTATACGAATTCGCGATATGCAAAGGTGCGTCGGACGGAAGTAACCAAGTCAGGCGTCTGGACTGCCCACTGATCTGTGTTTGCCCGCTTCAATGCACAGGTTGGCGGACTACCCCTGCAAGAACTGAATCAACTCGAGCTACAATTCTTGCTCCTCAACGACTTTCGCCTCGTCATTCCTGTCGACGAACTGCAACGTTACGCCGATCAGCTCGTCCTCTTTTGGGTCGGGAGGAACGGCAGTGCACCTGCTGCTGCGACACCGGCCTTGGTGCCTTCGCCTGCTCCTCCTTTGGCTACGCCATCGCGACCCCAGGTTCAGCAAGCCGCACCGGCGCCTTCCCTAACAGCGAGTCGGGCGCCTGCGTTTGCTGAGGGCAACGCAGCGTTCGTACCACCTGGTCGACCCACGCCGACGCATCGCAGCTATTCTGGGATGCACCAGCAGTTGACCTCGCACGCCGTCGCTTCGGTCAACAGCAGTAATGCCGGCGTCGCGAGTGGAACGACGAGCGAGTCGACACCACGGTCAATGCCGATCCATCATTGGTCCCAACAGACGCATGCACCGCAACCGACACGAGCGTCGAGTTATTCGAGTTCGACGCCGAACCCTCGACCTGGTTCGATTCGGAGTCAACCTAGTAGTTCGGGTACGAGCGTCGCTTCGACCATCACGCCCGGGACTCCCTCGACCGAACGCCAGAGTTCCGAAGGTGGCGATTTCGATTCGAACGATCAAGCGGGCGGGGTCGAGTCGTCGAGTAGTGATGACGAGGTGTCGAGACGGCATCGCGAACAGATGTATGAGCACCATTATCGACATTCGGATGAGGAGGGGGACGAGGACGATGCGGGAAATCACGAGGACGACGAAGGAGGGGATCAAGCGACCGATGCGGAGGGGGAGAAAGCGGTGGTTGGGGGTGGGGGTGGTCCGAGGAAGAAGAAGAAAGGTTCCAAGAAGGTGCGAGGACCTTGGAGGACGTTCGTACCGGGGTTCTCGAACAGGGGTCTGGGCGTCGATAGTGATGACGATGATAAGAGTGTCGTAGGGGCTTCGGATAAGGGGGAAGGTGATGATGATAGGATGCAAGAATGACTCGGAATTAGCTCGTTCACTCATACCTCGTACAATGGCGACGTGCTGGCCTTTTTTGTATCTTTGCTGCAGTGCTGCTGCGGACGCCCCCGTTTTATACGCGCATGTGCAGGTTTTGCCTCTGGATGTGTAACTTCTTTTTTTCTGTAGATAGACAGGGATCAAAGTGCAAAGGAACTCGGTGCGATCAATGATGGCAAGAGAGGAGATTGCAGCATTTCGATCGATGAGAAGATCGCCGAGATGGCTGGGACGCTCGGACCTTCTTCGCAGACTGAGACTTGGGACAGAATCCTTCGCAGGCGCGGATGGGGCGATCCATCCTCCCTTCTCCGCTTCCTTCGTCGTATCCCCACCTCACTCAGCCCAATCCTCATCACCATGTCAGTACAGGGTACTCTGGTACTACGTTACTCATAACTTGGTACTTACTTCGACATTTGTCCTCCAACAGGGCGCCCCTGGCGGCAAGCTCGTCCACGATGACCTCGACCCCCGTCGTCGCCTCGAGCCGCGTATTGCACTTCAAGACCCATTCCCACTTCCGCCACCGGCTGATCCTCTCCCTCCTCTCCCGTCGACCGATCCGCATCGACTCGATCCGTTCCTCCCTCTCCTCCCCCGGTCTCCGTCCATACGAAGTCTCCTTCCTTCGCCTGATCGAGAAAATCACCCAAGGTTCTCGCGTCGAGATCTCCTACACCGGTACATCGATCCTCTTCCACCCGGGGACATTATCCGGAGGATCCTTCACGCACCAATGTGCTATGGAACGTTCGATCGGTTGGTATTTGGAACCGTTGTTGGCGATTGCTCCTTTTGGGAAGAGCGAGTTGAGGTTGGATTTGAAGGGCACGACGACGGATGGGAGAGATGCGAGTGTTGATACGGTCAGGGTTAGTGGGTTGCCACATTTGACCATGTTTATGGAGGATCAAGAGGTCGAATTGAGGGTAGGTCCATTGCAGTATCTATTAATCAGCCCGAGCCCGGAGCGGAGCGCGAAGATTTGCTTTTTCGGGCTCGGAGAGGGCAGGGCAAGCGAATACTAACCCGAGCTCGTCCATATTTCCGATTTCTGTTAACAAGATTCTGAAACGAGGTCATCCGCCACTTGGAGGTGGTCAAGTCATCTTCGCTTGCCCTATCGTCCGGTCCATTAAGAGCGGATTCGACTTCACGAGCGTCGGGAGAATCAACAAGATCCGAGGCATCGCGTGAGTCGTGTTGACTACATACAATGACTTGATATCGACATTTATTGACGGGAACGGGGTCACTCATACCAGGCACTCTGTCCGAGTCTCGCCTCAACTCGCGAATCGACTTGTAGCTACGGCTCGATCCGTGCTTAATCGGTACATCCCCGACGTCTACATTCATACCGATGTCTACCGTGGAGAGGATAGCGGAAAGTGAGTGGATATTCGATGCCATCTTTCGAGGAGAAAAGGCGCCCGAACTCACTCTTCTCGTATCCTTCCTCGTTCCTCAGGTCCCCCGGTTACGCCCTCACGCTCGTCGCCTCCTCGACATCCCAAGTGATCCACTCGACTGAAGCGAGCTCGTGCCCACCCCTTCAAAAGCCCGAGAATTGGGCGCCTCCCTCCCCTGAAGAACTTGGCGTTCAGGCCGCGCAAAAACTGCTGGAGGAGATTCGAAGAGGGGGCTGCGTCGATCGAGGATGGGAATGGCTGGTCACGTTGATGTTGGTCTTGGGGGGTGAAGATGTTGGGAAGTGTACGATTGCTGGACCATTTGATGGGTTTTTGTAAGTGGGGTGTCTTCTAAGATTGGGTTTTTCGCCCGGGGTTCAGATCACGTAGCTGATGCCCTCCGCTCTTCGGAACCAACGGTTCTCAGCATCGAGCACCTCCGGGACCTCAAAGCCTTCTTCGGCACGACGTTCAAGATCAAGCCCGTTGCGATTGACATACCAGAAGACGAGGGTGCTATTGAGGATGAGGATGAAAATGGCTCGACGGACGTCGATAGGGTCGCCAAGACAAATAGGAGAGCAGCACCGGCGGAGCAGTACACGCTCAGTTGCGTCGGAACGGGGTACACCAACACCGCCAGGAAGACGTAAGTTTCTTGTTGCGAGTGCGATGACGTCATCTTTGAATGCTTTGCTGATGCTTTCACCTCGATTCTGCGTCACCGACAGTGGCTGAAACTTTTGCAGCCCGGTGCGTGCGACCAACGACTTCATGTGCCTCTCCATCTCGGCTGCTCTCGACTTGAATTGCTGCTCTATAGGTTGTGGCACCCATGTTGTAATAAGCATCCTTTTTTTTCACCGGCTGCGCTCCACCTATATCACGCAGCTGCTGAATGGTGCTAACGTGATACTGACTCGGGGGGGATCGTGCACGGTTCGCTCCTTGCCCCGCCCCCCGCGCTCGAAGCGCATCTCTCACCTCTCTCTCTCATCCTCATCCTTACCACTCCATCCGCGCCCGCATGCATTGTGCGGCGACCTAGTCACCACACCTACACATCCAATTGTTTCTTCCTCTCTGCTTCTTACTCCACGACCTCATCACGTCTGCATAGCATCGTCACCTTTATTCACTGCTTCGTTTCACCCGCTTCCCTTCTTCATCTCGACCACTTGCCGACTTACAAAGAGCCGTCAAGTCACCCCACCTTACCAACGGCTTCCAATCGCCTCGCAAACCATCGCACGGTTTCGACTCGGATTCGTAACGCGCAAGTAGAGGAGGGGACGATCATGTCGTCGAGTAGTACCAAAGGTGAAGACGGTGATGGTCGTAAAGCGAGCAATGCGGGGGTTAGACTTTCGGCGCTTGACAACGAGGAGCCAACTCCTCACACGCCCCAGCCCCAAGCTCAGCCTCAGTCGCGCCGTCCGCGCAACGGCGCACCGCCGGCCCATAGGACGAGCGCATCCACTTCAACGACAAGCACTACCACTACCACTACCACTACCACTGCTTCCTCTCAATCTCGCCAAACGCATTATCGCTCTCTGTCCTTACCTGAACGTCACTGCTCGCCGACCAGCTCCAATCCCATCGCATCGGACTCACCCCTGGCAGCTCTCATCGCCAAGTCACCTTCGCCGCTTCAGCTAGACGTGGCTTCGTACGACCGACCTTCGATCACGACGACGCCCCACTTGCGCTCGTCGAACCCCGGTCGCCCACCTTTCCAGTTCCAGCAATCCCACGACGACACGTACGAATCGGCTCAGAGCCCCGTAGATGCACTGACTGGTAGGATGACGCCGTTCCATTTCTTCCGAGAGACCGACGGCGACGACGATCGCCCCTCCACCTCGCGCGCATCGATGCCCGCCTCTCTCTCGCGTGCCTGGACCTCACAAGCCGACCTTAGTAGCCAGGCGATTGCCACTCGTCCCTCAAATGGGACCACCTTCGGAGAAGCGTCTTCGTCAGCGTCTACGTCCATCTTAGGTCACAACATCTGGACCGACCCACCTGCCCGAGCGCCGAGTCGTCAAGACTCGATGGGGAGCCTGCACCTCCACTCAGATGCCCAGCTCGAGTACCTTCGTGAATGGCAGGACCCTCCCCAACGATCCTCTCGGGATGATGTCGCCGATCTGGCGAGCCAAGGCATAGGTCTCGAGTGGACTCCAACCTTGACCACGTCAACACTCGAATTGACGAATCGAGTCGGAATGCTCTCGGATATGTCCATGTTGCTGCGCGATCGGGTTCTTGCACTCGAGCGCGACAGGATGAGCAATTCGCAAGAGCTCGATCAACTTCGTGGGTTCGTACAAAATGCTTTGATGAACCAGCACCAGCAGCAACGACCTCAGAACCCGTCCCACGCTGTGTACGACGCACCCCACCAACGTCCCATCCTGACCCCTCTTCGTCCACCTTCGGCCTCGGGCTGGAACGGTGGAGGTCGCACCTACTGCAGCGGTGGCCAAGTCGAATCAAGCCTGAAAACCTATGCTTCTCCCCATACTCCTCACCATAGCCGGCACCACACCCCGTCTTCTTCGATTGGTAGCTTTCTCGATTCCATCGGAAGTCACACTACCGAAGACGCCGCCACCTGCAGCACCGCTGGATCCTTGTCGTACTATGGATCGGCATCGTCGTCTGTTGCTCATTCGCCTGTCGTCTCGCAAGGTCCTTCGATCGCAAAACTTGCCGAGTATCGCTTCGCGTCCAGTCCTGGGGATGGTGGAGGCTTCAATGGTGCGACCGGCGGCGAGGGTGGTCGAGGACCGTTCCGATTCGGCGCAGGTGCTTTGCCCGCGCCAGGTGAGACTCTCCGAGGTGGACCGACAAGCCAAGACCTCTCGTCCTCCTCTTCCAACTCGGTCGTACCACCTCTGTGGACCGAGAAGCCGAGTGGACATCGGCGGTCGCGCGGTAGTGAGCCGGGACCGATCTACCATACTGGTGGGCAAGGTCATCAAGGTCGCGACAGGGATCGTGATCGTGGTGGCTCCATGTCGGCGATCTCTCCGCTCGCGGCTCAACCTCAGTGGATCACCAGGCAGACGGTGAGTGGTGAAATGCAGAGTTCAAACTGGGGAACGAGCCCTGGACTGATCTCGTTGATGAGACTCTTCAGTCGTTCGAGCACATCAACTACCGAGCGCTCCTCGAGAATGAGACCGACATTGACGATGAGGTTGGTACAACAATTGTGTTGTAGGAAAAGGCCTAGAATTTGACGCATGGGCTGATATGAGGCTGAATCTATCTCTTTAGGCTTTCGTTCGACGCGTCATGACCCAGAACGATCAGCAGTGCTCCCTGTTCCTTCAGCAACGCGTGCGCAGCACCTCGTCCGACCTGAGGCGTCGATCGTTGTTCAATGCCGTCTCGAAGCACTTGCTACCCCTAGCGGTGTCCAAGTTCGGTAGGTTTCAAGATACTTCAAATATCAGCTTCAAATCCAACAATTGACATCGTCGACTATGGCATTGAATCCCGTCCGTGATAGGCAATTTCCTCGTCTCGCGGTGTCTCGAGTACGGTGGCAGCGAGCTCGCTTCAATGTTTACGCAGAGGCTCACGGGAAGGTTCCTCGAACTTGCACTCGATCATGCGGGATGTCATGTCGTCCAAAGGCTGCTGGATTATGGCGGTCAAGTGACCAAGGTGCGCTCCTCATGTGCTGCCACAGTGTCTAGCTAGCCCCTCACTAAACCTCTCTACGCGCCTGTGTCCAGACCCTCGTGGTAAAAGAGTGAGTACATCGGTTGGTATACGAATTCGAACACCGATATGTGTTGGTTGCTGTTTATTTCTCACAGAATTATGGACCAGCCCTTGACCCTGACGTCGAAGAATGCATGTCACTGCTGGAACCGGCTACTCTCAACCGTGAACTCGCCCGAGTTTTACGAAGGACTCGCGCGCACGGGTCGCGGTCTTTGGGCCGAGGTGCGTGAATGACCTATGTGCAGAGACCAAAAACAAAAAGAACCAATAATCATTGACGTGGGTAACCACGCTACACAGATTACGAAAGAGGAGGGAGGCTCGCTCGTCTGCCAACACACTCTCGAGGATTGGCCTGCGGCTCACACATCGGTCATCGCGAGGGAACTGTACGACAGCATGGAACAGGTCGCGAAGTCGTCTTGCGGCAGTTTCGTTCTTTCCACCTTGCTCGATCGCAACGCGCTTCCCTTCCGTGCCAAGTTGATGGACATCGCCCCTCGTCTCGCGCTCGATTCGTTTGGAGCCAAGGCTCTCGAAAAGGCGATCCGCACGGGCAAAATCCAGGCTCACGCAGTGGCAACCTTTGTCGAGGTGATCTGCCGATCACAAGATGGGTGAGCTCACTCGCCCGTCCAGGTATCGGCGTTGAATCCATAGACTGAAAAGGGGCATGATTTCACAGCCGCCCTCCTGTCCTCGTCGACGTCGCTTCTCATGCGAACGGTGCCCAACTCATCAGCGTCCTTTTGACGGGCGGCAACTCGGTTTCTTATGACGGTCGCATGATAATCGCTCGCACGGTGTCGCAGCATGCGGTAAGTAACGACCAAACATGATGGGGCTAAAAACGCTGACCTCTCCGTCCTCATCGTGCAGTCGGTCTTGAAGCATGCATCTCACGGTCAACGCGTGTGGAACATCTGCCAGGCCATGACCGTTCGTTGAACTACTTGATCCATTTTCATTCACTCCATTACCCACTGCACTACTACGTACTGCCCGCCAGCCAATTTTTAAAACTCGTCTTGTCCATTCGTCCCCAGGTGTCCTCGTCAAGAAGTTATTTTCGCTTGCTTTCAATACTCGGCTTCACTCGCTGGTCCCCTTCCACGCTTGTTCCTCGGTATCGCGCTCTCTTTATCTTAAGATGGTTCTACCGTATGATTTAGTATCCCTAACCTCGTTGTATCGTATGCCCTGACGGCGACATTCGCTAGGTCCTGGATGGCTGCTGAGGCTCTGCTCGATGTCGTGGGGCCGACTCCCTTTCAAACGTCGACATTTCCGGGCTTACAGAGCCAGAATGATGGTGTGCGATGTCGAACATTTCATTTATTGCCCATGTGCAACACCTGCTAACGCTTGTCAGGCCTCCAGCTCCGTGATACATGGTGTACTCCAGTGCCATCCTCGGAAGGAAGAGCGCTAGCTGCTAGCTGCTCGCTAACAGGCCAGACTGAATGCAGTCAGAGCAACGACCGGACGTCACGTGCCGAGGATCCGCAGTTTGGCGTCGCTGTGAATGACGTAATGTGGACCGCCAGCGCCGCTGATAGCGCTGATAGCCCACGAGGCGGGGGCACGAGGCGGGAGCCACGGCGTCAGCGCGAAGTGGAAACTTACCAAACATCAACTTGGCCTACGAGTCTTTGACATTTTGAGAAGATGTCCCGACTTGCGCAATTTCATCCCCTAAGTCGGAACCTGGACTCGGCCTACTAGGTTAATTGAACGCAGCCCGACCCCGACGACGAAGCCCGATCAATTTTCACCTCAGGCAGACACACGTGATCCGTCCCTTGTATCGCGAAGCTCGGCGAGTCCGAGTCGCTGACGTTGCTTTCGCACTCATACTTCGAAACCGCCGGCCCGCCGCGAGCGCGCTCTCTCCATGGCATACACCAATACTTCAAATCAACGATTAGCGAACAACTTGTTGGGTCCTGTGGAACCAATCAGTTCCACTTGGGCAACCTGCTCCAGAATGCTCGTGTCGCAGGCTTGGCTTCGCTCCTCTCATGCTTCATGATCCGTGTCCAACCTATTTCGATACGTCGCAGACTCCTCGTCTTTGATGGAGGTGATGTCAGACACGAGGCCCCCAGCTTTCCAACTTTTCGACTCGGTGTGCTCAGTGACTCCCCTCTCCCTCGCTTCGCACCATTTGATTGCAGCAGGTGCGCCCCTCAACGATCGGCGTCGGCGACGTACTCGAGGCTTCCCACTCCACTCGACGCGACGCGACGCGACGCGCCGACGGCAGAATCACTCAAGTTTCACTCTGCGTTCTTTCAGATGTATGGCACAATCATATTTCCCCAAGCTCGGGTGTAATATCCGGATACGAGCTTCATACACGATGTTAGCAGTCTCGTGTGGGTATAGCCAAGGGCCTCCGAGTCAGATTCACCGGGTCTACTATCTCAGGGCTTTGCCTTCTGCTGTAATACTTTGAAGACTTGACTTGACCTTGTCTGCAGAACACATAGATTGCAGCCCCTCTCGTCATCGTCTCACAACTGCACCTAATCTCGGCGAATGCAGATATGCTCTTCACGTGACCCTCGCCGGTTCGCAGCCTTTGATGGAGGGCATCCACTGTATTTACCAAAGTGATCATTCTGCATTGAGTACCAAGATGGACTACCCCTTGACGGAGATAAGAGGCGGGATATTAATGTTCATACTATTCAAGCGTGGAGTTGAGTGCAAACCTCGGAACGAGATGATGGCGTCAAGGAGAGTCTCGGACCGCGCCGGCTCGTGTCTCGCGACTCGGGTTTTCCCTACTCTGCCAATTCACGTCTGATTACGTGAATCCACTTGCTTCTCGCGAGCACCCGGGCCGAAAGACCAAGGGTAAAAAAATAACGCAAATCGATGATATCCACTTCTTCTCTTGGACTATGAGGTATCCCATGGACAGTGTTGTGCCTTTACAGCACGGAAGTGCAGCTTGAGGGCGCTGCGTGAGCCTATTCTGCTACGATTGGTAGCTAGAAAGCCGCTTTTGAGCGGCCTGTACGCGCGCCTCTTATGAACGGTACCTTTCATGTCTGGCTGAGATGTCAGGTTTCGAAGCGCCGACGTTCCCAAGAGCCGGCCGGGGAGGACCGGGGCTCCGGGCTCCAAGAGAGGGTTCGAGGAGCTCCTCGAGACATACGGTTAGTCGCCACCTGCCGTACTTGCCACCTGCCTTTGCGTCGACCAACTCTGTGTTCTCACGTCCACCAACTTGTGTGTGTGTTTCCCCCTCGTCCTCGACCTCGTCCTCGGAGTTCCACCACGCTTGGCGCCCAAGGTTTAATCAGCGCCCCAAAGCCTGGACCTTTCGTCCTCGCGTCGAATCGTTATCCGTCAATTTACGAGTCGCGGCTCGGAGGTCCACACGGAAGGTGGCACCCCCCAGCCGCGGGCAGGGCGACGGCCACGGCGCTCCCAAAGGCATCACTAAGACTCTCGATCAGGCTGGACGACTCTACTAGGCCGATCGGAACCACGTCGACGTGCGACCTCTGGGTACAGAATACGACCCTTTTCACTCGAGTGAGACTTGATTGACTCCACCCGTCCGATGTGCTGAAGGCTCTTGCCTCAAGTCTCAAGAGTCGAACTGCCGTCGATTTTGTCGATCTCGCCGAGGGGTCAGGTCAGGGGCAGTGCGAACTAATTTGCGGCGAGCCGTTGCCATTTGCCGATTCCCAGAGTGCGACAAGACTCCGAAGCGCCAGAAAAGGCGGGCGATTATTGCGGGACTCGTGACGAGCAACTCCCGCCGGCGTGGCGCCCCCACTTGAGCTTACTTGCCAACACCCGTCACTGGCATTGCCTCACGCATCACCGACGACTGGGCTCGGCTCGTCGCTTGCGCCTCTCGAGTCGCAGTCAAACCATTCATCTTACAGCTTGAAGAATGGCCTCCACCAGCGTCAAGACCAACGGTCATCAGGCCAGCGCTCCACCATTATCTCCGGCACAAGCAGCGGCAGCGACAGCGTTGGCGAGACAGCACGAAGCCAAGAGAAGGAGATGGCAAGAGCAGTGTCGAGTCGTCCGTCTGCGCGGTCATGCCACACGGGATGCAACAGGAGCAGAAGAAGACCAAGACTCGACACCGGCCTTTGAGATGCTCGTCGTCGTGAGTGCTTGCGGTTCCGCTCCAGAGTCTCGACTCTCCCCCTGTCCGGCTGCAGTGGGCGATCTCCGCCACCCCGAAAGCTTCTCGGGTCGCGAGCAACGAGCTCAGTTACAGGATCCTCAGCGGTTTCACGTGGGCGGTTACAGAACGATCATTGACTTGTCATCCATCGAACCCAGGGCTGCGGGGGTGGACCATTGGAGACCAACTTGTCATCGTATCTCGTCAAGCCTTATTCAACAAAGTGGGCCGATGGGTGCACCTCGCTCGAAGGTCAGTTCGCCCTTCTTCGCACTTTGCCAAAATTATCTTCAATATCTCCTGGATTTGTGAGCTTCACGTGTTGATTCGTGATTTCTCGGCACCACTTGAACATACAGCTGGATCCACGATCGGCGCCTTGGCCAGCTTGATCGAAACCCAGCCTTACGCCTTTGCCGACTTTGGGCTCAAGATCGGCGTGGACTTGCACGAGCAAACATCCGAAACTAATCACAACTTGGACAGTACAACGACACCACCCAGCAAGCGTAGTCGGAAGGAGGCCAAGGGCAAACGAGCGGTCGGCGTTGGCCGTGAAGGAGGAGGCAAGGCAGCGGGCAAGATTTGGGACATGGTCAGATGTTTCGCCATCTCCCATGCACATCTCGATCATATCCAGGGTCTCATCATCTCTTCGGGCGCATCGTTGAGCCCACGGCCGGTCTATGGTACCTCGCGGACACTGGCGAACCTCGACAACGTCTTTGATGGCGGCGTGTGGCCGAGACTGGTCGGATGGGAGAGCGATGGGAAGACCGCCGGTCGCGCTTACCTGTATCGAGAGTGAGTTGCAGTGAATGTTAATGCAGACTGGGCCGCACCCTGAGCTGGTGCTTTGTACCGCCCACAGGATCACGAGACCGAACGGGGAGTGGTCGCCCTTGTCCCCTTCCCTTTCATTCGAGGCCATGCCAATCTCCCACGGGATGGACCCGTCCTTCTTCCACCCACCAAAACCCCGGCCTACAACATCATCTTCCGGTACAGATGCGGCCAGTGTATCCAAGGCACCGACAGAGACTGAATGCTACGATTCGACCGCCTTCTTTGTTCGCGAGTCCGTCACCGGCCAGAACTACGAATTTCTCTTCTATGGCGACGTCGAACCCGACTCGATCTCGAAACGACCCCTCAATTTGGCCGTCTGCAAAGTCGCCGCGCCGCGGATTGTGGCGGGCAAGTTGTCGACTATTTTTTTGGAATGCTCTTATCCGACCTCGCAACCTACGGACAAACTGTGGGGGCATCTTTCCCCGCCTTTCATGATGGAGGAGCTTCTAGTGCTGAGGGACCAGGTCGTCCAATATCGCATTGAGTACGAGGGCTGGTCGAAGGAGAACGCGCAGATCCAGCCCTTGAAAGGCGTGACTATCGTCATCATCCACATCAAGGACGACATCCTGTCCTTCCCTTCGCCCGACCCTTCGCGGTCGCCTTCGCCGCACCTGGACCAGTCCACTGGCCACTCCAACTTTTCCGGCAACTCTTTATCACCCTTCGCCCCTTCAGCGATGTCACACCATGCGCCGCTTTCTTTATCCCCTCCTATGCCCGCTTTACCTTCCCATCGTCACTCGATCGTCGGATCGATGATGGCTTATTCACTTACCAAACCTATCTCTATCTCTGCCTTATCCCTTGCCTGCGATGGCGAAGAGGAGGCCTCTGGCACGCTCTCACCTCCACCCAAGGACGATGGACTTGGACCTCGACGCTCGAGTCTACCGGGCAGCTTATCAGGTCTGACCATGTCGAGGAGAGCGGCGAGCCAAGCCATGGTCGGAGAAACCACCGAATCGCCGGACCCTGCGTACCCCATCGTCACGACGCACAGAGGCCAGAACACCGAATTCACCAGCGCTTACGACGATGGAGCAAGTGAGAGGGATTCGGTGTGCGAGCGCGATTGTATCGAGGAGGAGACGGTGCATGAGAGGATCGAAAGGGAGTTGAACGAGTTGGAGAGAGAGGCGCAGACCGGGGTCAGCTTTTTGAGGGCGACGCAGGGGATGAGGCTGGGTGAGTGGGGAGGACTCTTGGGCACACCGCTTGCTCCATTAATCCTTGTACTGATGAACCTTTATTCCCTGATATTTTACAGTCTTCTAACCATCCAAGCTGCGGGAGTCTCGCTCAAACCCGATTCTGAAGAAACCAGAAAAGTAGTTCCGTCTCGCCAAGTCTTGGCGCATGTGTTGTTTTTCCCTCGATCTAAAAGCTTTTGATCATCGGTGTCTTCTGATGCTTTCCCTTAACCCTTTTCTTGCGTTTATGGTTGTTCTCTCTTAATTGTTGCATCTGTTCCCAGCTATTGTTTTACATTTTTCCCCAAAGCCTGGTCATCTTCCTCGTCTACGCCCGCGAATCTCTTCAACCCGGGGCTCTTCATGATCGAATCCAATGTTCCTCCCAAAGTTGTGCTTATTGTTCTTGTAACGGTCGAAAATCCTATGACTCGGCATTTTGATGGGGCGTGTTTCATCCGGTGGGGAAAGGTCTCGTTTGGCATCACATTGCGAAGAAAGGAGAAGGAGTAAGTTGTTAACAAGAAAGGGGGTGCAACCCTCTAAAAGAGATGGGTAGGTAGGTTAGACATCGAGCGAACTTGTAGAGGAGAACAAGAACAAAACAGTCGATTCGAAAGTTCTCACAAGGAAAGATGTTAAAGAAGATGAATTAGACGACAGAAGAAAAATTAGCAATGGGAATGCGAGGGCGTGCAAAAGTAAAGAGTTGGGGGGATGGGGAGATAATGTTTGCTAAAAAGCAAGGAGTCGAAAAGCGAAGGAGAAGGGTTAGAGGCGGATCTAATTCGTTCCTCGATGGACTTCGACGAAACTATCGTCGACCATATCGCGCGTCCACAGCGCATCCGGACCGTTCGAAGCGCCGTCCTCGTCGAAATCCATGATCTCATCGTCGTCGCCTTCACCGGACATGACAGAGTCGTCGCTTCCTAGATCACGTTCAAAATGCACACCGTGGGAAGAGGGGTTGGATCGCGTAGCCGTGGGAAGAGGTCGATCATCTTCTTCCATTTCGGAGGAAGGGTCATCGACTTCCCCGTGATGGTTTCGCAGACGACTTTGGACCCCGACGGATCGATCGACCATCATTGAGTCGGGCGTGGAGGAGCGCGAGTCGCCGTCAGGAACGTAGAATCGAACGATCGGATCCCGTACGTCGCGATCGGTGCAGTGGAAGAGCGCCCTTAGGAGCCCGGAGAGCGGGGTGCGCGACGAGAGCTCGGCGTAGAATCGTTCTATAGAATGCCACACATGGTCGTTAGTGATCGCTGCCGATACTCAAGGGTCAATCATGTACGCACCATTCTGACACAATTCACTCGCAACTCGACCCACAGCAATCCGCACATTGATGACCCGATCCTGAGCGAGCTGCACCAACGCCGGCAAGAAGTGTTCCTCAAAGACCTCCCTCGGAACGCCAACTCGTATCGAAGCCAACACACACGACGTGTAAACAACCCGATTGCGGTAGCTCGCATCTTCGTAGAAGACGCTGAGGAAGGCCCACATCTTGGCACTGGCTTCTTCGTCGACCATGGTCGCTTGTATGAGATAAGGTACTGCGTAGACAGCTTGTTCCCGCACGGCCGCAACTTCATCCCCAAACGCCTTGGCGAGCAAGAGCAAAACTTCATCCGACGACCCAACGAGCATGTAGTGTGCTCCTAGACTGCCGAGGTACTTGGCAATCGTTTCCCTCCTTCTCCAAACAGTGATTTTGTCCCATGCTTCGACGAGAGCAGCCAATGCCGACCTGCCCGCATCGGATCCGAAAGCGAACAATAGACTCGTGAGATTGTCCAATAAGGCACTTTGGATCTGGTCGTGGTCGGTGAGGTACCAAGTGAACGGTTCGAGCAACGCGACGTCGGCTTGGGCGGGCCCGATGATCTTGGCTACTTCATGCAGGGAGGAAGCGAGCGATTGCCTCACTTTGGCCGTCTTGTGTTGGCACAGCTCGAAATGGTAAGGTCGTAACGAGGGCCACTTCTCACGACCCAACGTAAGGACGATGGCGGGGAAGTTGAAGGCACACATCACGGGTCGATCTGGATCGCGAGCGGAGGCGGCGGAATTCCATGTCGGGGGCAAGTCGGCTACTGCGGCGGGAGGCGAATCAAGAGGGTTGGCTAATGGAGTGAATTCGTCCTCATCCTCAGAAGTCTGCGGAGCCAGAGCAGCGTCGGTAGCGCTCGTCCTAGCGTCACATTTCGAGATCGTCTGGCCCAAAAAGACCGAAAGGATCTCATCCGGCACGCCCGACGGGTCCTCGTAAAAGAGGTACGTCATCTCGCCGCAGACTTCGAGCGCGCCACTGCGTACGATGCGAGACGAGTCGCAACTGAACTGCTTCATGTGGTCGACAGCGAGCCGTCGTCGGAGGTCGCTGGGTAGACGCTTGCAGATCGCGGGTAGGACGAGGCATGCCGCTCGACGGACGTCAAAGTTGTCGTCGTGGGCGAAGACGGAGTACATGGGTAGCTGTGATGGAATCGCAACAGGCCGAACGTCAGTACGACAGAACAAACGCCGTGCCAAGCCAAGCCGAGTCAACTCACCACCCTCGCCTCCACAACTTCCAACGGCAAAGTCCTTGCCAAACTCCCCAGCGCCTGCGCCGCCTCCCTCCGAACATAATAAACCCCATCCCTGTTCAATTTCTCAACCTCCGGCAAGATCTGCACCGTCAACGTGTGCGGATCCAAACAATCCGTCGAAGCGATGGCGGCGACTAGGCTCATGGAAACGACTTTGCCGATCGTCGTTTCGTCATCGTCGACGCAGAAGTTGGGGTCGGGGGAAAAGGTTGAATGTTTCGGTTCACTAGGAGTCGATGCGGCACCGTTCGTGGTCGAAGTGGGGAGACCCCATCCGAGATCAGGGGCGGGGGAATCCAATGGCGAGTCGGCGAAAGGTCCCGAATCGGACGTGAGCCAGCCATCATCGTATGCATCTTCCTCGGGGCTCGAGAAGAGCTGAGGCGAGTTCGTCTGACGAGTTTGACTCGATGCCGAGGCGGGCGTCGAAGATCGCTCTGGTTCTTCTTCCTGGGCTTGTTTTTGAGCTTGTTGTTGCACAAGTTGTTCGTCATCGTCAAGCCGAGCAAGGCCCAAGACGATACCTGTAACGATCTCGTCCTCTAATAACCGCCTCGCGTCAGGTGTGAGTTGATAACCCGGTGTAGTCCCATCCGCAGGCGTCGGCGTCGGCGTCGAATCCTCCTCCACGGAAGGTAAGGGCACATTCGACAAGAAAGGCGAAGACACCGGTGACTCGAACGGGATCTGCTTGCCCTTGAGTCGACACAAGAATCGCACGAGCGCACTCTCAGCCCCTTTCGCAACACCACTGGACTGATCCGTCAATAAGGCGCCCAGTAGGGAGGTGAACGTCGCCGATGAGATGCGAGGCGAGTCCGCTACTTCGGTGTTGGAAGGCGAGGTTTTTGATGTTGGCGGGGGGGTCGAACTCGCTGCCGAGTCGTCCGAGAGCCCAAAGTGCGTCGAAGTAGGGGATCGCTCCCCATTCGGCATCGTCGATTCCGAATGCTGATGTTGATGATGCTGATGATGCTGATGCACAGACGGGTAACGCGAAGGAACGGGCGAACCACCCGCCACGACCTCCGTCCCATTCGCTTGTATCGGCGCAGGACTCCTATGTAACCCTCCCTCATGTGAAGGGTCGAGTTCAATCAACGGGCACTGGCTGAAGAAATGCCACATGACGCGATCGAGTTGCATCGCGAATGCCTCCTTGACGTAATCGGCCGGATCGGTCGCGAGACCGATGAGCAGGGGGAGGACATACTCAGCTGCTTCGCAAATGTCGACGCCCAAGAGCCATTCTGGAAGATGATTCGACACTCGGATCCTGCGAGTCAAGCAAAAACCCGGTCAGTCTCCCATTAGCCAAATCCAGTTGCACACCCGTACCAAACTCACCTCTCCTCCGTCGCATCACTCTTCGCACACACGAAGATCCTCTCCAGCGCCGACAACGTCTCCTCATCGATCGCGCAGACCTCCTGCGAATCATGTCCTCCCTCCAAGGCCGAAATCCCATGCCCCGCCGCAACACCCAATTCGTACTGTATCCTCTGTTGCTGCTGTTGAAATTGATCGACGTCCATGAAGCCTAGGACACCGTTGCTCAAAGGGATGTTCATCTCCGGTCCGGCAAGGGCACGTTCTTGTCGTCCCATACGTGCAAGGGCTAGATCACCCGCATTGTCAATCCCTCCCCCCAGCTCGAGACCAGGCGCAACACCTTCCCGAGGGGGCGAGTTGGACGCAAAGCCTTCGTCGAATTCGTCTTCCTCGGGTTCGTCGACGTCCCAACAACTCTTGGGAGGTGAGGGTGTTCGAGCGAGGTGTTGTTCGAGGGTTTGGTACGCCGTTTCGGAGGACGCGTCTTCCAGATGCTGAGGCTGACCTAGAGGTGAGAAGGACCGCGAGTCGTCGTCCGACAGGGCAATCTTCGGCATGCGTTCCGGGGCGACGTGAATCGTCTCTGCAACATCACGTCTTTCGGTCGTCTGAACAACCGATGAAGCAGGTTTGACCTCCTCCTTCTCTTGCCCGTCCTCCTCCCCATCATCCTCACCCGAATGTCCAATCGCCTCAGCTGTAGGTGGCGATCCCTCACTGTTCGACGCAACAGCATCAACGACCAAAGGCGAATGTCGTTTCGGGATATGATCCGCGCTCGCAACCAAACCCAGTTTCGATCCTCGGACTTTTCTCCGGGGTGCATGCTGGCCTTGCAACAGGGGTCCACCGAGATGGGATGGAAGGGGGGCAGGGGCGACTTGTGGAGGTGGTAGGGCGATCGTCTGGTGATGGGGAGATGGAGGTGGGGGGAGATCGCCCGAAACCAGGGTCGAATCGAGGGATGTCGAGGCTGAAACCGAGGGTGGAGGAGGTGGTGAGAGAGCTGGGGTTCCAGCAGGCGAAGTGACGTCGAATCCTACGGTCGTCGTGGTCGTCAGTCTCGTCGGCGGCTCGGAGTCAAACACCGACCCTACTGCAACCGCCGAATGCGGAGGCAATCCATGCAGAGCGGACGTCAAGCTCGAAGCCGAAATGGGAATGATGGGCGGCGAGCGCGACAGGAACAACGGTGATTCAGGCGGTGGACTCCGTCGATGTTGTTCCTCCGGTGTCACACGCTCATCACAATGCCCAACCAATGCCGACGGTCTCGTCTCGAGGAAGCGCGACGCCGGACTAGCGGGGCTCACTGCCAGATCACGACTGAACGATCCAGCCCTTGGCCGAGCCACCGGCATCGGCTCGCCCGGAATCGCGGGTAGTGGCAGTAAAGGCGGTGAGATGGCTCCCAGGCGACCCGGTGGGTTCAGAACAACCGGTCGTGTCGGCTCCGCCGTGTCGTCGTCCTCCATCCCGAGCCCCATCGCATCGCCTCCACCGTTCCGTAAAACATGCTCGAGATCCAGTTCGGCCGCTCGGGGCGGAAGGTCGGAAATCGAAGGTACGGGCTGATACGGATTCGGTGATGTCGGTCCAAATGGTGGTGATGATAAGCCAGTGGCGAAAGTGAAGGGTGTCTCGCGAACGTCGGCCGAAAAGGCGGGAGGATCGACGTGAGGGATCGCATGTGATCGCACACCCGAGAGTAGCGCCGCATGAGAGAACGCATGATGATTCCCAGAAGGTGAGCCCGCCGTGCCGGACAAGAGCGCGGAAGCCTGCATCGAAGCGAACAAGCTCGACCCGTTCGGCGAGGTCGACACGAGGTCGTCGTGCGCGAACGAGCCGTGGTTGTGCCGTATCGGACTGATCTCGGCGCGGGGCATCGTCAAGCGTGCTACGGCGGCGTTCGAAGAGGTCGCAATGGCGCGTGGTGATGCCGTTGTCGAAGATCCTCTGGACGGCGATTCTCTCCGGCCGAATCCCCTTGATGGGCTTTCCCTCCGCTGTGAAGGCATCAAGGGCGAGCTAGGATGCGGTGGCATCGCAGGATGTGAAGGTGGGGATGAGGAATTCGAGGCCGGGGATGTAGAGATCGATCGAGTCTGAAAGGGCGAGTTCGCCGTCGGCGAGGTACTCGGTGCGAACCCAGTCACTTCGTAAGCGCTGAGGACGGGGAAACCGAGCGGAGAAACGCTCTGTGTTCTCCGATGTCGACCTCCTCGAGCGACCCCTCCAGCCGGGATAGGGAGCGGTGAGACGATCCCGGGTACGGATAATGACGGTCGATGCCCCCACCCTGATCCACTGGAGCTCCCGCTGCTGCTGAGGCTGTTGCTGTTGCTGTGGCCGAACTGGAGTGGCGACAACCCATTGCTGGTGATGGGAGTGCTCGGTGCACTGAACGAGGATTCGTTCCGTCGTGCTGTAGGGGAAGGTCCAATCACGCTGATGCTCGTCGTTGCGGCTGCTTTGAAAGCCCAGGGGGGTGCGGTCGGTGAGGCGGGATCGTTGAACAGCGAAGGGAGCGGTATGGTTGAGCCGAGGCTGGGACTGGGTGAGCCGTTGGAGATGGACGACGAGCGAGGTCGACCCCTGACGACCGAAGCTGGGATCGTCCGTGTCGGTGTGGGGAGCGAGGTCGAAAGCCGAGGCTCGTGATTCTGCTGTGCGTGTGCGGGCAAGGAGCTAATTTGGTCCAAGCTCTCGTTCGCATACAGGCTCGAGGTGGAGGTGGAGGTGGAGGCGACGGGCGCGGGTGAGACCATGGCTGCTGAGTCACGGGGGTTGGACCGCGATGGGAGCAGGTCCGATGACGATGACTCCGTAGCTGATTGATGATAACACAAGAATATCAGCATCGTTCCCCGAGCATTCAAGTGGATTTGGATCATCCGGAGACGGGGGCCGCTAGTTGCGTTTGCCCGAGGCGCCGCGCCAAGGACGGAAGGCGAATCGGCGATTGCCCCCCCAGAGCTTGTCACAAGGAATACGGCCGTGCGCCATGGCGACAGTAATTGGCGTGACGTGCGATTCGATCGTGACATCCCCTCCGATGATACTGCATTCGCCACAGCGTGCGCTCGAGCTCAGCTCAGTCTCAAGCCGCCCAGCCTGAGCCTCGTCGCCGACGGCCTGCCTGCCAGGGAGCGCCGCTTGACAGACAGAGACGACAAACTCGAGACACACGGACAGAACCGACGGAGACAAAGACGAGTGTGGCCGTTCGGGACAATCCATGACCTTTCGTCTGTGGTGAACCGAATAGCTGACGCATCAAGCTTTAGTCCAACTCACTTTATAGCCCAAAGGATGCACCTGATCGAACGTAGCGACGAGCCGGAACCGTCAATCGACCTGAGCCGAGGAGGTCGGCCGGTAAACAGCGGCGCGGGTGCGGTGAGCCGAGTGGTCTCGTTCGCGATCGGGAGGGTAAAAAGCCAAATGATATGGCCTAGTCGAAGGATAGGTCCTACTCAGGCCTCCATAGTGTATAATGGAGGGGCGATGTAGGGTAAATCCGGTCCGAGTCGGGAGCAGGTCGTCGTCACCGCGAGCTCGCAAGGGTGGAGCTGTTGAGCTCGTCGAGCGAGTCCGAGGCCGACTCGGAGTCGGGTGCTGGGCTGAGGCCGTCGTCAGGCAAGTAGAGCTCGGAACGAGATAGGTAGGTCGTGCCCTCACAAACGACGCCCCCAAGTCCACCTCCAGTCGAGTGTGGGTCGAGGTTGAGCGTAGAAGACGGTCGAGTCGATTGGATGTCAAACTTCAAAAGCGGGCTCGGCGTCCCTTGGCTCTCTCTCTGATCGTCGCGCGGCGCGGCGCAGGCTGGCGCAGGCGGGCTCGAGGTGGCAAATTACGAGTCGTGCGTACACTGCTCAAATTCAATCCTCGGCTTCCGTTTCTCAGCCAGTCCAGCTCGGTCTGAGAATGCAACATGTAGTTCCAAAATTCTAATTTGATCGTATATTATTCCATCATCACATCGAATCACTTTCACCACCACTCAAAACTCATGGCCCAAGCCTGCGAATATCGGCCGAGCTCGCCTTGCCCTCTAGGATCAGTTCCGCCAGACACAAACCGGTGGCAGGACCTGAAAATATATAATTCCTCGTCCATCAGCTCAATATCCCGGATATTTCCATATGTCCAATCGACTGACCATTCAAAATTCCCCAACAACTGTGTCCCGCGCCAACCCAAACGTTCTCCTCAATCCTACCAATCACCGGATCCCCACTCCCCACGGGGAGATAACAAGCCTGTTCAACCTCAATCGTAGCAGAATAAGGTCCATCATTCACGCTGAGATATTCGGGCGCTAGATCGGCGACTTGTTGGATAATCAAGGCCGTGGCGGAGGGGTCGATCTCGACTTCAAAAGCGAGGGTGGGGAGTGCCGAATCGTCGGTTGGGCCGCAGGCGTAGGCTGTGCCATCCGGTCGGTTCTGTCAGAGACAAGCCAACGTCCGTAAGATTGGACGAAAGTGAGCGAGAGCGTCTGCATTACCCTAGAAGGTAGGAACTCGGGTTCACTGACATAGATCTCGGGCTCGCAAAACGACCCAGCCTTCTCCTTGATGCTCGTGAACAAGGCTTGAGCAGGCAAAGCCCTACTCTCCGCCGTCTTGAACACCACAGAATGCGCTCGACTCCCTTCGATCCTACGCGTTCGGCCTCCTCCCTTGATCCCCAGTTGTTTGAGAAGGGATCCCGTCCATGGGCCGGCGGTGATGACAAGACCGTCGGCTGGACCGAGACTCATCTCAGCAGATCTGGCGAACTTTTGTTCGCTCGCCTTGGAAGATCGTTCCTCTTGCCTCGGCGAATACTTGACCGTAAATGAACCGTCCTCATTCTTATTCAACGCCGTCGCAGACCCATAAACCACCTTGACGTCCCCTTCCTGCAACATGATCTCGGCGAGCCCTTGCGTGAACAACCTCGGATGAACCTGAGCCGTCGATTCTCGGGTGCCCAACACACTCGTCTCCCCCAACGCATCCTGGTTAAGCCAATCAAAGAAACCATTTTTATCCTTGAGTCTCTTGGAAGAGACGACGTCCTCACGTTTCTTGGTGATGCGGGTCATGTCGGCCGAGACGGAGAGGGTGTCGAGGGTGCGGTAACCCCATCTCCTTTCGCCATCATGCTCGTTGGCCAGGTCGCGGTGGAGTTTGTACGAGAGAGAAGAGAGGGAAGAGGTAGATGGTCCTGTAGCCCCAGGGTCGAGGCGATGCGTCAGTCAGATTTGGACTCTGATTCGTATGGGGCTCCCCCTTCGAGACTCTCCGCGAACTTATGAGCTACTGACCATGCCTGAAATCGCCCAGCGTGACACCGGCCATACTCATCAATGTCAGAGCTCCAATCACACACACGCTCTCTCGACTCACCAATCCAACGCCAACAACCCCCCAGCCTTTCCACTCGCCCCCGCAGCGATCCCACTCCCCTCAAGGATGGTCACGCTGATGCTTTGTCCATGTTTCTTGGCGAGTTGGGTCAGGTAATAGGCTGTACAGACGCCTTGGATCCCGCCTCCTATGATGAAAATTGAGGATGGGGTCATTGTTGAGTTGGAGGGTATCGCGGTGATAGGGGAGGAGATGGGAGATGGGGAATGACGTAGGCGCGGAAGCGCTGAAGCGGACTCTTTCGTCGAGGACTTTGCTAAACTCGATGACGGCGATGTCCAGGCTGAAGATTTGCGCAGATTCACTTGTGCCCACCTCACAATCTACAACTGGTATGGCAGGAGCCTACTCGATTCGGAAAAGGGGTCCTCACCCGTCACCAGTCACATGACAACCCCTTGACCGACCCTGCAGTCCGGGCTCACCGGCTCACCGATGGATGGGGCCGGGCGATGCAGTGCGACTAACAATAGCCCTGAGGGCTGCGGCGGCCTTATAAAAAGGACAGATCATCGGCCTACTACCCTCGGACTCTCGAGGGAAAGAGAGGCTCCTTCGGGGTATTGTCCGGCTTTTGCACCCTGAAAACCGGAGTGTCAAGCTTGTCATCCGCTTCGTAGCTTCCCACTTCATCTCCGACAAGCTTCGCGCAGCTTTGCCTTGACAGTCAGCTTGCGGAGGCGCCAGACTCGGGACTCCGTCACCCACCCCCCGACTTTGGATCCTCTGTAGGTCACATGTGCTTCGACTCCCTACAATCCATCGAGCAGCAATGGCGTCCTTCGAGCCTGTTGCTCTGGCCCGCTTGACCCACGACCGCAATCGACAACTCCGAGGGGCGTCAAGGGTCCGCATTAGATCAGATCAGATCTGAATTTTTCTGATTCTGCCTTGATTGATCTGATCTTGATCTGATCTGAGCAGATCAATTTGATCTGAGACATGAAATTGCCTAATTTGGCACAGAGAGACTTCTACATGTCTACATGTTGAAATCCTCATCTTCTTCCTCCACAACCTCATCCTCATCCTCATCCTCATCCTCATCATCCTCCAAAGTGATCACCTTACTAAGCCGCCGCTTTTTGGAGGAGCTCCCCGCTTTTATGACTGGATTGGGTCGCATGATCCCTATGAGAAAGTGTTTGCAATGAGTCAGCACCTGACACTGCAACGAAGGCCAATTAGAGGAGGACCACACCCTGTAGTAATTCTGTGGCGCGGGGCCGACACCCAATGCGGCGGCGATGCCAGATGGCAGATGGCGCGCTCCATTCTCTCTCATGCCGTGATCAGGTGCGCCGCAGTTGGCATTTCAAATCACAATGGCAGCATCCAGGTACCGCCAACTTTTGGATTTTTTTCCTCGAAGCTTGATTGATCTGAACTTGATCTGACCCCTGTCAGATCAGATCTAATGCGGACCCTTGAGGGGCGTGAAGTCGTACTGTCGCGGCGATCTGCGCTTGCGCGCAGCGCGGTGCCATCGCGCGGGGGCGGGGGTGGATCGCTTTTGGCAGGCGGCCGCTGCATCGCATTCGGCAAAAACGGATTGAAAGGACTCATCTCGCAGCGTCACTGCTGACCCTCTTTTTCACCCTGTCCACCAGACACCTTCTGTTCCCTTCTTTAACACTTCCAAACCAGTCGATACACGAGGATTCACGGCATGCGGACCTTCCCCTCTTCATGGAAAGCGAGCTCGAGCGCCGTTTCGGCGCTCGCAGTCCTCGCCCCTTTTGCTGCGGGCAAGGCCAATACGTTTGCTGTCGTCGGTGAAACAGGGTGAGTCAACATTAGAAAGCGCCTTGCCTTTATGAGCATGGGACTAATGTAATTGGCATTCAAAGAGCGAGTGCTCAGCAAATGTTCTTGGGTGTGAGTTGAACCCGTGTTACAAGATGCCTACGAATTTTTGCGCTCGGACTGATTCGAGCCCACGCCCCTCTCCTTGCAGACCGAGAACAAGGTAAGCGTTTGCTGCTGTCTATGGGCGATTTCTGCTTGTCCTATACTTATCTAAGAACTCGTATTCTTGATGTCTGTTACAGGTTTACATTGTAGACAAGACCGAGAACAACAGTGAGTGGTCTTCGGGTGCTGCGGTTGAGCGACATCTCGTGGCGTCTGAGCTGACCTTCCTGCACCATTCGGAAAACACCATTAGCTGCGCGTGTTAACGGACATGCTGCTGTAAGTGATGGTTGTTCCCGCGAAGCACTTTCTTCGCCCCTGATCAGTTGACTGACCTTCCATCAATGACCTCCCTAAAGTGGGCAACAGAGTATGATCTCTCCAACAACTCGTACCGATCCATGGATGTCATCACCAACACCTTCTGCGCCGGTGGTAATTCGCTCGGCAACGGATCCTGGATCAATATCGGTGGGAACCAAGCGATCACGACAGGAGGGACCAACACCTCTGACGGAACGGGTGCTTATTCGGATTATTCGGGCGGAAGGACCGTCAGGGTGCTTACGCCTTCGGATGATGGGACGGACGAATGGTACGAGGATAAGTATGGGATGCCGATCAATCGATGGTATCCTTATATTGAAACGCTCGAAACGGGTGATGTCTTGATTCTTGGTGGTGAGTTGTTGCTCGAGATGGATGGGCTTCTTAGTCGAAATAAAACTGAAAGGGATCCATTCGACGAGCAGGTGAACTGTATGGCGGCTTCGTCAACTCGGTGAACCAGAACCAGAATGTGCCAAGCTAGTCAGTTCATTACGTTCATGACTGAGCGATAAACTCGATCAGTGATGTTGACGGATGCTTCTTTCGATCTCGATCAGTGAATTCTGGCCGACCCGCGGTGACCCCGTCAACTCGACCTTCTTGGCCAACACCCAACCGGCGAACCTGTACCCTCTCAGTTGGCTGCTCCCCAATGGATTGGTCTTCATGCAAGCCGATTGGCAAACCCAACTGCTCAACTACACCTCGGGTGACGAGACGGCCCTCCCCAACATCACAATCGCACAAAAGACGTACCCTTCGTCCGGAGCGACGGCGATGCTGCCTCTGACTCTCGCGAACAATTATACCGTCACGCTGCTCTTCTGCGGTGGTATGACCCCCGAGCGTGACGATTGGGATACGACCAAGTGGAACATCGCCGCGACCAACACTTCTTCGTCATGCGTCTACATTAACCCCGAGGATGGCACGTCGGCGACATGGAAAAACGACGATGACCTGCCTGAGAACCGTGGCATGGGCAACTTTATCATCCTCCCCGACGAGCGACTCCTTTTGTTGAACGGTGTCGCCAAAGGTTCGGCAGGATACGGATGGACCGACTGGGCTGTCAACCAATCCTACGGTCAGGATCCTGTCCTCCGACCTGCTTACTACAACGCCTCGGCTCCTTCCGGCTCGCGCTTTTCCACCGAGGGGTTGCCGTCCTCTTCCGTGGGGCGTCTGTACCACTCGTCTGCAACGCTCCTCGTTGATGGCTCCGTCTTCATCGCGGGTAGCAACCCCAACGCTGACGTCATCACCGATGTCAACAACGCGACCTACGTTTACAAGACCGAGTATCGTTCCGAAATCTTCTACCCGTCTTACTACGACTCTGGACGACCTGTTCCGAGCTCTCTCCCTTTCAACATCACCTACGGGGGTGATTACTTCCAGTTCGATTTACCTAAGTCATCCTTGAATGGTTCTTCCCCCGCCAACCTCAAAATATCACTCATCCGTACGGGTTTCTCAACCCATGCGATGAACATGGGCATGAAATACATCCAACTCCGACACTCGTACACATCGCACTCGAACGGCTCAGCAACGATCTACGTCGCCCAAGTCACACCCAACCCACGCATGTTCCAACCCGGTCCGGCATTGCTCTTCGTCACCGTCAATGGGATCCCGAGTACAGGCAAGATGATCATGGTCGGTAACGGTGTGGTTGGTAAACAACCCGTTTCGGAAGCTTCGACCCTTCCTGGTACGGCGGCCAACGTCACTGTGACTTCATCGTCCCCTTCGACTGCGACTGCGACGGCTACGACTGCGGCTACGGCTACGGCGGGCCCGAATCCGAGTTCGACCTCCTCTTCCAAGGCCTCGGGCGCGATGCCTCGATTCATCGGTGCTTCAACGCTCCTCCAGGGCTTGATCGCTCTCGTCGGAGGGTGGGCACTCGTATGAGCTTTTTAACTAAAATGAAACCGACTATGTTTCTTCTCCTTTTCTGGCTTAGCTCCTCGCACTTTGCTCATTGCACCCTCGCAACACCTCGTTATTGCTCACTGCTAGTATTAAGCAGTTGGATAACTTTGCTCAGTTTAGTTTTCGCTCCATACGGATGGAGTCGACCGAATCCAATAGACAATCATGATATGAACACTTCTTGTTAACACTTACTTGATGCACTTGATGAGTAAATGCACCGAAGAAAATTGAGCAGCGCTTCACGCGATGCCCAGTGGATGTTTCCTTCAACAATTGTGAGCAGGCGCGATTTATCTGAGTAGTCTCTACACAGGCCGGCCAACCTTGGAAGAGTCTTCTCTACGAGTTTGGGGATCGAACGCTGCCACACGAGCCTTCAAGACGTGTTTTGTCACAAGTGCTTTGAAGCTACTACTGAAGCGGCTCACTCGCGATCGCGCGGGCTGTGTCCGGCACGGCCGTAGGAGCCACCGCGTGGGCTCGTCGCGTCAATTTCAGTCTTCGTGTAGGCCACGCCAGTTTTGTGTCGTTTCATTCCTTCTCGTAAAACAAGACACTCGACGATTTTGAGCAACATGCGTATCTAGGCAAATAAAATAATAGCTACCTCCACGCACCAACCAGACCATATATTAACCGAGCTGCGCAAGCTCGACTGGCAGAAGCACAGTTGGTCCCATCTGAGTGTTGTTGACGACCGACCAAACGACAGGATATGATCCGGGCTGTGATTTTCAATGTTACATCCAAGTCTACGCGCTTGTTGGAAAATAGTTTGCTGCAACCGAGCGAGCCGCGACGTGGTGCACCGATCGACCGGCCGTTCCACGGCCTACCTAGCTCGGGATCGGCCTCGGCGAGCTAGCTCTAACTTTAAAACCCATCCCTAATTCTAAACCGGCGTCTCTTATCTAGGTATCGCTTTCGGCCTCGCTTCGATTGCATGTGACCTCCCCGAGCAAATCCGGGACCACGGGACCCCGCGGCGCTTACTTGGACACTGCAATCGTCAATCCGAGCATGCTCCCGTGGAATGACCGCTAGCGCGCGTCGCGTCCCTCGACGCGCCTCGGAGCGCAGATCGCCAGGTCGAACTTGCCAACTATTGGCGCTACGATCCCCCGCATACGCGTCGATCTACGGCCGTTCGAGACGATAAATTGGGTACCCCCGCCGTAGATGATTTTTCCCACATTCTAGCCTAGGGGTCCGACTTTGATCGCGGCTTTAGTGAAGTCAAAAGTTGGAAGTCTGTCCTCAGTGTCCGGCGTGTTTCCCGCCGGTGACCGCGTGTGCGCTTGCGCTGCTCCGAGAACCACACGGTTCGCACCGCTAATGCCCCGAGAGCCACTTTAGACATTGTTTGGCCAATTATCTAAGAATCGTCCCATCTACTCCAACTCGACCCTTTCTCTTCTCTCCTTTCTGTATCTCACTTCCATCAGCCCCATTCGAGACTGTCCTTGATTGGATAAGTCGACGCGACACCCCGCTTCATCATGTTTGTCGACACAAAACTCCTCGCCTTGTTCGCGACGGCGTGCTCGGCACTCGCCTCGGGCGCATCAGCCAAGTCGGGCGACTCCAACTCGCCCAGGATTATTCCTGGTCGCTACATCATCGCCGTCAGTAGCTCAAGTGGTAGTCTGAGCAAGCGTGCTTCTGGTGTGGTGAGTCTTCGGCATCTCCTGATCCCGAGGGGTTAAAGCTCCTGTGCGCGAGCCCCTGACCTCCACCTCCGGTCGCCCCCGAGCTTCGCGACTTGAGGCGGCGCTCGGGGCGCTTTTATTTTCGAAAGCTGACATGGCCCTCTCCTCCTCAGGCCATCTCGAGTGTCATCAGCAAGATCGGCAGCACTGGTATCGATGTCGAGACCAAGAAACTCTACCAATCCCCCGGCGTGCTCACCGGAGCGAGCATCGTCGTGCCCGAGAACACCACCACCGCCGACCTTCTCGCAATCCCGGGTGTCACGGTGAGTTCAATTATATATTTTGTCGACTAAGAAGACAGAGCGTGTTGCACATACTCTTGGACCAATGCTGATTTGCCTCGATCGCCCCGGTCTTGATCACGTGCAGCACGCCTGGCCCGTGCGAGTCGTTCCGAACCCGAGCAGCCTCCAGACCTCGCCGAATCACGCCGATTCGTATTCGAGTCAGCTCGTCCGACGCGATCTCCTTCAACGACGTGCCGATCACCTTAAAGATGATCAATTCCCGCCTCACCAAATGACCGGTGTCGACAAGATGCATGCTCAGGGCCTCTACGGTGCCGGCATCAGGGTCGCCATCATCGACACCGGCGTTGACTACAAGAACCCCATCCTTGGTGGTTGCTTCGGCAAAGGCTGCAAGGTCGGGTTCGGACACTCGTTCATCGACGACACTGGAAAGCCCCTCGACGGCCCTGATCCGTACACGAACTGCTCCGAACACGGCACGCACGGTATGTCAATCTCCTCGCTCTGATGATGACTGCGCAGCAGCTCCTAAGCTGAGGAGCGTCGCCCATATCTCTCTCCCCACAGTCGCTGGTATCATCGGCGCGAACCCGAACCAATACGGTTTTACCGGTGTCTCTCCCAAGGCGACGCTCGGCATGTACCGTGTCTTCCCCTGCACCGGCTCGACCTCAGACGACATCATCGCAGAAGCCATGCTCCGTGCTCCCGATGACAACGCCAACATTGTCAGCATGAGTCTCGGTGGCTCCGGTAGTTGGGTCGACGGTTCTGCGACGCAGTACATCGCCGACAGGCTCGCTGCCAAAGGCATCCACGTTGTTGTCGCTGCGGGCAACGACCAAGATGAGGGTCTCTTCTTTGCCTCTTCTCCCGCCTCGAGTCGCACCGGCATGAGCATCGCCTCTGTGGACGTGACCGTTGTCCCAGCGTACAACATGATCTTCAAGACTGGCGGCTACCCTGCCATGAGCGCCTTCAGTGCCAAGCCGCTCGGACTCGACACTGCTTTGCCGATCTACTTTACCTCGACGGACATGAGTGTCACCAACGATGCCTGCCTCCCTCTGCCCAAGTCTACACCCAATCTTCGCAACTTTGTCGTCGCCATGCAACGAGGGAGCTGCTCCCCTAATACGAAGCTTTCGAACGCAGCGGCCGCCGGAGCCCGATACGTCATCATTTACGGCGCCAAGGGTCTCGAGGGTCGACCTTACTTCATCACGGAGGGGACCGGTCTCCTCGGCGCTGCTGGTCTCAGCCATTCTGATGGTGTCAAGTTGCTCAAGTACTACCTCGCACAAAAGAAGGACGGTCTCAAGGTCACCTTCCCCAGCAAGAGCAAGCAGCTCCGCGTCGAGCAGACCCTTTCTGGTGGCCAGGTCAGCGACTTCTCTCAGTTCGGCCCCACGAATGACATGTACGGCCAACCCAGCTTCGGAGCTCCCGGTGGCAACGTGCTCTCGACCTTCCCCTTGACGTGGGGTGGTGTCGGCGTCATTAGTGGTACCTCGATGGCCACGCCGTTCGCCGCTGGTTCCGTCGCCCTCATCCTCTCAGCCCGCAAGTCGGACAAGTTCACGCCCATCGAGATGCGCCAACTGCTTTCCTCGACGGCCGACGCGATCCCGGTTACGCGCAAGACCAAAGGCCCGTTGACGTCGACGGTTCTCCAAGGTGGTGGCTTGGTCCAGATCGACCGAGCTGTGGCAGCGAAATCCTTCCTCGGTCCCAACGAGCTCTACCTCAACGACACTGCCCACTTCGCGTCCATGCAGACGGTGACGATCACGAACAAGAACTCGAAGGCGGTCACGTACCGCTACTCGGACACCGGTGCCCAGCCGCGATTGACCTACGACAAGAGTGGTGCGTTTAATCCTTCGCTCACCCCTGGCGCCTTGTCGAGGGGTGCATCAGTGACGTTCCGACCCGGTCGAGTCACGATCCAGGCCGGCAAGACATCGACGTTCCAGATCAAGTTCCAACCGCCGCAGTTCTCTGCCGGTCAACGCGCGCTCTTCCCCGTCTACAGCGGATACATCATGATCACGGCCGACAACAAGGAGTCGTTCCAGATTCCCTACTTTGGTCTCGCTGGCAACATGCGCGATCAGAAGATCCTTGACCAGACGGACATGTATGCGAGCCAATACCAGTCCGGCCTCAAATACCCCTTCGTTGGCACCCCTGACCTCAAGGTCCAGACGAGCGCGAGTGCTGTCAAGACCTACTCAACCAGAGCTGGCCCCACCATCGTGTTCCGTCTCTCGCGTGAGTTCTCTGGTCTGACACCTACAGGGCCTATACTGTACAGCTACTGACGCCGACGACCTTTCTCAACTACTACAGAGGCGACTCGAGCCTACAACATCGACCTTGTGTTCGCCAACACGACGTTTAAGCCAACCATCTCCCCTGGCAACAACGCCAACCTCAAGCGGCGTCGCTCTGTTGATGAGTTCGATCTCGGATCCCTCGAGACGGATGCGCTCACCGGGTCTGCGCTTGAGAGTCGCAAGGACAGCCAGTCTTATGCCTCGGTCTCGACCATCGGCTTCATCTCTGGCTCGACCAACGTCCCTCGCGATCTTGCCGTCAGCAACACCGGTGCCTTGTCCTTCACCGACAACCAGATCACTTTCAACAGTCGATACCAGACCACGGCTACTAGCGGACGCACCGCGACGGCTAAGAGCAAGACCCCTTATCGCTTCCTTCTTCGGTCAGTGCTTAACCCTCGGATGCAATCTTCCTGTCATCTTATCGTCTGGCTAAATCGTTTCAACTCTCTTCTACGAATCTTGCAGTGCGGTGAGGACGACTGCCGACCCTGCCGACGAGGCCAGTTGGGAGAGTTGGTTGAGCCCTCCGTTCCAGTTCGAATAAGCGGGTTTTTTCTGGGAATGTGTCCTGTGGATACGGACGCTTTCGTCTTTCGATTTTCTACACTTACACCACTGTTTCTGATACCCCGGTCGCGCCTTACGCCGTCACTAATCTACTTGGAATTCCACCCAATCGAGCTCACACGGAATGATCAATAAAGTCATAGCTGAAATGATCCGCACTCGGGGGCCACGAGTGACGGTCGACGTTGATCCCCGTGGGCAACTGGTAGTCGGGTGGATAGATATCATCTACCATGGCAATTTCTGCAAGCGTTATATGACCGTCATTTAGATTACCGTCGGCTTTTGCTCTATTTGCTCGCCTCGAGTCGTATAACCCCTAACCTCCCCGCGGCCGCGCTAGCTTGGAGCCGGGAGGACTGAGGGGCTCTGGCCAGCCTTCGGCCACCCTAACATGTCCGCAATGTAGTACGCATGATGTGATCACGGTTTTACTTCTTACTAAAAATTCACGCCACGGGTCCCGCGGGATCGCCTCGCTCGGCTCTGATTGCGCCGCTGCCGGGAGCCGGCGCCGGACACGAGCTCGGCGCGCGGCGCAGGCACTGCGCAGGCCATGTCAGGAATGTGGGTCATCTCCGACTGCCTTTTCGGCTTCGACCTTCGTCATGTGCCTCGCGAGTCGCGAGTCGGGGGACGACGTGACGTGCTCTTCCGAATGGGACAGGTGAGGCACTAGTTAGTAGGTCGGCAAGTACCTATAGTTACCGAGGCACTAAAGCTGTCTTCGCACAATGTGCACCAGCATCGACGAAACTCCAGCTTGCTCATTGAGTCACTCGGCTTCAGAGGTGAGATAATCCCGAGCTCGCTTCCACGCTCGGCTGAGGTTTTCAATAGCCAAGTATGTGTGGACTGACTCATTCAAAGCATACACAGCTTGTACTCCTACCCCCTCTTACCTCACACTACGCTTGTATCTTGCAAGAAGGAAGCGTCGCTCTCGCCTGCGCCTCGTCTTGCCATGTTCTTGGGCCCGATGAAATCGTTTCAACTCGCGCTGCTCGCCACGGCCTGCTTCGCCCTCGCTCCAATCACGTCCGGCGCCAACTCCGCAAGTTATTCGATTTCGCCCCAGATCATCCCCGGTCGCTACATCATTGCTGTCGGTGGTTCAAGTAGTACTCTGAGCAAGCGCGCCTCGGAAGTGGTAAGTTCATCTCGTCTAGCTAGTTGGACACAGCTGAGCCTACTGGATTCCGTCCGACAATGTTTGCGGTGTTGACGCGGCTCGACGCGTCAGGACGAGTTGAAGCTTGAAGGAAGCCGACGATCTCGGCGCAGGGGACTTCGACCTTGGTCATGTGAGGCTGACGTCTGCTATTTTCCCCATGTTCATCTCAGGCAATCTCCGGTGTCATCAACAAGATCAACAGCAAAGGCATCAATGTCGAGACCAAGAAGGTTTTCCAATCGCCCGGGGTGCTCACTGGGGCGAGTATTTCGGTGCCCGAGAGCACCACCGCCGCCGACCTATTTGCGATCCCAGGTGTCACGGTGAGCCACCCAGCTACTTTTAATATCGTTTAATATAAGATGGGGATGTATGGCGATTGACGCAGTCGCATACACTGCCCTATAGCACGTTTGGCCGGTCCGAAACATTCCCCACCCAGACAGCTTCACATCAGCTCCGAGAGGTATCGTTGGAGTCGAGAATGAGAAAGTCGTCCGACGAGACCTACTCCAGCGTCGAGCCAACAATGCTTTCGAGAACGACCAGTTCCCACCTCATCAAATGACCGGTGTTGACAAGCTCCACGCCAAGGGCTACCTCGGCGCTGGTATCCGAATCCTCGTCATCGACACGGGTGTGGATTACAAGAACCCGATCCTCGGCGGATGCTTCGGGAAAGGCTGCAAGGTGGGCTTTGGTCATTCCTTCGTGACAGATAACGGAACACCCACGAGTGAACCCGACCCTTACACCAATTGCAGCTCCCATGGTACTCACGGTTAGTCGTCCACGGTACCTTGGGATTCCCTGCGCAGCACTTGCATTGACGGGATCTTCCCATGCGCAAGTCTTCCCACCGTTCAGCAGCATTTGCTCACGTCTAATCTGGTTGCTTCAACAGTCTCTGGAACCATCGGTGCCAACCCAAACAAATACGGCTTCACTGGTGTCGCTCCCAAGGCAACGCTCGGCATGTACCGCATCTTCCCGTGCTCCGGCCCCACCCCCGACGACGTCACCGTGGAAGCATTACTGCGCGCCATGGAGGACGACGTCGATGTAATTAACATGAGTCTGGGCTCTCCTAGTGGTTGGATGGGCGTTTCCTCCGTCGAACACGTCGTCCAAAAGCTCATCGCTAAAGGGATCCACGTCGTCACCTCGGCGGGCAACGATCAGTCCGAAGGCATGTTTTACGCCAACAGTCCGGCCGCGTCCCGGGATGGTATCAGCGCGGCCTCGGTCGACGTTACCGTCGTCCCTGCGTATAACATGGTTTTCAACACGGGAGGCTATCCATCGATGAGCGTGTTCAGTGCCAGGCCACTCGGAGTTGATCATCCCATGCCGCTGTACATCACTTCGACCGACCTCAACGTCGACAACGACGCATGCGAGCCTTTGCCCAAGTCGACCCCGAATTTGCGCAACCACGTCGTTGCGGTCCGTCGAGGGACTTGCTACAGTAGCACTAAGCTCAAAAATTTGGCAGCCAAGGGTGCTCGATACGTCATTGTCTACGGAGCGGAAGGTGCAGAGAACGATCCCTTCTTCACAGCGGACGGCACCGGGGTGAAAGCCGTGGGGGGAATGACACGTGCCGATGGGGTCAAGTTGGTCAAGTACTACCTCACACAAAAGAAGAAGGGCGGTCTCCAGGTTACCTTGCCGAGCAACAGCAAACAACTTCGCGTCGAGCAGACTCTCTCTGGTGGGGAGATCAGCGAATTCAGTCAATTTGGACCTACGAACGACCTCTACGGCCAGCCGAGCCTCGCTGCGCCTGGAGGTGGGGTCCTGTCCACCTTTCCTCTCTCTTTTGGTGGAGTAGAAGTCATAAGTGGTACTTCGATGGCCTCTCCGTTCGTTGCGGGCTCTGTCGCGTTGATTTTGGCCGCTCGCAAGAAGGACAACTTCACACCGATTGAGATGCGCCAACTCCTATCGTCGACATCCAAGTCGATCCCGGTCAAGAGGGGGACCAAGAGCCCCCTGACGACCGTTGTTCTCCAAGGTGGCGGCCTGATCCAGGTCGATAAGGCTTTCGAGGCCAAGTCGTACTTTAGCCCCAACGAGTTGTATCTCAACGACACAGCTCACTTCGCCGCCACGCAGACGGTGACGATTACGAACAAGAACTCGAAAGCGGTCACGTACCGCTACTCTGACACGGGTGCCCAACCTCGTCTTGTGTACGATAAGAAGGGACAGTGCAACCCTTCGCTCAGCCCTGGTGTCCTGTCGAGGGGCGCTTCGGTCACCTTCCGCCCCGGACGAGTCACGATCCAGCCCGGCAAGACATCGACGTTCCAGATCAAGTTCCAGCCGCCGCAGTTTTCTGCCGGTCAACGCGCGCTCTTTCCCGTTTACAGCGGTTTTATCATGATCACGGCCGACAACAAGGAGTCGTTCCAGATCCCCTACTTTGGTCTCGCCGGTAACATGCGCGATATGCAGATTCTCGATCAGACGGATGTGTATGCGGGTCAATACATGGCGGGACTCAGGTATCCTTATGTGGCCGACTCGAAGCTGGGCCCCCAATTCAATCCGGACTTCGTCAGGAGTTACGAGATGGCGAACGGGCCGATCATTGCGTTCCGCCTTTCGCGTGAGTCTGAGCGTCCATTTCCATTTGGGTTGCACCAGCTACTGACCCGCACGCCCTTTTACTGCAGAGGCAACTCGAGCTTATAACATCGACCTTGTGTTTGCCAATACGACCTTTAGATCCACAATCTCTCCCGCAAACAACGCCGGTCTGCTCCCTGGATCCACCAAAACTGCGAAAGTCGAACTTCAACGCCTCGAGCTCGCTCGCAACCTCGGTGAGAGCTCGTCCCTCGGCCCTCGTCGTGAAAGTCAATCGTACGCTTCGGTCCCCATCGTCGGCCGCATCAAAGGGGCCCTCAACGTCCCTCGAGATCTGGCTGTAGATGGTCAGAATCGTTTTTCTTTCACGGACGAGAAGTTTGTTTTCAATGGACGGTACCAGACGACGCCGACGAGTCGGAGGTTTGAGACGGCGAAGTTGGGGACAGTTTATCGGTTCTTATTACGGTGAGTATGAAGCACGGATTATTGCAGGCTTACTGGATAGCACCACTGAAATGCTTTGTTATTGTGATATTACAGCGCGGTGAGGACGACCGCCGACCCGGCCGACGAAGGGAGCTGGGAGAGTTGGCTCAGTCCACCCTTCGAGTTTTCGGGTTGAGCGCGATATACGACGCACTCTAGGGTCGTGCATCTTTCGTGTCTTTCTGGTTTTCAAAGGATAATTTTATTTTCAGATGATTTTCATGGAATCACAGTGATTGGTGGAGCTAATTTTGAAGATGGCAATCACTTCGAGCCAGGAGCTTTGAAATATGGTTCGCGATTAGGAGGCGACTCACCTTCCTAAAGTTCTAACTGTGTCTTCATGACTCTACTCGAGGAGAATTGTCGGTTGTGATGAAGCACAGGGCAGCGTTTGACCATTCATGGCGATCGCAGCCAAAAAGCGATCGATCGGTCTTTGCCGTGCCTTTGCCGCGGCGCTGATTGGCGTGCGAGTTGGTCCTTCTCCTATCAGTTCGATCACTCCCGATCCACGCACATTCGTCAGTTGCTGTTCGACTAGCCGGACACCCCGTACTACACAACCATGGCATCTATCCCACCAGATGTCGCTTCTACAGCACCTGCCCAGGCCTCGTCGTCATCGTCGTCTGCTCCGCCAGCTTCAGCTTCATCAGGCTCCCCTTCATCGTCCTCGGTCGCACAGGAGACAGAGACCTTTCCACCGATCGAACCCGGAGCCTCGTTGATCCTCGCCTGGCAAATCAAGAACAAACGCGTGCTCCTCGTCGGAGGTGGTGTCGTCGCAGCAGGTCGTCTCTACGCTCTCCTCAACGCCAACGCGATCGTTACTCTCATCGCCCCCTCGTCGCATCTCTCTCCCGAAGTCCAAGCCAGGATCAACGACCCTTCCCTCTCTACATCGTTGGCCTACCTCGATCGCAAGTTCCAAGGCGAGGAAGATCTACAAGGCTTCGAAATGGTCCTCACCGCGATCGACGAGGTCGGCCTCAGCTCTTCCATTTGCGAGATGTGTCGCCAGAGAAGAATCCCCGTCAACGTCGCTGATGTACCTCCCGAATGCGATTTCTACTTTGGGTCCATCGTTCGAAGGGGTCCTCTACAAATCATGGTTTCGACGGGTGGGAAAGGTCCCCGGATCGCGAATCGGATAAGGAGGTCGATCGAAGAGACTTTACCCGATCAGGTCGGCGAAGCGATCGAGAACGTCGGCAGACTACGAGCCGATCTGAGAAAAGTCGCGAATGGGAAGGATACGAAAACGATCGCGAGGAGGATGGACTGGATGATCCGGGTGTGCGACAAGTGGTCTTTGGCTCAACTGTCGGCGATGGACGATCGGATGAGGGAAGATATTCTCGATGGGTGGGAGGAAGGGATCGCCAAAGGTTTTTACGACGTCAATGGTGGAGTCGTCGGCAAGGTCGCGAGCAAGCTCAAGTTGGATCGATGTCCGATGAGGGATATTCCTGATGGGAGACCAAGTCGGTGTCCGTTCCTCGTTGGCAGTTCGGGCTTCTTGTTGGGTATTGGCACGGCCGTCGCGGCTTTTGCCATGTTCAGTAGACCATGGAATTGAGCGACCATATGATGTTTGGCTTTTCAATACGATGTTGGAATGTTCACTAGTTCGCCCAACTCTTTGGGTCTGCTCGGTCGAAGTGGCACTGCCAGTCTGGCATTCCAGGAAAGAAAGGAACAAGGGCACAAAGGCCACGAAGAGGGTATCGAAGCAAAATACGAAGTGAATATTGGGCACGTCTGGAGCTAAAGAGTGCAAGAAAAGCGGAATCGAATCAAAGAGAGCAGCAGCGTATATATCTGTCGAGAGTCGCATTCACGAGAATTGGAAGGGAGGGCTGAGCCAACTTTCCCAACTGGCTTCATCGGTAGGGTTCGCGGTCGTCCTCACCGCACTATGAGAGTATGATAGGGAACGTCAGTGTCGTTCCCCAAAGCTACAATATTCATTGTCACCCATGCCATAGAACTCACCGGAGAAGAAAGCGGTAAGGCGTGAACGTGTCCGCCTTCGCATCCTCCTTCGGCGCGTCGCGGGGGTTATAGCTCCCCGTAAAATTGAGTCGCTTCCAAGCAAAAGGGAATGGGCCACGATTGGTGACAGCCGCATCACGAGCGACGTTCAGGTCGCCGTAGATGTGGCCGACTGTCGGGACCGAAGCGTAGGACTGGCTCTCGCGACGAGGTGCGAGCTGCGAGTCCTCGAGAGGGTTGTCGGTCTCGAGGAAGCCCCGCTCGAGGTCGAGATCACCGTCCTCGAGCGAGCGACGACTCAAGTCGGCGTTGTTCCCCCGTGAGATGGTGGGCTTGAAGGTCGTGTTCGCGAAGACGAGATCGATGTTGAACGCTCGGCAGGCCTCTATGAGAGGCGAGCAAAGCAAGAGCCATCAATATGAAACCCCCAGGCTAGTAGCCACGAGAAAGGAAGTGTACGGAATCAAGCAGGTACAGCAACTCACGCGCCAGACGGAAATTAATGGCGACGCCCGATTCTATCTTGTACGTCTTGACAGTTGTAGGGCTGAGCTGCGGTTTCTTATCGTCGCCCATTATGAACGGGTACCGCAGGCCCTTCTCAGTCTGACCGGCAAACTTGTCCGTCTGATCGAGAATCTGCATATCGCGCATGTTACCGGCGAGACCAAAGTAGGGGATCTGGAACGACTCCTTGTTGTCGGCCGTGATCATGATAAAACCGCTGTAAACGGGAAAGAGCGCGCGTTGACCGGCAGAAAACTGCGGCGGCTGGAACTTGATCTGGAACGTCGATGTCTTGCCGGGCTGGATCGTGACTCGTCCGGGGCGGAAGGTGACCGAAGCGCCCCTCGACAGGACACCAGGGCTGAGCGAAGGGTTGCACTGTCCCTTCTTATCGTACACAAGACGAGGTTGGGCACCCGTGTCAGAGTAGCGGTACGTGACCGCTTTCGAGTTCTTGTTCGTAATCGTCACCGTCTGCGTGGCGGCGAAGTGAGCCGTGTCGTTGAGATACAACTCGTTGGGGCTAAAGTACGACTTGGCCTCGAAAGCCTTATCGACCTGGATCAGGCCGCCACCTTGGAGAACAACGGTCGTCAGGGGGCTCTTGGTCCCCCTCTTGACCGGGATCGACTTGGATGTCGACGATAGGAGTTGACGCATCTGTACAGGCGTGAGCCTCTCCGATTTGCGAGCAGAGAGGATGAGCGCCACCGCACCCGCCACGAAAGGGGTGGCCATTGAGGTACCACTGATGACCCCAACGCCACCCCAAGACAAGGGAAAGGTCGAGAGGATGTCTCCACCCGGCGCACCAAAGCTCGGCTGGCCGAACATGTCATTCGTGGGGCCAAATTGACTGAAGTCACTGACTTGACCACCGCTGAGAACTTGCTCAAGGCGAAGCTGCTTGCTTGGAAACGCGACCTTGGGACCCCTGCTCCTTTGCGCGCGATAGTACTTGAGCAACTCGAGTGCATTCACGTTGCTGATTCCTCCTGCGGCTGTCAGGTTTGTACCTTGAGTATCATAGTACGGCTGATTTTCGCTACCAACTGAGCCATACACGAGAGCGAAGCGGGTCCCTTTGGCTGCGAGGTTGGTGAACATATCGTCTGTAGCGCAGTGATCTCGTTTGACCACGACCAGTCGATTCTTGAGGTTCGGCGTCGATTCGGGCAAGGTCTCGCACGCCACCTCCTTAGCGGATTCGGGCGAGGTAAAGTATAGCGAGAGCACATCTTCAGTCTCGAACGGCATGGCGGAGAAATAAGACATCGGCGGATAACGACCCGTCTTGAAGACGAGATTGTAACCTGGGACGACATCGGCATCGACGGATGCGACGCTGATCCCACTTAGAGTAGCTGCGGGCGTCGAAGCAGTGAACAGACCCTCGTCTTGCGAGTTACCAGATGCGACAATGACATGCATACCTTGAGCGAGAAGTTTGTCGGCTACGTGTTGCGGCGCTGTCGAGTCCAACCAACTACCTGGATCTCCGAGACTCATACTGAGGATGTCGGCTTTGTCCTCGGCGGCGCGGAGCATGGCTGCAACGATGGTGTCGTCTGTGGCCGAGCCAGAGCATGCAAAGATGCGATACATGCCTAGAGTCGCTTTGGGTGCAACTCCCGTGAATCCGTACTTGTTGGGGTTGGCCCCGATGGTACCAGCAACTAACGGAACGAGTCATGGGGGTTAGCTCTGGGATCCGCAGCTGCGCAGAATATGTTGGGCTCACCATGCGTGCCGTGCTCCAGACAGGTGCTATACGGGTCAGGGCCGTTGATGAAGTTTCCCTCATCGTCAACAAAGGAATGGCCAAAAGCGACTTTGCACCCCTTGCCAAAGCAACCGCCGAGGATTGGGTTCTTGTAGTCGATGCCCGTGTCGAGAATTGCGATCTTGATGCCGGCTCCAAGGTAGCCCTTGGCGTGCATTTTATCGACCCCGGTCATCTGATGGGGCGGAAACTGGTCGTTCTTGAAGTCTTCGTCGCCTCGGGGCTCGAGAAGAGCCCGTCGGACAAGCTCGCTAGAGTCGGTATCAGAGGGGTGAGAGGTAGAGGAAGAACCCGACGATGAAAATGTTTTGGGTCTCGAGATGCTTCGAACCGGCCAGACATGCTACGAGCAGAGCGGAAAACATCATCAGCACGTCATGAATTAAACTGTTCAAATCTGATATCACGAGGGTACAACTGACTGTGACACCTGGAATATCGAGTAGATGAGCCTCGGTGGTGTTTGCTGGCACGACGATGCTCGCCCCGGTGAGTAGACCGGGAGACTGATATAATTTGTGGGTTTTGACATCGATGCCGGTGTTTCCGATCTTGCTAAGGACACTCGAAATAGCCTTTCAACCCCAGCGACCACAACAGGAAGCAGGAACAATTGTACACAAGGGTCAGTGTTACAGCTGCCGAGAATCGGGCCTAACGTTTTCGTTCAACCAAATGAGAGACTGGGCACCCGCGTATGCACCACCTAATCCCACACATGCAGGCTAGGCACTCACCACTTGAGAATCCCTCTTACTCAAAGTACTAGTTGATCCACCAACCGCAATGATATACCGCCCGGGGATAATCCGACTCGTCCCTTCGCCCGTGTCGGCGATCGCTTTCGAGAACTTGGCAGATTTGGAGGCAGCTGCTGCAGAGGTCCCTGACGCGAGGAGGGTGGAACCCGCGGTGAGAAGCGCAAGAGCGAGCGATAGGTTCATGTTCACGAACATGCTGGACAAGGATTTTTGAGTTGTCTGGACTGGCGTGGTGCCCTAGTCCGGCTTTAGCGTGGATTCTTGTTGATCGTAGTTCAACCAAACTTGTCAAACAGATGGCGTTATCAAGACGTTGACAAAAACTCAACCTCAGGGCAGATATACCGGCGAGTGATGCCTGATGCAGTGAGTACGACTGCTGACAGACAGATGACGAGGAGACCGCGTGTCCACAAGACGAGGAGCTGGTCCATCGACGCTGGTTCGGTTGAGGCGACGATGGTTGCAGTGGCCATGCCATGTGTGAATGAGCATGCCTCAAGAGGCACCCCGAGGCCCTGACCGCACACCAAAGCTGTCTAAAGCCGAAGCCTCGGGCACGCGCGGCTCCAGATCGGCTCGGGAGTCGGCGATGTTGGCCGATTGAGTTGAAGGTTCTCACGAGAGCGGCAAGAGATCCGTCTGCTCGAAACATTACCAATGCTGTCGTTGAAATCTAGCCAAAAAATTAAACCGGACAGAGTGTTGCTGGCAAAATCGGATGAAAGCCGATGAAACGAGAGAACTCGAGTGGAATTGGAGAATACCAAATTTCATTAGCCCCAAGTTGGAAACCCTTCTTCACGCGTGCCGACGCGCCTGTTTGCGCTGCTCGCTCGACCTCACCACCACCTCCACACCCCGCGCTCATCGCACATCATGGCCCCCTTAACATCCAACCACCACCTCACCTCGAATCTAGCCCGATCCCCCAGTCCCGCGCCCCTGGACCGCCTGCTCTCGCGCGAGGACATCCCCCCGTTGGCATACGACACGGAAGCCGAGTTGTTGGCCGTCCTGTCGCGTCTCGAGAGCGAGCTCAAGAAAAGTATCGATATCACTTTCAGGGATGGGGCCAATGGGGCCAATAGGGGGGAAGTCGAAAAGGTTGTTTTGGAGGTGAGTTGCTGGGGAGAAGAGATATGGGAAGCGGTCGCAGGGTCGAGAGTTGAGTGAGCGAGCAGCGTAGCGGAGGTTTACCGAGAGGTGCACCCGGATCCAGAGGCGGCATACATGTGTTGGGGGGTGTTTATTTGCTGGGAGGTATACAGTACACCGCGGCATGCATGAAACCACAAATCTGCGCACGCCGATCACACGACGAGCACGTGACCTGCCCTCCTGACCGCGTGAACTGACCACCTCTTACACCCCACAGGAATTCTTCAGAGGGTTGGCTCCACTCGTATGGTCCAACTGCACCATCGCAGGCCTTCCTTACGCGCAATACCAAGCTCTGAAGAGCAAAGCCAGTACGTTTCACTGGAAGCGGTCTCTCCTACCCCGGCTAAAAGAGACTTTCCAACATCGTCCCACTTTGCTGGCTCATCAGAATTCTCGAAGACAAAGGCCTTTGATGAGGTGCTGCATCAACGCGTCATGAACTACCAAAATTCGCTGTTTGACGCGCGGGAACAGAACGCTCGGGAGAGGGTCGATGTGCCCAATAATTATGCGCTGGTTAGTACGACTGCCGATCGATGAGAGCAAGCACTATGCTTAATCGAACCTCCAATGATCTACCGTGTTTCAGGGAGTTCAAGACGTCATTTCTAGGGATATGGAACGGCTGAGCCAACTCGAAGCCGTGCAACCGACCTTTTCGGAAGATCGACCGCAGCCCGTCTTGTTCGCTTCGACCGCAGCACCGCAGGCCAAAGGGAGGAAGAGCGTCGGCGCCAACAAGGGTTTGTTCCTTGACACATCAGGGTAATTTTGGATCGTTGGGGTGCTAATTTCTACGAGGTAATTTTTCAGGTATCATCGAGGAACGACCAACGGCTCAACAAGCGCAGGACGATTATGCCAAAGCGAGCGACGAAATCAACCGATTGCTCAGAGTGCGTGCAGAGTTGGGCCGGAAGAGTGTTTCTCGAAGCATCTCAAATATACTCACTCTATTCTGCTCGATCCATTCAGCATCTCCCGAGCCTCACAACAGCGGCCGAACAAGCGACCCGAGTCGCGCTCGATACGGCCGCACTACACTGATTCCCAAGCCGCTGGCGATGTGTACTTGTATTCCCCGGCTCGGTCCGACCTTTTTGTTTTCCTTCTCTTCGAGAGTTTGTGCCATGTAAGCGTTCTTTCCCTATCCGAGGTCTCGTGTCTGCATGTCGTCGTCCACCCCTCCCAACACCCCCATCAAACCACCAACGCAAATGACGAGACGTCCCTTCCTCTTACACTCTCCCGAATCCCTCCCGGGACGAAGGACTCGTGTTAAGGAACGGACGTGCATCGAGGGACGTCCTACGCTTTCTAACCCAAAGTTCAAGATTGGAGAAGTCATCACTTTCGATCAGTTTCGTTTCGGAATTTGGATCATCGACGCTGTTCCACTTAATGTGCAGGGGTTCTGATGCGTGGTACTCGAGTTTGGGGGGTGATTCTGGGGCTTTGCACACCCACCCACCCATATACGCATGACCGAGAGGTGGGAAGCTGGTACTGATCCACTTTTTGCGCTTCTGGCCTCGTCAACGCCTTCGCTCCAGGTCTGGGCCGTACCAAGGTGTGGTGATAAATGCTGAGGTGGAATTAATCACTGCAATAGTACAACTGATACAAAAACAAACCGAACCAAAAGACACCAGACGCGCGAGCCCCAACAAAGACGACTCTCAACCCCGCTCCCTACCCCTCCACCGCCTCCCTCCCTTTCTCCCTCCTATCCTCCCCCTTGACGTACCCGGGCCCAGCTCCATAATCAATATAATCGGCCTTCTCGCACGCCTGGTACTCCTCGATCAAATCTTGCACCGTTGCACGCGCCTCGTCGAATTCGTCCAGGTTCTTCTCGAACATGGCCTCTTTTTGGTACTGCGGCATAAAGGCGTTGCGTTTACGCAATTGGTCGTATTGCGCGACCGTGCGTTTGAAGATCTGTGCGAAGGTAAGAACACGTGTTCTTTAGAGAACAAGATGAAGATGCTTTACATGTAGAGCGTGGACTTACGGAAGCGATATTGGTATGATTGGCCAACATCAATCCGGAAACCTTATGCGTCGTCTGGACGTAAGGACTCTGTTTGGTCAAAGCGACCTGAATACTCGCCGGGCCCCAAGGGATGAAGGTCGCCGAATTACGTTCTCTAATTCGGAGGAGGGATTTATGAACGTCCGTAGGGTCTACTTCGCCTTGGATGATGTTGAGGATTGAGATGTAGCAGGCGTGGCGCGAGGGGGTTGTGGGCATCGAGACGAGACGGTTCTTGGGTTGGAGGAGACGGCGCATCACGTCGAGGACGGTCGTTTTACGGACTGCTTTGGCCTGTGATGTGAGGAAGACGAGGTTGCGGTCAGTATTAGAGATGATCTGAATCGTGAGTGGGCCGGACGTACTTGTTCAATCTTGTCCGAGGTGAAGGGGGTGTAAGAAGTCGTGAGGAAGTGACACCGAGGGGTCGGGATGAGGGAAGCGATCATCCCCACGAGATCGTTGTTCATGTAGCCCGGGTAACGCAGCGTCTGCGTCGAAGCCGACATGACCGTGGAGACCTATAGGGAGGAGGAGAGGAAACGTGTTTAACTGCTTTAGCCACTTTTCTTCATCTCCTCGCCACATCGGCTCCCCTAAAGTACGCGCGGACTGACCAACTGATTCGTCTGCGCGAACGACGCGACCTGGACGTGCAACCGATCCTGACAAATCTTACTCAACGCCGCATTGTCTAACACAATCACCGAATCGGCATGGTTCGTCAACCTCTTCATCGACAACAACGAGTTGTATGGTTGGACAACGACGTCTCCTGAATCGGCGTCGGGGAATACGGAGTAGGTTTGGATCAATTTTTTGGGGTAGCGGTCGTTCATCCTTTCCAAGAGGTAGGAACCGAGTCCGGAACCTGTTCCTCCTGCGATGGAATGGAGGAGCATGAAACCCTGTGTGGGGAGAAGAAAGTAGACGAAGGGTTTGCCTCTTGGCTTTGTTCATCTCTGCAAGCTCGCTTCAGCCTTTAGAGATGCTCTCCCTCACCTCGAGACTATCACTCCCTTCGGCCTCGCGATCGATCATCTCCATCACTTCTTCGTACACCCTTTCCCCAGCGGCGTAACCTTTTGCCCACTGTGCCGAACAACATCACGCGTAGAAGAGTCAGTTCTCGTCATCGACCGAACCCATTTGGAGGCAGCCCCATTCGACGCACGTTATTCCCTGCTCCTCCACCTTGAGGATCGTAGAAAAAGTTCTCGGGGTTGTACAGGTTCTTATAAGGGCCCGACTTGATCGAATCCAGCACCTGATTGAACGATACCGAAACAAACATTAGTATCGCGACGCGTTAAAGCGCATCCGTCGTTCGCCCATCTCCCTGACCCCAACTTACCCTCGGTTCCAAATCAATCATCACGGCCCTGGGGATATAATGTTCATCATCGGCCTGATAAAAGAAGACGTCCTTCCGATCGGTCATGTCCGTGGCCCAGTCTTCCAAAACGCCTTCTTTGGAGATGCCGTGTTCGGCACAGAGTTGGGACCAGAATTCGGAACCGACTGATGAGCGGACGGGGAGTTGGGGGTGTTAGTGGGTGTTTCGTGTTTCTTGATTTGGGTGAGAAGGGTTTGGGTTCGGGAACGTACTTTGATTACCGGCTTGACCGGCCGAGACCGTCACTGTGTGGACATAACCACGAGCAGAAGCAGCGGCCACACAGAAGATCAGCTCTTCCGCTAGCACCACTACGACGTCCTCATCTATCGAACGTGCAGATCTCGCGAGGCATGGTTACGTGGATGCGTTTGCGCAAGTTTGCGCAAGTTTGCGCAAGTGGGGGTCGAGGTGAGGGAGGCAAACAGGGGCGGAGGAGTGGCTCGCCGCGAGAACAGAACACGCGCCTCGTCGCGTCGTCGGTTCAGCGCGCAGGCGGTCAATTTGGCGCGGCCGCCGTCACGGTACGGTAGCGCTGGCACTGCAGGCAAATGTTGCCGATCACGGCTTGTTTCATCACTGTCTATCGAGTGTACGCTCAAGTTTTGTGCTCGGTCCGCAGCCCTGAAAGGTGTCTCGTGTAGCTTCAACCTCGGTGTACTGGCTACGTTCATCGAACGAGAAGACAGCTCACGTGACCAGCACATCGACCGGACCAAACGCGACTTTGACCATGCACATGATTTGAGGACCAATATATTAAGACAAACTAACGTGCGAGCAAAAGTAAACGGAACGACCAACAACTCCAGACGACACGATGCAACTACGAAACTGCCCCTCCTCCGAGCCGCTCCTACATCTGACCCTCCCCCCATAAGAACGGCAACAAGACCACACAAGCCGTCCAAAACACCTTCGCACTCTTGACCGTCAAAGCGGGGTAATCCGCCCACTCTACGGGACGTTCTTTAGGATCCGAAGAGGTGGTGATCGGGGTTTGGAATAGGGTGTAGATGGAGTAGAAGGCGACGCGGAAAAAGTGGTAGAAGAGGAGGAGGGGGGAGGGGGTGAGGCTGTGGAATTGGAAACGGATCGATTAGGTCAGTGGTTTGTGGTTCGTGGGAGGTTGTTGTGAGGAGAGGATGCGGCAGACTTACGCGGACAAGAGCGATACCGGGCCGGCGATACAGTCACCCCCAAGTTCAAAGTACTTGAAGCAACCCGTCTTGAGCACCTCGAGGTTCTCATCTGTCCATCCCAAACCCTTGGAAAGACATCAGCAACCCACACCTTCTTCCGTCCGCACACAATTCTCCAGACTTGAAACGGACCTTCCGCCGCGAAAAGGGAATACAACGCCATCGCAAGCACATTGATACAGCTCGCCAACTTTTTTCTCTCCCAATGCCACTCCTCCAACTTTTCGTGCACGTCCCACCAACTGTGCAGATCAACCACTTGATCCTCCTCCTTGCTTTGAATCTCACCGACTTGCTTCCCTCCTCCCAACAATTGGGTGAGTAAGACCGTATCGTTCATGGCGACGGTCATCCCACCCCCTGTTAAAGGGTGTCGCATATTCAACGAATCACCAGCGAGGAAAGCGCCTTCGATTTCCCTTCCTTGTGGATAAGGAGGCAAGAAGGAATTCGGCATCGAGCGTAATCGATGTTCCTTGTCCCCTGATTCGGCGCGTTGGAGAGCCTTCTCGAAGGAAGGGACGATCGAGAGGGGTAGTACGGGCGTGACGTGTTGACGAAGGAAAGAGGGGAGTTTGGTGGTGGAGGGTGCTTTGGTGCCTCGAATGTCGATGAGCATGCGCGTGTCGTGCGTCGAGAGTTGGTAGACGAGAACAGGACCCAGGGTGTTGCTCCCCTCCACTGGAGAAGAGGAACGATCGGCCTTGCCTAAGATGACATGTCCATGATGAGGAGCGGGTAGATCGGCATCCTCCAAAACGATTCCAACGAAATGCGACCTGACGATAGGCGTAATATGACTCGGTAAGATCTGTCTTCTAAACTTGGACATGCACCCATCGACGACGATGGTCAACGTCGCTTGAAAATCGAGCTGCTCGTCCCCGCCTTTGGGCGTCGCACGAACACCGACGATCCTCTTGCCCTGTCGTTTCAAGTTGTTGACCGTCGCTTCGACGATGGTGACGCCTTTCGAACTCGCGGCCTTGCTCCTCAGATTCATCACGAACCGACCATGGTGGAACGACCTTCCTTCTTGCTTGACGATCGTCGAACTCTTGTCGTTCCTCCCATCCTTCCATCCCATCTCCCTCTCCTCGGGAGGATAAGGGATCGCGACTTGTTCATCCCCCCAAAACACCTTGTATCCCTCACAAGGTACGGCATCGATACCAGCGAGCGTATCGGAGATGCCGAGTTGTTGCAGGGCTAAACATCCCCCGGGTTGGAGGAGTTCACCGACGATGCGGTCGGGTTCGACGAGGTCCCGTTCGAGGAGGAGGATCGAACGACCGGATTCGGAGAGCGAGTAGGCTAGAGCAGAACCGATGATGCCGGCTCCGACGATGGCTATGTCGTATGGGCTTTGGGAGGCGACCTGAGACGGCACGACGGCGTGTGGTTCGACGCGATGGCCAGGGTGGCAAAGGACGATCGAGGGGGGGATAAAGACACTTGATGTCAGCCCACATGCTCCACCATCAATTTCAGACCCATAGAAAACCCACCTTGGCATCGACCGACCGAATCTTTCCTTGTGACATCGTAGTAGCAGCAGCAGCGACCATCGTGAATCAGCTGGGAGCCTGGACCCTTCGTGGGCGGGCGGGCGAGGATCGAGGAAGCTCTGTAGCGCGGGGAGATCGGAGACGTGTATCGCGTACTGCGAGGTGGACGAGGTGTTCAACACGTTGGATATGTGAGCCGACTGTTGTTGCGACCTGTTGAAGGTGTGTCTGGAGTAGAATGAGGTGTGCAGGATGAGAACAGGAGGTGAGTAGCGTCTGGCTCAGGGAATGCGCCTAGTCTGTTGCTCGGCGATCGCCGGCTTGACTCGCACGGACCTCTTCAACGGGAGATCGCCGAAGCCGTCAGGCGGGAAAGGGGGGCGCCCGTCTCAACACACCTCACGCTTAGCGCAGTGCCGTCAAGTCACTTTTAACTTTCACAATCAAATGAAAACACCCCACTCCAACACCGGCCTAATAAATACCGGACCCCCCACCTCCCATCCCAACCCCTCCCAAACCCAAACCCAAACCCATCGCCTCCCCTCCACTCCACCTCGTCCGTTCCTTCGCACACCTCATCTCAACCTGACAATCCTCCATGATCCACCTCTCCCTCCGATACCTTTCCTCCGTACTTTCAACTGAGCCCAAGTCATTCCGCACGGAACGGAGTTTAAGTATCTCGGCTTCGATCTCGAGAGAACCGGGAACGGAGGCGAGAGTTTTTAGTTTGGCGACGAGGTTCGAGGAAGGGTGCACGATGTAGCGTGAGATGGAGGGGTCAAAGGCGGGAGGTGGAGGAGCGGGTTTGGTGAGGTCGCTATTACTTCCACTGGGAGGCGCGGGGGTCGACGAATCGGTCCCTGCAGCTACGGCGGAGGAGGAACTCGCCAACGCCGAAGAAGAGGAGGAAGAAGGCGCAGGCGCAGGCGGAGCGGGTGCCGACCTCCAACCTCTAGGACCCGTAGGGATCGCCGCCGGCCGAGGACCCGTAGGCGTCGCCGTCGCCGTCGCCTTCGCTCCACTCGTCGCACCACCGGCAGCGACGGCAGCAGCAGCAGCAGGCGTGAGTTGCGGTGTCGAATGGAACGTGCTGCGAACGGAGCCTGAAAGAGCTCGGGGTCCCGTCGGGGGACCTGCAGGGGTCGTCGGTGTCGCTTTTGACGACGAAGAGGTGTTGAAGCTCAACGCAACCTTGGCACGAGGTCCAATAGGGATCGCTCCTCCAACCAAAGCTCGAGGTCCCGTCGGGGGTGTAGGGGTCTTTGTCGTCGACGAAGAGGGCGGGCTAGCACCTCGCGCACTTGGTCGTTCCGGTGAGCCCGGTCTTCTTGTACGAGGGGGTGGCGGTGTAGGACTACGATGTGACGATCTCGGTCCTGATTCGGGTCTTCGCCGAGGTGGCGAAGAAGAATCACGTGATCTCCTTCGGGACCCCGCTGCTACCGCTGCTGCTGAGGGACGTGGTGACAACGAGTCTCGACGGTACGAGCGCGAACCCCTCGGTGGCGATCTCGAACTGCGTCGTGAGACCAGCGCTGGTGGGTGACCCCGAGCGAAGGCAGGGGAAGGCGATCGAGCTCGACTTCGGCCACCGCCGCCGTAAGGTAGAGGAGGCGAAGGGGAACCCCTCCGACGAAGTGCCGACGACGAGGCAGGGGGAGGCGGGGGTGACTCGTGTCGACGAAGAGGGGGTCTTTCCCAACGAGGGTGCGAAGAAGGTGGAGGGCTACGACTCGGCGACCGACCTCGCCCTGATGGTGCAGCTGGGTAGGCATAAGGTGGGAGTCTTCTGCGGAACTCGGGGGAACGAGGTGCGCTTCTTGACGCAGGTGGGGGTGACCGTCCTCCAAACTCGGGGGAACGAGACCTTCTGCGGTAGCCTGTGGGGCGGGTCCAATTTGAATTGAGCATTCGATCAACCGGACCGGCTGAGCTGGCCACTCGACTGACCGGGTGGCGGCGGACTCCTCGATCTCGGTCGACGGTTCCTGTACTCTGCTCCCATGGAAGGAGGTGGTCCTCCCCTATCGAAGCGATCTCGTAGATCGTCATCATGATACGCAGGATTGCGGGACAAAGAAGGAGGAGCTCTCCTAAGCGACGGAGGTGGACTCGTACTGCGACTCCTCATCCTGAGCCGATCCGGACTCGGACTTCTTGTACGAGATGGCGCAGGTGGTGGTGGTCCCCTATGGGCTCCCCTATGGGCTCCCCAACGATCTCGAGGGTGGTCGTCCATGATCGACGGGGGAGGTCTTGATCTACGGAAATCATCGAATCGGTCTCGTTCCCGTTCTCGTTCCCGTTCCCGTTCCCGTTCCCTGTCTGGATCTCGTTCCGCGAAACGACTGGCGGGGGTACCTGCGGGGCTGGGTGCGACGCGCAATGAGGACGAGGTCGACGGTGCGGAGGGGGAGGAACGCGAGGCGCTCCTAGCCAATTTTTCCTTGTACCTCGACGAGACGAAAGCTTTGATGGGTAGTTCTGGCTTGGTTGAGGGCGCTGTGGAAGTGGTAGCAGCGGCGGCGGCGGCGGCGGCGGCGGTCGTGGTCGTGGTCGGAGGAGGTGGTGGTGGTGCAGGTCTCCCAGGAGTGCAGTCTTGATCGACGACCATCTGGTCACGGGTATCCTCCCCGTCTTCGGCTTCTTCACCTTCTTCGGGAGGTGAATCGACGGCCTCTGGTGCTGCTGGTGCTGATGCTGCTGATGCTGCTGCTGACGGTGCAACGGTCGACGACGAGGGAGAGCCCGAACGAGAACGAGCAGGAGGATGGCTCGTCAGTGGCGAAGACTGTAGCACCACGGGTGGTTCATCGCCTGATGGTGTGGCCATCGCGGACTAGAGTGAGAGTGGGACGTGAGAGTGGGACGTGAGAGTGGAAGCAGCGTGACTTGGCTCGTCTCGCGGCAGTCTCGTGGCAGTCTCGCGGCGTGATCTCGCATACTAGTTTGATCGAGCTTCGCGCTTGTCGTCTTGCCTCTCTCTCTCTCATCACTCGACACCCCACCCAATTGGTTCGCCCACACTCTCATACTTGCACCCCCTCCTCACCGGCTGCCCTCCCTCTGCCTCCCACCCTAGAGCGCTCATCTTCGCAACCCGCCATGCTCGGCTTAAAGGCCACCATGGTCAGTGCAGTGCCCCCACACACCGCAGTTGCACTCTCGTACTGAACAGCCTGTGTACATTCCACAGGCCATCATCGACAACTCGGGTGCATTGGTCGCCGAATGCGTCAATGTGCTCAAGACCAAGACCGGTCACGGCATGGCTCGGATAGGCGCGCCCTACTCGCTCGTTCGCTCTTTCGCCCTTCTCCCCATTGCCTCGCTGACCCACACTCTGCTCCCCACCCACCAGGCGACGAAATCGTCGTCGTCGTCAAACGGGCACGACCGATTTCCGCCGCGCTCTCAGCCTCCTCCTCCTCCGCCGCCCAAAAAGTCCGCCGTGGAGACGTCCGTCGGGCAGTGGTCGTCAGGACCAAATACCCTACCCGAAGACCGGACGGGAGGTACGTTCGCTTCGACGATAATGCCGCCGTTTTGGTCAATGCCAAGAAGGAAATGATTGGGAATAGGATTGGCGGTGTGGTGGCGGCCGAGTTGAGGAAGGCGGGCTGGGGAAAGATTGTTTCTCTTGGTCAGTTTGGATGGGCACTCTGTGGTCGTGTTGGGGCTGAGCGCTGATGTGATGGTTCGTTTGTATTGGAACAGCACCCAAGGTCGTTTGAAGAACAAGGCATCTTGTTGTACACTTCTTTTCCCATCTAAAATTCAGGCGTCGCACCATTGCATCACGTGTTCAAGCGATGGCTTCCCAGAGGGGGAGCGACCGCCGGCTTCCTAACTATCCCGGACCCGACATGGAGCGCACATGCAACGGTGACACTGACGGTGACCTCCAGAGTCCACATTGAGCGCTTTGAATCGTTGAAACAGCGCGCTTCTCATCGAGTCATGCGGCATTCAGGCCGCACGGTGACCTTCAGGAGCCATTTTCAGAACACGCAGGAGACGCTGAGAGGGGTCATGTCTCACCTTCACCTTCGCACTTGAAGGGGCCGGTGTACTCTTTGTCTGCGGACTGGTGCCATATCTCTTTGATCTTGGTACCAACTCCATCTTAATCTCCACCCAGTATCAAGCGATCGTCAAAGTTCGAAGCTGTTGTATCTCAGTCCCTCTTCTGCCTACGCTCACCCAGCCGCTCCTCGGCAGTCAAATCAGACCCACTCCTCTCCACTCCTTCCCTCTCCCATCTCATTCAGTTTGACCCAGAGCATCATGAAATCCCACACCACCTCATGGCGGACCACGCTCAGCCTTACCCTGGCCATATCAATGCTCGCTCCTTTCCCTTCCTCCTCGACGCTCGTTCAAGCCGGACGAGTGGGCAAGGCGCACACGTTCAAGGTCGTTGGCTTTACGGGGTGAGTCCCAAAATTTTGAGGATTGGTATCGTATATGATCTGGCTGATGAGTTCTTCTGAGCTGTGGAACGTAGAGTAAGCGCTCAGCAACTCTTCTTGGGGGTGAGTCACAAGTGATCCGGAGCGGGACCGAGCTCGCTGCCGCTGGCATTGGTCACGAAGGTGGGAAGGGGGAGTGATGTTCAGTCAACTGATCTAAAATCCCTCCTTGTAACGGTGTGGTACAGACTGCGAGCAAGGTGAATCAGATTGATAGGGATAAGCGTCGTACTTTTGTGCTGATTCTTCTTTCTGTTCGCGTACGTTCTCGCTACAGATCTATATCGTCGACAAGACGGAGAACAATAGTGAGTCGCAGCCTGTATTTGTTCGTTCTTAGCGCCCTTGGACCTGATACATTCTCGTACATCCCTTATCAGCCGCCCAGATTGCAGGACATGCTGCTGTGAGTAGGGATGATCGACCTTGTTCTGGCCTGCTGCGGGCTGCTGATGCCAGACCCCTAGCTCGCCTCAGTGGGCCGTCGAATACGATATCATCAGCAACACCTACCGTCCTTTTGACGTGATCACCAACACCTTCTGCGCGGGCGGTAATTCTCTCGGCAACGGTTCCTGGATCAACATCGGTGGGAACCAAGCCATCACCACTGGAGGGACGAACACGTCCGATGGAACGGGGGCTTATAAAGATTATGCAGGGGGTAGGACGGTAAGGATCTTGACGCCTTCGGATGATGGGGGGGCGGAATGGTCTGAGGACAAGTATGGGATGCCGGTCAATCGGTGGTATCCTTATGTTGAGACCCTCGAGACGGGCGATGTATTGATTCTTGGAGGTGAGTTGGAGAACGGTCTGCTGGTTCTTGGTCGTGGCCTCTGACAACCTTGGGGCTAAATTCTTCACAGGTGAACTTTACGGCGGCTTCGTTAATGACGTTGGCGGGCATCAAAACGTTCCCACCTAGTCAGTCCTCCCTCTTTGACCTCCAGATTCGTAGTATGACGGGACGTACACTCACAGCTACCTCAACAGTGAGTATTGGCCGTCGCGCGGCGCGCCCGTCAACTCGACCTTCTTGGCCACAACCCAGCCCGCGAACCTGTATCCTCTCAGCTTCCTCCTTTCGAATGGTCTCATCTTCATGCAAGCGAGTTGGAAAACCCAGCTCCTCAACCACAGCTCGGGTGTAGAAACCGCTCTCCCCGACATCCCCTTTGCGCAAAAAACCTACCCCGCTTCAGGAGCAACGGCGATGTTGCCCCTGACCGTAGCGAACAATTATACAATCACGCTCTTGTTCTGCGGTGGGATGAAACCCGAGCGTGATGATTGGAACAAGGACTTGTGGCCCATCATCGACACCGACACTTCGTCTTCGTGCGTGTTCATCAACCCCGAAGATGGGCCTGGAGCGACTTGGCAAATCGACGACGACCTGCCTCAACACCGAGGTATGGGTAACTTAGTCATTTTGCCCGACGAACGACTCTTGCTCTTGAACGGCGTCGGCAAAGGTTCGGCTGGATACGCCACCGATGTCAAATGGACGATCGGGCAATCGTTTGCTCAAGATCCAGTCTACCAACCCGCTTACTACAACGCGAGCGCACCCCCCGGAACTCGCTTCACGACCGCCGGTCTGCCCCGTTCGACCATCGCTCGCATGTACCATTCCTCCGCGACCGTCTTACCCAATGGGTCCGTTTTCCTCGCCGGAAGTAACCCCAACGCCGACGTCATTACCGAATTCAACAACGCTTCTTACCCATACAAGACCGAGTACCGCGCCGAGATCTTCTACCCTTCTTACTACGACCAACCTCGTCCCGTCCCTTCCAAAGTCCCCACAACGATCTCGTACGGTGGAACGCCATTCGAATTCGATCTCCCCGCTTCTTCGCTCAACGGCGTCTCACCAGCCCATATCAAAATTTCCGTCATTCGAACGGGCTTCTCGACTCATTCCATGAACATGGGAATGAAATACATCCAACTCCGTCACTCCTATACCCCCCATCCGAACGGGTCAGCAACGATCTACGTCGCTCAGATGATACCCAACCCAAGATTATTCCAACCCGGTCCGGCGCTCTTGTTCGTCACTGTTGATGGGGTCCCGAGCGTGGGCACACCGGTGATGGTGGGGAATGGCAAGTTGGGCGTGCAACCGGTCTTGCCGGTGTCGATTTTGCCCGCCGGGAGTATTCCTGGGAGTGGATCGCCCGGATCGTCGCCGCATACACCGGGCAAGTCGATCATGTTCAATGTCCCTATTGCTCCTCCGCCTTCGTCGCCGAGCTCGGCTTCGACGATCGGTAGCAAAGGGTTCACGTGTGCGGCGTTCGCCACCCTGGTGTTCGGTATTGGAGGCATGCTTCTTGTTTGAGGTTTTGGAAGCTAGTTCGATCTAGGACACTTATTCTCCCCTCACGCTTTTTGCTTCTCTTGCTTATTTCTTTCTGCCCTATCTCAAAAAGGCCTTTACTCTTGGAAATCGATGCGTTGCAGTTTCATCACTTTGTCCCGCTTTGCTCAGTATCAGAACGCAGGGGGTGAGCCCTTCCCACTGACCTGGACTTGCCGAGTACACCAAAGCACTAGACGCATCCAACAGCACTAATAGGAGCATGGAGAACATTGGCTCCCCGAAAATCTCCGATCGAACAGTCAGGAGAGCTCAGTGCATCACGAAACGCGTGGCGAGTGCAACTTGACCTCCTGAGGGGCGCAGCTAGAGGGACGTGCTCTCAACGGATAACGCTCTGGGCGACTTGTTCACCCACACCTGTCTACGCGTCACCTCGCCTTGTACTTTCTCGTCGTACCCGTTGACACTGCAAACAAGTCAAAACCTAGTTGAGGTCGTTTCGTGGACCTCGACTCGTACATTCGCTACTCATAAGGAGCCAGACCCGGTCTCTCCAACGTCGTTCGTTTCAAGCATCCACCCTTCAGCAGCCTTTCCCAGCGAGTCGGTCACCCAGCGTGCCGCACCTTCCGGGCCCTGCTCAATTAGCGAAACCAGCCGTCAACGGCTCGAACAACCTCCGATATCACCACTTTCCTCCAAGCCTCCGCAGCAGGATGCTACAACCCTTCGTCGCATGGAAGGCCTCGATCGGCCTAGGAACGGTCGTGACGCTCGTTGGCGTGCTCACCCCTTTCCATGCTTCGACGTCGATGCGTGTCGTTGCGGCCGCATCGTCCGTTGGAGCGGGGAAGGCGAATACGATCGAGGTTGTTGGCACAACGGGGTCAGTTTGAAGAAGGGGGTTAGTGAGAATGTTTTTGAAGATGTTGCTTATGGGTTCTGTTCTCTATTCGTCCTACAGAGTTAGCGGTCAGCAAATGCTTTTGGGGGTCAGTTAGCGATCGCGATCCGTGCGGAGACTGGTGTGCCCGTCCAGACTGTAGAGCTGATTTGCCTGGTATATATCACAGACCGAAAAACTAGTCAGTTGGATATGAGACTGGTCATCGTGCTCGCAGTACGCTCAGATGTAATCCTGACCTTGGCAGGTTTACATCATCGACAAAACCGAGAATAACAGTCGGTCCTTCGCAAGCTATTTGGGAGTCCCATCTTGAACAAGTCAATGCTGACGGTTACCTCCTATATTTCGGGTGTAGCGGCGCAGATTCAAGGGCATCCACTCGTAAGTATCTTCCTCCGAACGGACGCTGCCACTGGGCTTCGAATTGCTGAATCGAGGATGGAATCCACCAGTGGGCCACCGAATACAACCTCGAGACGAACACCTACCGATCCATGGAAGTCCAAACCAACCCCTTTTGCGCCGGCGGCAATCTTCTCGGCGACGGGTCCTGGATCAACATCGGTGGTAACCAGGCCGTTGACAAGAAGGGTAAATCGACGGGCGAAAAGGAGGGCTCATACCACGAAGAAGCGGGAGGGAGGACGGTCAGGATCCTCAAGCCCACAGATAATGGAACGGCTGAGTGGGTCGAGGATGAGTTTGGTATGCCTATCAATCGTTGGTATCCCTATGTTGAGACCTTGGGGGATGGAACCGCGATGATCGTTGGTGGTGAGTTACCTCTGGCTGGGATGATTGTTTTTTTAGCCTCTGCCTGACTTGAAGAATTTGATCTTTCTGCAGGCGAGATGTGGGGAGGCTTTGTTGACTCGGAAAAGGAGAAGCAGAACGTTTCGTCAATGTCAGTATTTGTCCGCCAAGATCGCATAGCATGTGAATGTCAAGCTGACCCCCAAGACCACTTCATGGCTACGCTGGGACCGCAGTGAATTCTGGCCCTCTCGCGGCCCACCGCATTTTTCGCCTTTCCTCGCCCGCAACCGACCCGCGAACCTGTACCCGCTGACGTATCTGCTCTCGGACGGCCGAGTGTTCATGCAAACGGATTGGAAGACCCAGATTCTCGACCTTGAATCGTGGGAAGAAGCGCCTTTGCAAAACGTTCCGTACGCACAGAAGACGTACCCTGCTTCGGCAGCGACGGTACCGCTGCCCCTAACGCCGGCGAACAACTACACCCTGACGATCCTGATGTGCGGCGGCATGAACCCCAAGCGAGACGACTGGGACGTCACAAAGTGGAAGATCGCCGAGACGCCCACATCCAAGTCTTGCGTGTCCATCACTCCCCAGGATGGTGCAAAGTGGGTTGAGGATGACGACCTCCCCGAGCGCCGCACCATGGCCAACTTCATCATCTTACCCACGGGCAAGCTGCTGCTCCTCAACGGCGCGGGTCGAGGCTCGTCTGGATACGGGAACTTTCCCTGGGCGATCGGGCAATCCTTTGCCCAGGATCCTGTCTTTCGACCGGCCATCTACGACCCGTTGGGCCCCAAGGGTTCTCGCTTCACGACCATAGACCAGGCAACGTCTACCATCGCTCGAATGTACCACTCATCCGCAACGCTTCTTCCAGACGGTGCAGTTCACATCGCGGGTAGTAATCCCAATGGTGATGTCACGACGGAGGAGAACAACCCGACCGTCCCATTCAAGACCGAGTACCGAGCCGAGAAGTTCTACCCGTCGTGGTACGACAGGGTCCGACCCGAACCGAGTGCGATACCCTCCAGTCTTTCGTATGGAGGTGATGTCTTCCAGTTCAACCTCACCGCATCGACCTTCACCGATGAGGCGGGCCCGGATAGCATTCGAGTCGCGCTCATTCGAACGGGATTCTCGACGCACGGGATGAATATGGGGATGAAGTACATCCAGTTGCGCAGCACCTACACCGTTCAAGACGACAACTCAGTCACGGTAAATGTAGCTCAACTACCTCCCAACCCCAACTTGTTCCAACCTGGTCCTGCATTGTTCTTCGTGGTCGTCAACGAAGTGCCGAGTATCGGCCGTTTCGTGATGGTCGGCAATGGAAAGTTGGGCCAGCAGCCCGTTGCGAAGGACACGGTCCTCCCCGCGAGCAGTGGGAAAATCACACTCACTAACTCTGGTGCAGGTTCGGGACCCAGTCCCAATGCCAGCGCGCGCCCGGGAACCAACCCAAACTCACACACCCTCGTAGGAGCGGTCGGACAAGTCGGGAGCAGCCTTTCGCTCGTCGAATCCGTCGGTCCCGCGAATGGTTCGTCCTCCATGCCCGGGATGAACATGTCGAAAAACGACGGCAGCACGACCAGCATGAAAACGGCCCGCTCGTCGGCTTCCAAGAACACGCTTGCGACGCTCTCGGTGCAAGGTTTGATCGTCGTTTTGGGCGCTTGGCTCCTGGCTTGATAGTCTGCGCTCAGCGCGGGCCTTCAAGCATCGTATCACTATCTTCTCATCACCTCTCTACTCTTGTCTGCCTCCACTCCTCTCTCTCTCTTCAGTCAGCTCGCTCACTCCGCTTGGGTTTCTATCGTTCACCCTGTCGCCTCTGGTCCACTCTCATTTCTTGATATACCCCATCATGGGGTTTCTTTTCCGTTCCTGCAACATAGACCGACCTTGATATTTAGTCGCTTGCAAGGACATTCACTTTGCGACTGCAGACGTTTATTGCACTGGGGCTTCCGATGTGGTTCATCTGGTCCCTGGTCCATCGGGCGGAAAGGAGCAGCCCCTATCTCGATAATTTCTTATCGCAAACTGGCACAGTCAACTTGAGTTGCCCATTTGTTCTTCTGCCAGCTGATAGTAAGTAATTTTGCGCGAGTTGTGTTAACTGATCACGCCCGCGGTTGTGCACATGGCAAAATTCGAATTTCGGCGATCTTGGTGGCGGTGCTGGCAGTAGTGTGCTGCTGGCCTCCGCTGGCAGCCGGCAGCCCGCTGGCACAGGTCGAGTGGAGCGTGAAACCTGGCGTTCCCTTCCGCCTCCCATTCTCTCCTTGCTACAGCTCTTTCCTTGGTCACAATTAGGACTCGATCATGTCCAACGTCAAACCTCACGAGACGACAACTGCCGCACTCAAGGACTCGAAAGTCGATGGCTCTGGATCTGGAGTGACGTCGACTGGGACCCTCAGCGCAGGCGCTGGTGCAACCACCTTATCGACGTCATCGGCGACCCCGGCGATTGCTGGCACGGCAGCCTCCACGAGCCCCGCAAGTGGTACCACGACACCTCAACCGGCGTGGATGAAGCACTATGAAAAATTCGTTCAATCCGCCGTACCCAATGCCATCTCATCCCGCTTGCCGAGCTCGGGAACGGTCGCTCAATCGCTTGATCAGACCCAGGCCAAGTTGCAGGAGATCACGACCACGTCCAAAGCTTCGTTGGACAAGACGTGGTCGGTCGGCAAGACGCGTTATTCGGAATGGAAGATGGCGACCGATAGGAAGATGAACAAGGAACAGTTGTGAGTGGTGCACTTCAAGTGATGGGTCATAGGCCCCGGAGGATGCTGAGCTGACTACAGTTCGGTCGGTGCTCAGTTTCAAGAATGCTTGGAGTGTTACGAACGAGACTCAGGTCGTGTTGAACGTATCCCTCAACCAAGTCGGACCGTTGATGTACCAAGTCCTCTTGCCCGGCGAAACTTTTGAGCGTCGAGTCCGTGAGTCGGAGAACAGCCAGTGAAGATTCGTAGGTCGTATCCCCCATGAACCTAACCCTGGCCCACTACATCTCAGCGAACGTCTGGTACGCCCTCTCGATCCGACCTTGGACATCGCCCGAAACGGAATACTCGTCGTGGTCCGTCGCATGGCCGATCATCGCCATCGCCGGTCCCGTATCCGCCGCGGCGTCCCTAATCGCGATTCCCTTCGTCGCTCTCGCGGCCGGTGGAACTGCCCTGGCCTCCTTGACGGGATTCGGTTCGAGCGTCGCGACGGGTGTGACTTCGGTTGGTACGGCCGTCACGTCGACCGCGGCCAGTGCTGCGGGCCTCGCTGCCCGTGCTGCCAGTCTACCCGGTGGGTCCAAAGTCAGAGGCAAGCTCGTCGATGCGGCCAAGGGGACCGTAGGTACTCGAGGCGAAGTCGTCATCCCCAAGGTCGTCAAGTACCTCACAACCAGTGCAGCCGCGGGTGGAGTCTTTAAAGGTGCCGAAGCCGAGCACTGGAAGGTCGAAGGCGCCAAGTCCAAGAAGAAGGTCGCCGAAGTCGACGTGACGGGCTTGGATTTGCAAAAGGTGTTGAGGTGCCATACGGGCAAGTCCAAGGTTGACAAGGTGAGTTATTCTTGGCTTGGGGGTACGCCTGATGAGGGTTTTGTTTTCGGAATCGCTTGGCTGATCGGTGACGTTCTACTCTCCTTAGCGACTGGTCGCGGCGTTTGAGCACCTCCACTTCAAGAAGCACTACAAGACGGCGACGAACCCCGTTCTTCGCATCACGGGTGGTCCCGAACTTGAAGAACGAGGCGAAAAGCAAGTACTCGTTTTTTACCACTTTGTGCTCGAACAAGCGATCGACATCGTCGTCGAGCCCGTATCCGTCGAAGAAGTACCCCCTACGCAGTCCGAAGAGGCGCTCGTCAAGGATGCCCGAGTCGTTCCTACGCTTGAAGAGGCTGAACAGGTTAGCAAGAACGTCCCCGTTCATGGCAAGGGTGAGCACCCGGAGAAGGTCGATGAGGTCGTGGAGAAGGTGATGAGTGAACATGGGGATAAGGTCGAAAAGGCCAAGAGCGAGGCCGAGAAGACAGAGGAGAGAAAGGGGTGGTTCTCGTGGAGGAAGTGAGGGAGGGGCTTGGATGGCCGGGTTTCTTTCTCTCGTTTGGGCATGTTTCGAATGTGTATCATAAGCTATCGGTTGATACAAGCTGTCAAGTATAATCTGTTTGTGTTTCGCGGAGCGGGAGAACGCTTTGCTGCGGGTTTACACCAAGTTGGATGTAGCTGAGAGCGTACGGAGATAGATTTCATAGCGTCCAACACCGTCCAACAAAGAGAGATGTGCTGATGATGCCGATGCACGCTCGGCGCTCCTCACAAGACTCGAATATCATCATTGTCATTATCGACAGGTTGGTCTGGGATGAAGTTTTGAGAAGGGTTGCAAAATAAGGCGATTAAAGTACAGGGAAGCGAAGAAGACGAACGAGGCACGGGAAGGAGGATAAAGACGAAGGGTGGTAAGAAGGTATAACAAGATATTACAATGCGCAGTCAAACTCTTTACTCGTCTTCGACGATGGGCTTATAATGCTTGGCCAACTCTTTCTTAAACTGTGGGCACGCGACGAAAGACCACAGAGTCAGCCTGGCTCCTTACATGACACACTAAGACTCTCATCTTTCACCTCTGCAGCGTTCTCCCACAGGTCCGCCGCCTCGACGTTCAAGGGCGACTTGTTGTTCGGTTCACCCAACAGCGATTGAAGCGAGATCAAAATCGTCGAGACCGAAAGCATCGGCGACCACTTCTCCTTGAGGATGTCTAAGCAAATGTTGCCGTGCAAATCGACGTTCGGGTGGAAGCACGTCGATTCAAAACGGACAGTTGGGGCGGCGTAAGGATAGGTAGGGGGGAATCGGAGCGAGATGGCGTAGACGTGGTTCTCGTAGTAGGTCCCCTCGGCGCCTTCAATTCGACCCTTCCAGTGCGTGAGGTCCGCATCCGAGACGGGGAAGGCGGAGATGCCAGCGGGGCAGGCCATCATCAAGGACATTAGCTCGGAGCTCAATCTGTTTGTCGAAAGAAAGAGACGATCGCCAGTGAGGATTTTAGTAAAGCATCTCGTTTGGGAAAACTTTGGACGGGCGAGGAGGCGCCTCTGGGAATACTCAGGAGCTCATTCTCCCTCACTCGCGGGGCTCAGCCCATGTCGAACAGCTATCAGGATGATCGTACATACCTTTTTGTGACATTTGCTGTCGAGTTGACCTCGGGCCCTGCGCCAGCGACCTTGGAACCTGCGGCAGAAGGCGCAGGAGCTGGGAAACCTTGCGAAGCCGTCGGGGAGGCAGTGGAGGCAGACATGCTCGGTGGTATGATACACTTTGGACAAATTCCTAGTCGTATGTTAAGACTGATTGGAGGAACTCAACGGTAGGAGCGTGGATGTTAGGGGAAGATGAGGCAAGGTGAGAGCGAAAGCCCCGTCATTCACTACTTGGACGAGAGGCCCGGCCGCGCGCGCGGGAGAATCTCACTGAACAAAGGTCCGGGCGTCATGTGGAGCATCACCGAGACCAAACGGAAAACTTGTAGTCATTTATCACACCATTGCCAGGTGAGTCACGGATCCTCTTGCTCATGTGATCTCCTTACAAGATGCTTCATTTTCAGCCTCTTGATAGCCCCGATTTTTGTCGAATATCGGGTCCACCGGCCCTGCGAGAAGCTCCACCCCTGTCTTTCCACTTCAGGCATGGCTTCACATCCGGAGCCCGTCGCTTACGGTCGCGGTCACTACCATTTGCTAATGGTTACGGGTAGGTATGAATCTCGTTCCCGAATGATATCGAGGGGTACAACTTTGCTGTAACGATTGTAGTGAGGCGATTTCCTTCGCGAAGGGCGGAGGGAGAGTCTAAGGTCCGGCTCTGCGGGTCGCCGAGCAGAGACCAAGGCGACGATACTAAGAAGAAATACCTAGCCAATCAAAGTCGCTGTTGCAGAAGGAACGGAAGAGCACCAGGCGAGGCCGGGCGTGACGCGTCGCGGCGCGCGTCTCCGTCATTGACAACTCTCCGAGGTTCAGGAGGAGGCATGTCGAAGGGCTCGGGGTGCCGAGGCGCGCTGGCCAATCAGCGAAACATGTTGCTTCCAGACTTTCTTTGAACCAGCGACTTTGCTCCCCAAATTATGCTTTAAGACCAGGGATTTTTCCTTTTATGAGACTGTATCTTGGGCCTAGGCGACTCACCTTTGTAAATGGTATACATTCCACGGGAGTGTTATTGTTGCAGGATTTTGACACCTCCAACTCACGACTGGCTCGGTCTGCTTCTTTCTCTTCGTCTTGTCACACCATAAGCATTACCGTCAGCTTTCCTTGACTGGACAAGCCGACTCGGCTTCACTTCACACCATGCTCGTCAACACGAACCTTCTTGTTTTGCTCGCCTCGGTCGGCTCCGCCCTGGCCCACGACGCCTCGACCGCCCAGACCCTCAAGTTCACTAATTCGCGCTCGCCGACCGTCATCCCGGGTCGCTACATCATCGCCGTCGGGGGATCGAATACTTTGAGCAAACGTGATTCTGAGGCTGTGAGTGTTCAGCTGCTATTGCGACCTCTCCACTCCAGCTGGCGAAAACCGAACCCGGCCTTCACTTTCCAAGTTGGGACGCGTCTCGACGCGCTCCGACCGAGCCGTCAAGTTGGACGACGATCTCGTCAAGGCTGAAAGAGCGTGCAGCACTGACTTGGTGGTGCTTCACTTATTCACTTTTAAAAAAGGCAATTTCCGGTGTCCTCAGCAAGATTGGTGGCAATGGTATTAATGTCAAGACCAAAAAAGTTTTCCACTCCCCTGGCCTGCTCACCGGAGCGAGCATTGTCGTGCCCGACAACACAACGACCGAAGACCTGCTGGCGATCCCGGGTGTTACAGTGAGTCGAAGACAGCTTGTTCGAAGGTAGAGGCTCCAACTTCTGTGGGCTGATAGCAAGGAGTCTTGGCGGTTACTAGCATGCCTGGCCGGTTCAGAGTATCCCGAACCCGCACAGCCTCGGTCATACCTCATTGAGCAACGTCGAAACCTCGTCAAGTCAGCTTGTTCGACGGGATCTCCTCGAGCCACGCGCCGCGAATGACTTCAAGAACGACAAGTTCCCACCGCATCAGATGACCGGCGTCGACAAGCTCCATGCCAAGGGCTACCTCGGCGCCGGCGCCCGGGTCCTCGTCCTTGACACGGGGGTGGACTACAAGAACCCGATTCTCGGCGGTTGCTTTGGCAAAGGCTGCAAAGTCGGCTTTGGCTACTCTTTCATCGACGATAGCGGCACACCGGTCAACGAGCCCAACCCATACACCAACTGCACTGAACACGGCACGCATGGTAAGTCGGCCGCTTGTTTTGGTGGGGTTACGAGTTTCTGAGCAACATTTCTGGATCCCTATCACACGCGCTAATGCTGACAATCGATCTACGCACCAACAGTCATGGGGACTATCGGGGCCAACTCCAACAAGTATGACTTCACGGGCGTTGCACCAAAGGCCACGCTGGGTATGTACCGCGTATTTGGCTGCGCGAGCTCCACCACCGACGATATCATCGTCGAGGCTCTGCTGCGTGCTCCCCAAGACAAGCCCGATATCATCAGCATGAGTCTCGGCGCACCCAACAGCTGGTCCAACTCGGGGGCCCAAGAGTACGTGGTCAAGAAGCTCATCGCCAAAGGGATCCATGTCGTTGCCGCGGCGGGTAACGAACAGATCGAGGGGATGTTTTTTGCTTCTCAACCTGCGGGCACGCGGACGGCCATGAGCATCGCATCGGTCGATGTCACCTACATCCCGGCGTACAGCATGGTCTTCAAGACGGGCGGGCACGCGTCGTTGACCGCTTACAGCGCTAAGCCGCTTGGACTCGACAAGGGCCTCGCGGTCTACTTTACCTCTACCGATCTCCAGGTCACCGATGACGCTTGCAACAAGTTGCCTAAATCAACACCCGACCTCAAGAATCGCGTCGTTTTCATCAGGCGAGGAACCTGCCAACTCGCTCTCAAGGTTTCCAACGCCGGCGCCAAGGGCGCGCGCTACATCGTGCTCTACGGAGCGCCAGGCCAAGAACGACGACCCTACTTCTCCGTCAGCGATCTCGCCAAAGGCACGAATGTGGTCGGTATCGCCGGCATGAGTGCTGCCGATGCCGCCAAAGTGCGCAAGTACTACCTCGCTCAGAAGAAGGAGGGACCCAAGGTCGCGTTCCCGAGCAACAGCAAGCAGCTGCGCATCCAGCAGACGCTTTCCGGCGGTCAGGTCAGCGACTTCAGTCAATTTGGCCCTACAAACGATATGTACGGTCAGCCTAGCTTTGGGGCTCCCGGTGGCAACGTGCTCTCGACCTTCCCTCTTGCTATGGGCGGTGTCGGTGTCATCAGTGGTACCTCAATGGCCACGCCCTACGCTGCGGGCTCTATTGCGTTGATCTTGGCCGCTCGCAGGAAGGACAAGTTCACCCCTGTCGAGATGCGCCAGCTCCTTTCCTCGACGGCCAAGTCGATTCCCGTCAGTCGCAACACCAAGGCTCCCCTGACCTCGACGGTCCTCCAAGGTGCTGGCTTGATCCAGGTCAACAAGGCCATGTCGGCCAAGTCGTACTTTAGCCCCAACGAGTTGTACCTCAACGACACGGCTCACTTCGCCGCCACGCAGACGGTGACGATTACGAACAAGAACTCGAAAGCGGTCACGTACCGCTACTCTGACACGGGTGCCCAACCTCGTCTTGTGTACGATAAGAAGGGACAGTGCAACCCTTCGCTCAGCCCTGGTGTCCTGTCGAGGGGCGCTTCGGTCACCTTCCGCCCCGGACGAGTCACGATCCAGCCCGGCAAGACATCGACGTTCCAGATCAAGTTCCAGCCGCCCCAGTTCTCCGCCGGTCAACGCGCGCTCTTCCCCGTTTACAGCGGTTTCATCATGATTACGGCCGACAGCAAGGAATCCTTCCAAATCCCTTACTTTGGTTTGGCGGGTAACATGCGCGACATGCAGATCCTCGACCAGACGGAAAAGTTCGCGGGGCAGTACCAACCGGGGCTCAAGTACCCCTTCCTCATCAACTCCGAGGCCGTAGTCCAGACAATCCCGAGCAGTGTTGCGACCTACTTTATGAAGGATGGTGTCACTCTTGTTTTCCGTCTATCGCGTAAGTGTCTTGCTCCGTGCAGCCCTGCCTCCAAGCGTCATGACTAACAACTTCTCTGTCCCCATTTGCATCCGACAGAGGCGACTCGAGCGTATACTGTCAACCTCATGACCGCCAACACGACCTTCAAGGGGACGATCTCTACCGCCAACAACGCTGGCGTACTCACGCGTCGGTCCGATGAAGAGTTTGGCCTCGATTCCCTCGATGCCGAAGCTTTGGCCGGCGCGCATCTCTTCTCGCGAAAAGAGAACACGAAGTATGCCTCAATTTCGACACTCGGCTTCGTCAAGGGTGGTATCAACATCCCTAGGGATCCCGCTGTCACGAGTGGTGGCAAGTTTCCCTTCGGTGATCAACAGATCACTTTCACGGGCCGCTACCAGACCTCGGCCACCTCTGGCCGCTACGTCACCGCCGCGACGCAGACCGCTTACCGCTTGCTTCTTCGGTCAGTCCTCCTTAAGATTAACGACTTGGATTTACCTCTTACCCTCACTAAAGCTAAATCGTGTATGTCCCTTCTTTACAGTGTCGTGAGGACCACCGCCAACCAGGCCGACGAGTCGAGTTGGGAAAGTTGGTTGAGCCCTCCGTTCCAATTCGCATGAGGCGCGATGGATCTTTGAACGCCAGTTTCTTCGATTTTTGGAAGTTTGGGGCCGCTTTTCTTTCGATTCTTTATTTATACCAGTAATCGTGGTTTGCTTATTTTAACCGTGTACTCCCCTCCTCACTTAGGTAGTGGGATGTGCGTAGGCAATCACTGAAAATTGTATCCGCGTGTCGATTTCGAAGTGCCCAAAAGCAAATCAAGAGTTACTCCCAGCTTGTTGTGTACATTCAGAGCCGAGTGTTTTGCTCTACAGAACTGCAGTTCCATGCAGCTGCAAGGCGTACGGGATCGTTGATCGATTTGAAGTTTTTCCTGTGACTGCGAGCTCCGGCCGGCGGACCGTTCGGGGTCGTCGGATGCTCGCGTGAATTATGTCATTACGGCGTCGTTGCGTCAGGGATAGTTTTAGCGCGCCCTGGTCGTCGCACTCGAAGTCATCGATCGCCGTCTCCGCTTCCGCTTCTTGACTTCCACCTCACAAAAAGCAAAAAGCAACCAATCATCATGCCCGTCAAGAGTCTCAAGATCGCCAATGGCTCCATGCCCACCGTCGGATTTGGCTTGTGGAAGGTCAGTGGTTCCCATCCTCCCTCTTCCCTTCTAGCTTTCTCCCCCTCGAGCCGAGTACGGCGCTGGCTTTCTCCTCTTCGAAACGAAGAAAGATATCCGTCGGAGCGAAGTGCTCTGCTCTATACTGATGCAACTTATATTCTTGAACAGGTTCCCAAGCCGCAATGCGCTGACGTTGTCTACAACGCTCTCAAGCTTGGCTACCGTCTTCTCGATGGGTGCGCAGCGCTGGCTTTTGCTCTTTTTTTTGCTTTCCTCGTTTACTATTTGCTGAACATTGTTTCTGTGCGCGGTCCATTGCAGTGCTGCTGACTACGGCAACTCCAAGGAGGCCGGAGAAGGACTAGCCCGTGCGATCAAGGACGGCGTCGTCACCCGCGAGGAGGTCTTTGTCACCTCCAAGCTGTGGAACACCAACCACGCTTACGAGCACGTCGTGCCGGCTGCCAAACATGTCCGTGATTCTCCTCAATACCAAGTCCTCTAGGTCTGAACACGCGCTGACGAGTATTACTTACGTCTGCCTCCAACAGGAGCTCAGCTTGTGGGGCCTCGACTACTTTGACCTTTACTTGATTCACTTCCCCGTCTCGCTCGAATACGTCGACCCCAACACCCGCTTCCCCCCCGAGTGGTGGGACGGAACGCCGGGAGGCAAGGTCACGCCTTCGAACGACCCCATCTCGGACACGTGGCGAGGAATGGAGGACGTGCACAACCAGGGTCTGGCCAAGAACATCGGTGTCAGCAACTTCTGCGGTGGCTTGTTGATCGACTTGTTCCGCTCGGCCAAGGTCAAGGTTAGTCACACAACAATAACTGTGTTGAGCAAGATCAAGTACCGCGCTGAAAACCTAACACATTTGCTTCGATTTTTCGCTCAGCCCTCGGTCTTGCAAATCGAGCACCACCCTTACCTGCAACAGCCGGCCATGCTCAAGCTCGCGCAAGAGACGTTGGGCATGGCCGTGACGGCGTACTCGTCCCTCGGACCCCAATCCTTCTTAGAGCTCGATCACCCGGGCGCTGTCAAGATCCCTTCGTTGCTCGAACACGACGTGATCAAGAAGATCGCGTCCAAGCACGACAAGGGCGAAGGTCAGGTCTTGTTCCGATGGGCAACGCAAAGGAACGTGGCCATCATCCCCAAGTCCAACAACGATAAGCGCGCCGAGGCCAACTTGGCCAGCGTCGAGTTCGACTTGGACGATGAGGACTTGAAGGCGATCGAGAAGCTTGATATCGGCCTGCGCTTCAACAACCCTGGAGACATCGACCCTCGTTTGGCCATCTTTGCTTAGACACCCGTCGGACGGAAGACTGGCACTGAGATGAACAATTCCTTGCCGATAGCTGGAAATTGGTATTACATAAAATCTTGAACATATTATACAGCTGCGCGAAGTGAATGAAGACCCTCCAGGTCATTCCTCCTCTTCTGATGCATCCACCCTCTCAAGGAGCCAACTTGAGCCCACTTGCCGATCTCTTGGGAGTTCCCTTTGGGCTAGCCGCGGCACTACCCGTATCGTGGATACCTTCCATCTCACTCATCATCCGCAACGACATCAACTTTTTCGCCATCTCACCCGCCGTTTCCCCCTCCCATAAGCAACGATAAACATGTTCCAAGATCGGCGCGTCGATACCCTTCTCCTTGACCATCGCATAAGCCGATTTGGCGGTATCGACACCTTCGGCGACCGAACCCAACGTCTCGATGATATGATCAAGATCTTCACCTTTACCCAACCTCTCCCCAACGGTAAAATTACGCGATTTGGTCGACGAACAAGTGAGGAAAAGATCGCCTACTCCGGCGAGGGAGAGGAACGTCAAAGGGTCCGCACCGTACGCTACTCCGATCCGGGTCATTTCGGCTAAACCTCGAGTGACGAGTCCGGCTCGGGTGTTGGATTCGTAGCCTAGGCCAGAGGCGACGCCCGACGCGATGGCGTAGACGTTTTTTAAGGCTCCGGCGAGTTCGATCCCGATTGGGTCTGGGTTGACGCTGCGAAAAGGGAAGCAATGGATAATCGTGATCAGTAGGAGGATGCTCCAGGGAAAGAAGCGGATTGAATCGAGAGTCTCCGACGACGTACTAGCATCGGAACCAGGGTTGATGGAAGAGTTCAGCGGTCCGGGTCGCATGCTCCTCCGAAAGCGCGGCAACCGAGACTTGGGTCGGTTGTCGCTTGACAATCTCTTTTGCGAACGAGGGGCCACTCTGAACGACAACGGATCAGTCTTCAGCACGAGCTATCTGCGTATGATCAAAATCGCTCGACAGTATACGGATGACTGACCAGGAATGTCGACACGCGAGCGACTTCGGGCCCGCACGTTTCCTCGATCACTTCAAGAGGCAACTTGTTGGTCCCGATCTCGATGCCTTTGTTGACGAACACGAGGAGCGGCAGGTTTTTGATCGATTCGAGCTTGAGGGGTTTGAGGACGGATCTGCATCAAAGGCAACGACGGGAGATCATTGTGAGCAAAATTCTTCTTGCTTGACTCGTTTTCGGCACTGTAGGGGCGCGAACCTCATGGATTGTGTAGGGATCGCAAAGACGATTACGTCACATTCCTGCAAGAATTCGGTCGTGGGTGGCTCGGGCCCGATCGCGGTCAGGTTCGCGGAGAACTCGTGGTCGGTGAGGTACTTTGGGTTCTTGCGATGGGTGTTGAGCGAGTCGATCGTCGCTTGTGAGCGACAGTGGATGAAGACCTTGTGCTCGATGTCACCGAGGTGGTCGGCGAGACAACTGCGAGGGGAGCCTGAGAATCAGAAACGAGAAAACAAGCCGCTATCACCGGAGTGAGATGCGCAAGTCGAGACCAAGACTGGGAAGTGGGAGTGGTGCGGTATCCCGAGTCGATGACGACGACGGAGGATGGTCCTCGAACGCTGATGGGAGCGAAACTGTTGGACCCAGTAGAGACAGGGAAGCCACGTACGATCCAAAGTTACCAGAACCTGGAGAAAGTTGTTTCAGAACGGATAGCGGGTGAGAACGAGTGGGATCGAGTCGCAGCGTACACCGACGTGCGAACCCGAGCGCCCGAGTGGAACGGCCGAGGTCAGGTGACAAGTTACGGCGGGAGGAGAGGGTAGGGCGCTGTTAGCGGAGCTGGTCTTCTACAGCACCTGAGTGAGGGCTTGTGTAACTGACCTAGGACAAGTACTTTCTTGTTTGGTCCTGTCATCCCGGCTGTGTGAACGTGCAATGGGGGGGAATGCAAACGACCGAGAGTCCGGTCTGGCGAGTGAGGGTCGTGGGCCGCTGAGACGTTGAGGCGACTTGAGGCGAGGGTTCCGTGTGCTCCGTTGGCGAAAGTGGGGGAATCCACCTCGACAGGGGGGCGGCTTACGACCGTGGGCTGTAGCTCACAGCTCGCCGCCCTTCGCCGGCAAAAGCAGCTCGCAGCCAAACTGATCACGGGTCTGGCTGTGGATCTTTTTCGTCTCCGTCCCCAACCTGCAAGAACTGATGCTTCTCCGCCGCCACCAGCTGCAAAGCAACCGACAACATTAAGCAGTATGCCGCATATCGTGGTCGCCAAGCATTCGTAACATGCTGAGGTAGCTTCTACACCGCCAACGCGTTGTGAGACGCCTGGTTCGACCTCGCACCGCATCTCTCAGCGATGTACCATCCCACGCAAAACAACCTGACCACATAAGGTGAGCCTCCTGATTCAACACTCCGATCTCGCTGCATCCGCATTACGAGATACGCTATCGCACACACCGCCATCTCCCAGCGAGCGCTCAAAGCTGCGGAAGGATCGTCGAGCCATCCACCCGCCCATGCGTCCGCCGCTTCCACATGATGAACACATATCATGGACTTAAATACAATTTCTACTCGAGATTTCGGACCTTCGCGGCGCTTCTGTCATGAATAATGGCGCATGTCGCGAGATGAAGACAAGTCTTTAATATTCTGAACCCCCCCCCCATCCAACCTCTTGAGGTTGCTGCAGCTAATTCCTGGATTCGTCAACTGTCTCAATCTCGCCGTGTTTCTACCCGGGAAGCTGACTAATCTTCCTTCCCTGTGTATGACATGATCTTCGATGCTATTCTGTGATGCTTGCGCGGATCAAGGCTTTGCTGACTTTGCGCTTCTTGAGGTAGGCTTGGACCGCAGGCAAGTCTTCGTTGAAATCGTCGAGGACTCCAATACGAAGTCGAAATGGTTCATTGAAGAAACCCACGACGACTTCAACGAAGACTTGCCTGCGGTCCAAGCCTACCTCAAGAAGCGCAAAGTCAGCAAAGTTCGCGACCTATTGGATTTTCAGGGCCCGTTCCCCACAGCACGAGACGCCAACGGCGCTTCCTTTGACAATCGACTGGTTTTGGGACTGTCAAAAAAAGATGTAAGGAGCCCAGATTACTTAGCGGTAGGCGTAAGTAAAGGCGGGTTCCTCGGTAGTTTTCTCGAGGTGCTTGACGAATGGACAGTCCCAAAACCAGTCGATTGTCAAGTGAAGAGAGAGGGGGTCCCTTGAAGGATGAGAAAGAAGGAAGAGAGAGAAGAGAGCTACGGATCGCTACTTATGGAGATCTGGAAATAAGAAAGGGAGACAAGTAGACAATGTGGTTCTTTGTGGTGAACTAAGAACAATAGAGACAAAGAGGATAAAAATAGAAAAGGGTGACAAAGGGGATGCACAATGGTTGTCAGTCAAAGGCAGGAAAATGAGAGGGAGGTCAGGCAAGTCGGTCCGGGGTTGAGCTTGGACCTACTGAGTGGCTGCCGAGCCTCACAGACACCTGATAAAGCGATGCACGTTCGCAATCGTATGCTCAGGTAAGCCCCGTGAAGGCGATTGGTACGGGAAGATTTGTGAAGAAACAGCCAAACAGCCACCTACTAGTAGTTACCTGTCCCGTTGAAGAGTTATTTGCCTAGCGACGGCGCATCAATGCATGCGCCGTGAAATGCAACCCAATTCCCCCTCGAGTCGATCCCGCTCGCTTAGTGCAGGTGCATGCGGTAGTGCATGGCGTGATCTTGCAGTAATCTTGCACCGATCTTCGCAGATGGACACTACACCGGCCGCATCGCGCGTGGCGTGGGCACGAACACCACAAGAACTTTTTCCTCAGCACCATTCATCACCTATCGTACGACACCGTCGATCTCTTCGCGCCTATACCAATCCTAGCACAAGAAACCAATGAGTTCATCAACGACAACCAAAACAACAATGGCCAAGACGGATCGAGGCCAGCTCCTGGAAGGCGTCGACCGGCAACGAAGGAGCACAACTGCGCCGCGGAAGGCCCGGCAAAGCGAGGGTGCGTATTAATGTCAATTGGGCCAAGCCTACATATCATACCAGCTGATGGACGTGTACCGCGCTTTTCTATATTGCAGACGACCTTGCCCGCGGTTCCCGAGGACGAATCGCTGGGAAGCGTTCCTGTCCGTTCAGATCGCGAACGAGTCGTCGACGGGTTTTCCTCTGGCGCTGACGAGACTGGCTGCCATGTCTTGAACAGCAACCAGAATCATCCGAGTTCTTCGGTATCGGCGACCAGGACACTATGACTCAATCCTCCTTCTTCTCCGTGAGTACCCACCCCTTCCTTCTCTGGTCTGCTCTTCGCAGTCTCCCGATCGATTACGCGGAACCGCTCACCATCGCCCTCTCGGACATGTGCAGCAGCAATCCAGCGAGCGCGCGTTTCAGTTGGCGAGTCTAGTCATCGACGGTGGCGATGATGACGACGACGATGATGATGAAGCGTCCTGGTCCAACCCGAGAACCAATCGATTGGCCCCAAGTTCGAATCAGTCTCGGTCTCGGAAGGAGAGGAGGTGGTGATTATTAGCCGTTCCGCCTTGCCCGCTTCAAGTTGTTGAGAGGCCCTGTTGTGGTCGAGATTTGTTACTTGTAGTGCCCCCCTCCCCTTCCCCTATGTTCCCATGTACCAGTATTAGATGGAGGTACAGCTTTTCTTGAACACTTTCCGCTATCGGGCCCGAGATCTCCCAAGATGGAAGTTGTCGTGTGTCAAAATGACACCGAGTCACACCAGAAGCAACAACATACTTTTCTGATGTGTCGCAACATTAGTATATAGTTTATTAACTATTTTAAGACAAACTGATTTCAAAGTATTAGCTGCATTGCCCCATTTGTTTTAGCATCTCCTTTCCCAAATTTTCCTGCACGCGCGCGCGTCGCGTCCTTTCTGCTTCCGACCCCCATCTCGTCGCTCACACGGAGTCACACCACAACCAGTTCAGAGAGTAACAACATCGCCACAGTACTGAAATCTATGGGTCAGCCAATTCTACTCTTGCTACGAGTGTCTTCCTCGATCGCTCCCGCCACCACCACCGCTCTGCCTGCATCGCCAACCCGCCTTTCCATCAGATTCCACGCGACCGCACCCTGGCCGGCTCTGCCTCGCGACGGCGTCAGCTGACCTGATCGACTATCCACAGGGGCCCAGGAAGAAGGGTTCCGCTCCGGCTCAGCTACGAGTAGTGGTCGTGCCAAAGCTACTCCGTCGACCTCTGCGTCTGTCTCGACCAGACGCCGAGTCGCATCAATCTCAACCCGCCAAGATCAACTCGTCGCACCGTGCCCAGGGGATCTTTGGTTTGCTTCAAGGTGCCGGGATAAACGTTTCCTTGGAAGCGATCGTGGCTGCGCAACTTTAGACAGAGCACGCTTAAGAGCAACAGCAACCTCAACGACACCAACAAGAAGACGAAGAGGAGGAAGAAGGCATGCAGGCGCAACAGCCCCAGTCCACCTCAATCGGCGCCGTTGGCAAGTCTCGTGGTCAAAAGCACCCCAGGGTTCGTTCTCGTGGCCGGATCGGTGGCTCAATCGCGCGTAATACTGGGACGCCTCGCGTCTTCATCCCTTTCGCCGCCTCTTACAGACGCGTTTCGACTTTACCGCCATTGATAGCCAGTCTCCCGCGGCCGACCGCTCTGAGCGCTCTGAGCGTTCGCTTTCACCCCCTTCCGACTCGCAACGTTCTTCGCGCTCAAACAGCCCGGACCGGGATGACGAGTTCGTGAGTGACGTAGCTTTGCAACTGGCCTCGCACAACACCGTGATGACCACGACGCGGGGCTGACCTGGTCCGGGCGGTTCAACAGGAGTCACCTTCATCTCAAGGGCCCAAGCGCCCGCGGGTCCGCTACGAACGCGACGACGACGAAGGAGAAGAAGACGTTCGAGGCGACCTTGCGGTCCGTGGCCTGCCGACGACCAATAAGTTTGTGTTAATCTCGACGGTGAGTCCTGTCCCCTTCCCCCCGCCTCGTTTTTTTTCTCCTCTGCCATCCACCCTCCAATGCCCCGTCTCAAACCCGCTCACACGTGCGCTCCAGTGCAGCCCTTCAACGCTGACATTGGTATTGTCCCCGCGGCAGGACTTGCGCCACTCAGCTATGATCGACGACCCATTGTCCTCGGAGCCTTCATGGCCGGCATGTTCGCAAGGTCGGCTGGAGAAGATGCGGGCTCGGGTAGTATGTCGAGCGAAGAAAAGGCCAAGCTCAGGGGGCGGCGCAGTCAAGCAGATCGTTCTGGGCTGGGTCCCGTCCGGTCGGAGCTGAGCAGGTGCGATGCGAGGTGGCATACAGACGGACGTGCGCCCCGTGACCAAGTTGTTGATGTTACTCCGCGATGGACCACGACTCATGGTGATGTCTTCTACGATACGCTCAAGGTGAGTCGAGTCGGATGGGACAATGCAGATGCGGCCATTCGGGCTCTTGACAGTGCAACGGCACTGACCTTTGGATTGCTTCTCTCGCAGTGGGCGCTGGAGCAAACAAAAGTGATCCGTGCCAACGTCCGCGACATCAACTACAACAGGGACGTCAAAGAGTGCCTGGTCACGGTGCTAGCTGAGGTTCGCAACGACTTTACCAAATTCGTGCGTCCTTTTGTCCCGTTCTTTGATCGCGCTCCACGCGTCCTGATCGCTCGTCTCCCGCGCCGCGGCAATCTCGCTTGCCTCGCCACTCTTCCCCAATGTCTTGACGTGTTTCGCACCGCAGGTCAAGAACGAATTCGACAAGAATCCTCTCACCGCAGTGAAAAAATGGTTTACCGGAACCGAAAGGACCATTTGGCGCGACCACCTCGTCTTTTGGACTCTTCTGATGAGACCTATGCTCACGAGCCGATGTCGCCGATGGCGAACAGCTGCCGACCTCACCTCACCATCGCTGATCCCTGGGGGTGAATCTCGCCTCGTGTGCCGACAGGTCGGCTTCCACGATGAACAATTTGCGCAGGCCAAGTTAAACATCTCATCCCCATACCACGCGAAGACTTTCCTTGAGGGCTTCGAGAAAAAGATGATCGAAAAGCTTGGAAGCGCAGCTCGGCAGTCACCGGGGCTTCGACTTGTTGAAGTAGGAGCGACCTCGATGCCGAGCGCGCGTGGCCATGGGCTGCGACTGCAGCTGATCCGGCCCCTATCGTTTCCCTGTCCCTTCCCTTTCCCTTTGCCTCGTACACCTACTTGTGGACGGGCAAGTTCGGTGCGCTCGGCATTGATGTCGCTCTTACTTCAACCAGTCGAATCCCCCGTTGCAGTAGAGCTGCGCGTTCGCATGCTCTTTGATCACCTCTTTCTCGAGGAAGATCTCGAAGCCCTCGAGGAAAGTCTTGGCGTGGTAAGGGGATGAAAGGTTTGACTTGGCCGGCACAAATTGGTCATCATGGAAGCCGACCTGTGCGGCACACGAGGCGAGATTCACCCCCAGGGATCAGCGATGGTGAGGTGAGGTCGGCAGCTGTTCGCCATCGGCAACATCGGCTCGTGAGCATAGGTCTCATCAGAAGAGTCCAAAAGACGAGGTGGTCGCGCCAAATGGTCCTTTCGGTTCCGGTAAACCATTTTTTCACTGCGGTGAGAGGATTCTTGTCGAATTCGTTCTTGACCTGCGGTGCGAAACACGTCAAGACATTGGGGAAGGGTGGCGAGGCAAGCGAGATTGCCGCGGCGCGGGAGACGAGCGATCAGGTGGGGCGGCGAGGTGGCCTGGAGGGCGACCGCAGAGGCGACGCGGCCCTCCCTCCTTCCACCAGCTGGCGCCCGTGCCTCGGCGGCGCGGCGGCGGGTGGGGTCCAAGGTTGGCCTCATGGCCACCGCCAGACGCGCGCCCGCACGTGTCACGCCCGAGCCGAATGGCCGTATTTGGAAAGGTTTTCGTCCTCGCTCGTCCGTTGAGGCGCACCAAAGAGCTGTGGCCAGGGCAGTTGCGCTTTGGCGCGTATTAATGCGACATAGTTTCTGGGTCGCCAGGTTGACTGGCTCTCGGAATTTAATTACCTCCGCCCCTGTGCTCTCGTGACCGCGGCCCCCGCCGTCAGGCGTCGCCGAGCACGAATCGGCGTCTCGATCTGGTCGACTCTTCATCTCATCCCCTTCATCACTTCAGTCTCTCATCTCATAGTCCACAAGACTCGTCCAGCTCGTCCCTCCCTTCTTCCGACCCACCCACACTCGTTTATAACTCCCACCCTCGGCGCCTCCCAGCGTGCCCCTCACCGGCTTGCGGCCTCGATTGACTCCCCGCTCCCATTACCGTCAGGAACACGCCCCGTCGACCGAAGGACGAGGATGCTCTCTCAAGTCGGTGCGATCACGAGAATTGCGGCTGTATTTCTACTGCCTTTGACGGTTAGAGCAGCAACATCGAATCTCAACCTCGGTAGCATCAACACCATGTAAGTTTTACCCAGGTGGCAGATGGGAGTGGAGATGGAATAGGAGGCGCGAGTCGCCGAAAAGCCCACGGCGATCCGGCGGCTGACTTGGCCGAGGTTGTTCCTTTCATTCTCTTTTGCTGGAATTCAAAGCTTCTCGTTCGGGGGTATGTTGGATGTCCAAATCGGACTGAATTGAATTCGATCACACTGACTCACGTTCACCCCGCCCGTGTACATCATCATTCTAGATTCGCTCACGACTACAGGGTACAATATCGTCACCCAGCCACTCGTTCTGGACACAAAGTTGGTACGCTGAGCATATATCCAAACGTTCAACGACCCCTCATAGCTCTCGGGTCTCATGGACCTGGACAAGATTACGATTAAAGCAGTGTGCTGACCTTAAGTTCTCCTTCCTCATTCGTCCATTCACGTTTAATGGCTTTAAACACAGTCAACCTCGGGTGGGCGAGCTTGAGTCCAGTACTTTGCTGAGAGCTCCACCAACGTCTCTGCGTCGTACTACAACTTTGCATCCCTCGGTGAGTCCAGGTCAATGCGAACAGGGTACCGAGCCCATATCACGACTCGCAGCAACTGACGTCGTCTCGACTTCACGCGCAGGCGCAACGGTCGACAATTCAATCGTCTATTCGAATGGAGCCGTCGATTTCGTCAACCAAGTCGTAGCATGGAAAACGTACTTCAACTCGACCAACTCGCCTTACTCCTGGTCCCCCGCGACCTCACTCTTCACCATCTGGTTCGGCAACGACGATCTCTACAACCTCATCGCGAGCGGGCAAGACTTTAAGCAGTTCCAATCGGCGATCATGACGGCACTTGATACGCTCATTGATCAATTGTACGCCGCGGGAGCCAAGAATGTCGCTTTGATGGATATTCCGGCGTTGTACCATTCGCCTCTGGCGGTGTATACGAACGGCGAGGCGATCCTCCAAGACGACATCTCGTACTGGAACGACCGACTCCAAGCTTACGCCTCGAATCTTGCCGATCGGTACTCCGGTATCCAGGCGTACTACATCTCGTCCGAGTCGTTCACCAACGCCTTGATCGCGTCACCGGAGACATACGGCTTTGTGAACAACGCGACGTCGTGCTCGGCGTATTCGACGATTGTCTTTAACCCGAACGCGACCGACATTACTGCATGTGGGGTACCCATGTCCCAATAGTGAGTCGCTTCACTTATGTCCTGTCATCTTGAGTGAACCTGGGGAACAGTCGACTGACTTAGCATCCTTGATACCACCCTTTCCCTCCTTCAGCATCTGGAAAGACTTCTGGCGACCCACTTGGCCCGTCCACGAGCTTTTCGCGAAGAACGTCGCCTCCGTATTGAGCAAGAACTCGTCCACGATCGGGGACAACACACCCAGTGTGAATGCGGGGTTGGTAGCTCAAAACATCACTACCACCACTTCGTCCATTGCGCCGACCGCAACAGCCACGGTCATGTCCTCGGAGTCGTCGTTGGCGACGACGGCGACGACGATGACTTCACCTGCTCATTCGAGTGCCGCGGAAGGAATGAGTACGACAGCTGTAGTGACACCGAGTAAGACTGCACCGACGCCATCGCTTATCCCTCAAGCTAGTGGACAGGGCCAGAATTTGACGAGTGCGAGCGAGGCAGGTGTGACCTCCCCGATGGTCTTTGCTCTGGTCTCCGCATTGGCTGCGTTGTTCATGAATTCGATCTTGTAGTTGATGAGGCATCGTCCCGATTGTATCCTCTCTGTTCCGACTGTATCCTCTCTGATGTTTGTAGCCTTACTGTCCTGTACTTTAGCGACTTCGACACGTGCCATTCCGAATGGGTGTAGCCCCAAGAATTAACTCTCGAAGAGCGGCACAGAAAGTGGTTGCACAGACGACCTCCAGGTCAAAAAATGACCGTGGAAGAATCAACCACATAACCGAACGAGGCCGGAACACGAATAAGAAAACGAAAGAAACAAAACCCTAGAAACATCTTCGACGAAGTTCGCCCAACCTTCACAACGTCCCTCCTATCTCCTCTCCTTAAGTTTCTCATCCGACTTGGCAGTTTGAATCCCACTTGCTTTCTTGATCTCGGGGACAACGTCTTCACCATCCAATTCGTTTTCCGTCTCCCCTTCTTCACGGACGTCGGAAGCGGGTTTGCCCTTGAGCATGCGGAAAAGGACGCGGAGGATGAGGTAAGACCAGAAGATCATCAACACTGCATAAGAATCCAAGAAATGAAGTCAGCTCAACTCTCCTGGTGACTTGACACAACGAAAACTCTCGCTCGGTCGACGTACACTGGAGCAACACGAGCGGCCACAAGATTTGCCATCGACCCCACGTGGGAAGCCAGCACCCTTCCAAGGGGCCCCAGCGTTTCGTATAAGCAGGGGCGAGGTCGAGTTCGTTCAAGACCGAATTCAAGATGCGGAACTCTTGATAGTGGCGGAAGTAACCCCATGTGAACATGAAGATAATCTGCAGAGGATGTGGGAGTGATGACGGTAAGTCTCGGCGCGTGGATAGTCTATGAGATTGAGAGAGGCAACTGACGAAGGATATGTTGCTCGTCTTTTCAAGTCCTACGTAGTTGATGCACTTGGAGAGCGCGAAGACTGCATCGGGGATATCCATCGAGACAAAGACGGCGGTACCGATGTGAGTCAAGTTAGCGATGTAAGACGCGAAGACGAGCCAGAAGGTGATGCAGTGGTGGAGGATGAGCTCGACGTAGTCATCACGGGGCTTCTCGAGACCTGGGTTATGGCAAGACGGTCGTAAGATCAGCAAGGGGAGGCACGAAGAGATTTTAAAATGACCGCGCACCAGCGATCATGACGAGTGCTTGCTGGCACCAGTACGCGAGCTGGATCAGGTAGTAGGCCTACAGAACGGAGATCACGGGAGGAGGCTCAGATAAGCGCCAAATTTCCGAATACGGTCCTTGGATCAGCGCACCTTGAGAGAACCGGTCATGTCCCAATGCGGATACTTGAGCCAGAAGTGCTTTGTCTGGTAGAACCACGAATCTTGTTGACTCATGACCACCTGTGAGACCCACACCGAGACATTAGGCTCAGCTTCGTTTCACGCCTTGCTCCGCGATCCTGGTGACTCACTAGGCCGCACAGACTGCTGGCTGTAAAGTAAATGAATGCATATCCCTGGACAGAAAGACCGTCGAGGTCGTTAGCCCTGTTTCCGAACCTTGGTGCGCAAGCCCCTGAGGAAGGTCCCGTCGGGTAACTCGACCTTCTAATGACGTATCTGCAGTGTCTTGACTGACCTGTTCCATAAAGCGTTCTAGCTTTCTAATTCTCTTGAGTCCAAGCTTCCTCCCCAAGGCGAAAAGAGGTTTCCTCAGACTCTGCCTGATGCATGAGAAGATGACGATCCACCCAAAGAGGTAGAGTGCGTCCCTCGGGCCCTTCTTGAACCTGGGTGTGGGGTCCTCGCCCGCGTGCGTCGGTGCAATCGGGTGCGAGATGTACCAGAACCACGCGAATGGGTTGTCGGTGATGGGTGTATCGGGGAACGCGAGTGAAAACGCGAGTGATCCGGCCAACGCGACGACGATCAGGATGAACGACTGCCGCGGGTTCTGGACCCATTGCAACCATTTGGGGCCGAACGTCTGCAGCGAAGTCGTGGTCTTGGTCGCGACCGAACGCGGTGTCAGAGGTGCGGAAGGTGCGGAGGGTGCGGAGGGGGGTACAGGATCAGGCATCGTGTCGGGGTCACCTCGCGCTGGTCCCAAGTGAGCCACGTGATGTTCCGGATCCGTGCTGGCTCGAGCGAGATATTGGACCACCGAAGACGACCGGCGAGAACGCGTTTGAGGGCGAGCGGTTGGCATGGCGGTGCTGGGTCTGCGTTGGCTTGGCCCTTGCGAGGAGACTCGCCCGTGCGCACACGAAAGGAGGTCGATAGTGAGTGACGTCGCGCTACCCACCGCCGGCGCTAGGCCGGGCCCGCCCCGCCCCGCCCTGCCCCGCCGCGCACACGCGCAACGCTTGGCAACTTTGATCATCTGCAAATTTGAAGGGTCGATGTTTTCCTGCTGGAATCCTTATGGGACGCAAAGACAATACACCAACAGCTTGTCAGCAGTCACCAAGGATGGAAGGGTTATATAATACCTTAGAACAACGTACCGGCTTTCTGTAGTGTTTCTTATGCCCCCCGAATATGGCATTTGGGATGAAGAGCTATATATCGAAATCGCACTTATAAGTCCGGGACTCGCGAGTGCGCTTCGGCTCTTCGCGCATGGTCGGCTGTTCTGCCCGACTACGTTGTTGTGTAGTTGAGGCATTCTGGGGTTGCGAAGTTGGCACTTGGAAAGCTGGAGATGATGTGGCAGGTGACGTGGTAGGCGACGTGACACGGAGACCCACAGGACTCAGGAGACGCAGACTTTCGTAACCTTCCGAGTCCATTGGAGAGAGCTGTCACATCACCATGATAACTACACAACAACGTAAGTGTAAACTGTACATACTACAATATAATACTCTTGGCGACGTTGATGCCAATGTCACCGCTGCTGACTATCGCCAGTGGCCGTCGTTTCAGGCTGTCCACGTTCAAAGCAGCCACTTCCTCGCGTCAAGCAAGCGCCCGCGTCATCCCCTACATGTCAACGTAGCAGGAAAGGTGGCATGCGTAAGCCTTTGGCACCCTTGGTGAGTTGCCTTGTGGATCACCCCGCAGCTGCGTGATGTAACTGAGATTTGCGGACCTCGTTGTGTAAAGGCAAAAGCTTCCAGCCAGAAAAAAGTCTCAAATAAAGTAGCCCGAGCACTATTACCGATGTGAACGATCAGACGGCTGTGGCCGAATCGCAACTCGGCAGTTTCCATCGATCTGAAACCTCGATCTGAGTAGGCGTTGGGCCGTGTGGAACCTTCCGAAAGTCCGGCCCCTGACGGAATGGGACGGAAAGACGGCCGCTCTGAGTCGCGTTGCGTGTCTGGGCCCGGTCTTTCTTTTGTTGCGCATCGCGGGGCTGCGAATTTCTTGACAAGAGCTATTTTATTTTAATTTTTGATTGCAGCAACAGACCAATTCTTGGCGTGTTATTCACTCCGGAGCTCTGGCCTTCTGTCTTGAAGAGACGGTCAGGCTTTTTTTCTCGTTCTCTGCGCTGTCCGGAGGCTGGCATTCCTAGATCTGCGATACTGGATAATCTACAAGAGCCACAAAGCATCGAATCTACTTTTTGACGCCAGAACGTGCGGCAGTGCGTTCGTTGATGGGTTCCGGAAAATGAACGTCCACCTGCTCCCGTCGAAGATCGTTGAGCCATTCCATATCCCCCGAGCGCTGCAGTCGACGAACGGTCATTCGAGTGTGTTCGAACAAGTCGAGCTCCCGCAACTGGGACAGCTGAGGCAAGGTTCCCTTTAAGCGGAGAACGGTCTTGGGGGCTTGGCCGGGGTCGAGATCCTTTTGGGTGTCGCGATTGTGTTGACCGACAGCGAGTTTTCGTAGTCGTGCATCGGGTGAAAGCGCGCAAAGCGTGGGCTCAATCGAGGCAGTACCGTCCAGCTCCAATTCGACCAAGTTCGAGCACTTGGCCAGGAACCGTTTACACGGTTTCGTAAGTGCATCGCTCATGCCTTGGAAGGACACACTCAACAAGCGCGGTGCAACAAGGTTCAACTCGGCCCACAGCGACGGCGTGCCAGGGCCGGGGTAAATCGGCGATAATTCTTCTGCTTGTAAGCCGCAATCCACTCTGATGTGTCTGAGTGTTTTTTGGCACGCAGAGATGATCGTCTCCATGACTCCGGGTTGATCGCGCGGGATATTCGTGCCGAAGCCGAGCGAGTGCAGATGCGGCAGATTGAGGAGGTCCCTCGGCAAGCGACCCATGAGGCTTCTGCCATGACCATCAATCTGCAAGCTCTTGAGGTCTACAGTGGGAAGTATTTGAGAAAGGAAGAAGTTTAGGGTAGTTGTATAAGTACGCCTTCAATTTCTACCTCAAGACGGATTACGCCTCAGCCCCTTGTCCCGCCAGTTCAATGATCGTGTGGCTGAGAATCAAGTGATCGGGGTCACTTGCACGCCACAGCGACTATTTACCCCAGAAATACATCGTGCAAGCTCACCTCGAAGTGCAGGATGGCATAGACTCCAAGTATGAAACTCCGACACCTCAATCAATTTGAGTCCGTGCAAAGCTACGCGATTTGTGTCACGGACGACGAGCTGGTCGAGTACGAGATTGATCCTTGTCGGCGAGACGTGGGTGAGCTGCAAGTAGCGAGTTGGGTATCGGCCCGCGATCGGACATGCTAGGAAGCAGTTCACATCTGCGTCATTTTGTAAGAACACTCGGCGATGTAGCGCCATTTGCGAGGGAGCCCTCCATGCCCTCGAGACACGGCTAAACCTGAGCAACGTCGCCTTGCGACCGTCCGAGATAGGGAATGTCTCGTTGTCGACGAAAGACGCCTCGACGAGATCGATGATGTGCAGCACCAGTTCGGATGGCAGGTCGGTGAAATCAACCATTGTAACGAAGGTGATAGGCGTATGTGACGTGGGAGGACTTCTCTACTGATCGGAGGTCGAATAGGCTGACGTGGTGAAGTGGGAGGCCGAAGGCTATAGGCAGTCGTGGCAGTGGTTTCCAAGCGATGGCGAAATACAGTACCGCCCAATTGTTGCAAGCTCCTTCCTTGATGGCAAGGTGGGTTGCCCATCGAGAAGCTGAGGCAACGGCAGACAGGGGCAGACTGGCGATTTCGCAGATCGACGCGCCGCGACGCGCAGGCCTGTTCTGGCCTGTTGCGATCACGTGAACGCGAGGGTGGTCCGTGCGACGCACTATTGTCATTTCACCGCTGACTCCTGGTGTCTCCCTGTGTAGTCTTTACAGTCATTTAGTGAAGTTGAGCACTAAATGCAAAGATATGGCCTATATTTGCTTCCAAAGCCAAACCTGGATGGGAGACATTCGGAAGGTTCACGGGAGTATTGAAGATCGTGGCAGAAGGGCCGCCGGTGGCACCCCGCCCTCAGCTCGCCCCTGTACGACCCCTGAGCTCAGTCAGGCTCCGAAGGCTGGCAATATCGACGAGTGGACCCTCCCTCACCAGACTTGGGAATGTTCACAACCAAGCTGATCACTGCTGGGCATCATGAGCAGTGTCTACCGCTCATTGTGCATGCTGTGCGCGCTCGGCACGGGGTGCCGGCGCCACTCCGCCAGTGGCGCCCCGCAGGAACGAGCCAGAGGCGGAGTATTTATTCATGATGCTCTCACAAAGACAGAAGTGGTGCGAGACTGATAAGTATTGGCTCTGGTATTGCAGGTCTCGGGGTCGTGCACTCACTGCACTGGTAGTCAGTTCTCACCCACTCCCTGACTATTTAGCCTTTTCGCTCCTAAGACGATGCTGGCTTTCTCTTATATATGACATCTGGATGCGAAACATTATCGCTCAACCACCTCCTGGCCACTCGACCAACACTGGAAGGATCACTATATTTCCCTCGCTGCCAGCAAAATCCACCTCTCTCCAAAGTACGACAGTTTCGCTAGTTCTCAGGTTGTTTCTTCGTTGCTGCGCATCTCGGTGGCATGCCTTTCCGTTTCTGCTCTCGTGCTACCGAGATCGTAGATTGGCTCTGCTTCCTTTACTGCTTCCATCACCCTCTCGGCCTGCTATGAATCGGAGGACTATGAAATGCCAGGTTTTGAACCTCCTCGAACGCCGTCCTCAATGTCGATCCAAATATCGATCCATGCTCCATCGCGATCCAATCGGTGAGCGCGGGGGTTCATATTCGCGCATGTAGTCGTGATTTCGGTCCGATACGCAGAGATAATCACTCTTCGGGAGAAACCAGTTCACGTCGATGCCGGCTTGTTGTTCGAACGGTTCTAGTCGCCATTGCGGACCCCAAGCAGCTTTGGGTTTGTACCAGCGGCTTATCCCCGTCGAGACGCGTTCGGGAGGAGACTCGATCAATTCCAACCGCTTCAACGTCGAGAGTTATGGCCATGGTGGTGTTCGAGTCCACGCTTCGGTGATCATTTCGATGGCGTAGTGTACCTCGCCAATTTGGGATTCGCGCCGACGACCAAGCGCAGACTTTGAAGGCGAAATGGAATGAACCGAGGCGCTAGACGACCGAGCACTCCGTCCGAAGGATATCGAAGGTGCTCCAGATCTATACGAGTACACAAGGAGCTCGTCAGGGGGATCAGTAGATGGTATCGCGATGACGGCAAATCACACCACCTCGATGATTCGGCGAACGTACCTCGCAGAGCGGAGTGACATAGGTTCCACAGGTGCACTTCTTTGATCTTCCCAATTTCAAGCTCCCTTATGCCCCGTGCAAAAGTGGGATGTTCGAGGACCAACCGGTCGAGGACGAGGCCGAGCTCGCGTACGGAGAAGCTCTGTACTATTGTAACGGTCTTGGTGAGCCGAAGCCCAACTCCGGTCCGGCTCGAAGATCAAGCGCGACTAACGCCGGTCCTGTCCTCACCTTCCTCTTTGAGACAGCACGCCGGAACCCAAGAGTCGTCTTCGTTCCATAAGACTCCACCTCGTTCCTTAACCTTCCATCTGGCAACCCGGACATCGGGCATCGTGATCTCTCGCTTGTAGAAAACCTTCCATAACCTTCCATAACATTCCATGGCTTTTACTATAAAAGCCGGCCATCTGATAGTTTCTCCTTTGCTTCCTGCAAGCAACAACTCATATCCTCATATACTACAATACATCCTCATCCTCATACTCCTACCACACTCCTTTGCAATCACACTCCTTAACCATCTCGAGAAACCCTACAGTTCAAATCCTGCTTCAGTTGCTTCGCAGTCCTAACCTGATCCTCTCTCGAGAACTCCCTCGCACCTCGTCCCCGAAAGTCTAGTCTCAGCCTAGACCTCTCTCCTGCCGCGAGGACCGTCATAACTATGGCCAGAGAGTCGACGGGGAATTGGCCGGGACTCGGACTGCGGACGAAGCGGTTCAATTGGCGCCCTGTGCTCAAGACGATCCGACGATGCAAAGCCGTCTGGCAAGCTTTCTTGAACGTCTTATACACGAGGCTCAAATCGCATAGTGCGCTTGTGCGCTGGCCCCTCTCGCGGGTGACGTGTCGCCCAGTCCGTTTCCAGCCATCCACTGGATACGCCGCCTCGACTTGGTCGATGATACGGGTCCACAGCTCGATCGGTAGCTCGTACGGATTGGCCATGTTTTGTGCGGTGACCGCGTTCTCGTTTGAGGACTAGCAAAATCTGAGTTTGCAGCGGCGGCTCAAAATTCGCAAAGAAAAGGGGCTTCTTGCCGATTGATTGATGATGCGGGGATTGAGAAAGCAAAGAGGCGCCTCGATCTGCCTCAATTTGGGCAGCTCTTCCCCCTCTTTCTCTCTTTCTCTCTTCCTCACCCTAACCAGATCCGGATCGATCTCGCACCTGCGCGGACGGTCCAACGATGGCCGACTTTATTGGGAGTCACATCTCGCTCATTAGCAAGAGTGACATGTAAGTCGCTGTACCTCAATGCGTCCCGCGTGATGGACGAACGGAGGCTGATGATCACCACCCGCGACCGCGCCGCGCCCTCATTCCCCTCTCCCTCTGCAGCAAGTACCTCGGTGTCTTGCACTCGATTGATCCTGTCGAAGCAACCGTATCTTTGGAAAAAGGTCAGTCTATTGCTACTATTCTTCAGTGAGCCTCTGGCGACAGTAATCGGCTGAGGCCGTCAGGTGTGGACTACCCGGCACCGATTCCATGCCCCACGGGGCGCAGGGTCTGTGTCCGTAACGTACATGGCCCATCCGAGCAACACGGAAAACATACTACAATCCAATCGTACATAGCTGACACCGCCCTGGCTGGGACCGGCGCTCGTTTTCCTCCCCACACAGTCCGCTCGCTCGGAACACAAGGTCGCAAGAGCAACCCCGCAGAGGAAATTCCGCCCAATGATAATGTATACGAGTCAGTTAAGGAGGCTTTGAAGGATTCTTTGAAGATGCAGTGTCCTGACGACGTATCGATTGCCTCCACGCAGCTTTGTCGTGTTCCGTGCGGCCGATGTCAAGGACTTGCAGATTGAGGCACCCCCCGCCGCAGCACCAAGTCAAGCTCCCATCAGTGATCCTGCCGTTGTAGCTGTGAGTTGGGGCGAAGATCCCGAGGAAGGATCACAGTGCACCTGCTGACGACGAACCGCGCCATCCCCCCGAACCCTTTAGACGAATGCGGCCCCTCCCGCTCCTGCTGCCTCGACGCCCCAAACGTCCCAACCGCAGCAGTCACCTCAACAGAGCTCGAATCAGCCCCCACAAGCCGTCTCCGCCCAACAAGGCGGCCTGGACCAACCGCCACCGCAGCAACAGCAGGGCTTCGGTCCTCCCGGCGGCCAGCAAGGCCAGTTCCCTCCTTACCCGCCCTACGGTCCCCTTGGAGGCTATGGCCCTCCCCCTGGTCCTCCCGGACAAGGCTTTTACGGCTATGGTCCTCCTCCACGCCACTTTGGTGGCCCCGGTGGCTTTGGTCCCCCTGGTCCGGGTGGCTTTGGCCCGCTCATGGGTTACCCCAATCAGTTTGGCCCTCCCCCTCAGCACCAACAACAATTGCCGCCGCCGCCGCCGCCGCCGCACCAGCTGCAACAGCAACAGCAGCAACCTGCCAAATCTTTGACCGATGGTCCTGCCGCTACTTCCTCGCCTGCCGTTCAGAACGCTGTCGTACCCCAGCCCGCGGTCGATTCGAAAGCGGCCCCCAGCAAAGCCGCCGAAACGGCCCAGGCCGCCCAAGTTCCTCAAGCTGCCGAGGCCAACAAGACCGCTCCTACCCCTGCTGCTCCCGCCGTCGATGCTGCTGCTTCGAAACCTCGCTCGTACGCGAATCCTGGTGGAGCGGTCCCTACTCCGGCTAGTGATGGACAAAAGCAGACCGCTGACGAAAGTGTAGCCAAGTTGACGGACGACATGTCGCGATCGAACCTCGAAGGAGGAGCGACGAAGCAGGCTCAATCCGGTGGTGCTCGAAACGGCGGTGCTCCTCAGCAACAACAGCAGCAACAGGGTGCGAACCGAGGTGGACGAGGCCCTGGTGGACGAGGTGGACGCGTCGCGGGCACCGATTCCGTCGGCGGTTCCGTCTTTTCCAACATCGCCTCCAACCACCAAGATCCGAACCAAGGCAATAGACGTGGATCCGCGAATGGACCTGGTACTGGCCTCGGTGCCGGCCGTGCTCTACAACCTTTCGGACGACCGACGGCGCACGTCGACGTCCCTTTGACGGACTTTGATTTCGAATCCTCCAACGCCGGCTTCTCCAAGGATAAAGTCCTCGCCGAAGGGGAAGAGGACGAAGAAGTCGTGAGCCCCAAAGCCAACGATTCCTTTTACGATAAGAAATCGTCCTTCTTCGACTCGATCTCATCGGACGTCAAGACGAGGGCCGAGGGAGGGATGGTCAATAGTGGTTTTAGTTCGGGAGGCAGGTTCGATCGGGATAAGGAGAGGAGTAAGAACATGGAGGCGTTTGGCGAGTCGGGGGCTGGGATGGGATTCGGTGGACGTGGGAGGGGTAGGGGTGGGAGGGGTAGGGGCTGGGGCGGGGGTTATCATCGTGGGGGGTACAATCGGGGTGGACCGAGACAGAATGTTAGTGGGGGCGCCCATGGTGGGGGGATTTAAACGAGGTTTGGAGTGGGAAATGAGGTATGGAGTGGATTTTAAATTGGTTCTTTCTCCTTCTGAGCATGAGCAAATGTGTGTGTGTTAGTTGTTCTGTGGGATGGATTGAATGTGGTCAGGTCACCGCCGAGTACTGCCACAGTAAAACGAGTTTGTCGCACCGCTCTTGTTCACCTGTTCACCGCCTGATTTCCTGAAGCTGCCCAAGCCATGACGCGCGTCAAAGTCAGGAGGGCCCGAGCGCGTCGAACTGTTCGTCCAACCGAGCTCGAGTCGATCAGCTCGCATAGGTTCCCTCTCCACCTCTCTAGCCCCATCCCCATCGATCAACAAGATGCTGTAACTCGTTCTTTCATTCTCATCTCACACGCCCCCGATCAAGTCCGTTGACACGTGATCGCGCGTCCAACTTACACGTCCCTGGAATTCCCCTCGGAGCAACCGCATCTCGCATCAATCACCCCATGGCCACCTCTACCGCCGCTCCACCCCCGATCCTAAGTCTCGGAACGCGCGTCGTCGTCTCAGCCGGTATAGGCACCCTTCGGTTCGTCGGTCCGACCAATTTCGCGGCGGGCAAATGGTGCGGTATCGAACTCGACGACGCGACCGGCAAGAATGATGGCTCGGTCAATGGGCAGAGGTATTTCACGTGTCGGTTGGGCAAAGGGGTGTTTGTGAGACATAGTCAGGTGAGGTTGCTGGTGGGTGGGGATGAGGAGCGCGGTTCGGAGGCGAAGGCGGAGGTGAGTTTGGCGTGCAGAGGTGGGGGATTGCGAGTTGCAAGTTCGGACTAGCCGCTCACAAACACGAGGTGTTGGGTCCTACAGTCGCCTACGCCGATGCAAAGAGGGACCAGAACAGGATCAAGCGTCTCGGCTCGGACGTCGGGTAATGCTGCAGCAGGATCGGCTTCCTCCTCGCGACCTCCCTCTCGACCGACTCGACCAGGGAGCTCGACAGAGACAAGACCTTTGCCAGGCCAACGCGCACCGTCACTTTCTACATCGACCGCGACCGCGAGAGCAGGTGTCTCGTCAGTAGGAGTCTCGGGTCGAACCTCCGTAGCTAGCAATGCATCGGACAGGGTCGCAGCCTCACCGAGCAAACTCGCTCGACCGGGTGGGGTACGCTTAGCACCGACGACGACCTCGGCGACGGGATCAAGATCCGTCTCGGCGACGTCGCATTCGAGCTCTGGATCCGCCGCCGCCACGACGACTCTGACGACTCGACCTGGTGCTCCGGGGGCAACGAGACGGCAACCTTCGGTGTCGTCGACGGGGACGACGCCGACGTTGATGGGACCCCCTCCAACACCGGCTCAGCGCGCTGCTCTTGCTCGACCACCCCAAAGCCCTGCCGCGTCTCGAACAGCAATGACCTCTCCCGTGCAAAACTTTGCCCCCTCATCCATAGGCACTCCCAGAACCTTGACTCGACCAACAGTAGGTACGGCTCCGAGTGCGCGAGGCATGTCGAGAACTTCATCCTCTTCGTCGATCGCATCGTCTTCTTCGGCTCTGCCGCATGCTCGGAGGGCAAGTATGGTCGTCTCCCCTACGGCGTCAAGATTTAATACTTCGGCGCTGATGTTGGGCGGCAACGCGACAGCATCGTCGGAGATGGCGAGACATTTGAGTGGGACGAGTTCGGTCGATGCGGGGATGGATTGGGATGGGGAAGGGGAGAGTCTACTTCTCGAAGAGGAGGAGGAGGCCAACCCACGAGGGCCGGGCGCGAATTCACATCCTGGAGAAAGGAGGACGAGTGGTGTGGGTCCCTCAACCGAAGCGCGTGACCCCTTCTCATTACAACAACCCGATGCTCGCCGGACGATGCTCGAATCCGTGGTGCCCAAACGCGAACACGACGAACTCTTGGCCAAATTACGCATTCTCGAAGCCCGACGAGCCGAAGATCGCGAAAAACTGAGGGACGTCGAACGTCTCAAGGAAGAAGCCGAAGAATGGGACAAGATCAAGGAAAAGACTCGGACCAAGTTGGTCGAGTTGGCGAACGAGGTCAAGGAGTTGAAGAAGGCGAACAAGGAGTTGAGAGCCGATCGCGATGCGTTCGAGAACAAGTTTGAGGACTTGAATGACCAGGTTGAGATTTCGTTGTTGGATAAGGAGGTCGCGGAGGAGAGGTTCGATGCGGTGAATGCGCAGTTGGAGGCGGTTAAGGAGAGGGCGGCGGAGTTGGAGGTCGAGGTTGCGGTGTTGAGGGAGGAGAATAGTGAGTTTTGACCGTGGTCCGAGGCGTAGAGTCTTTACCTTTGGACTGAAAAAGCTTCTCTATCTAGGCAAACTCGAAGGCGAAGGCGCGGAAGCCGTTCGACAAGTTGAAGGGGGTGACGCGACCAAGACTTCATTGGCCTACATTCAGCTCGAGAAGCAGAACCTTCGACTCAAGGACGCTTTGCTTCGGTGGGTCCTCTCAGTCTCAGGGTGGGGACATAGAGAACTCACCTGTAGTCCCTCCCGCTTTACAGCCTGCGTGACTTGACATCAGAGACCGAGGCCGAGCAAAAGCGCAAGATTGCCGACCTCGAAGCTGAACTGGACCTCACTTCGGATCTCCAAGGTAAGCCAGTCGGGTCATCGGGTCTTGACCCTACATCGACGCTGACCCTGAACCATGTTTCATTGCGACAGCCGAATTCGAGAACAATCTCATTGAACTCGAACGTGCCGAAGCTCAGGTCGAGGAACTCAAGATCCAGTTGGACGACACCCTCGGGGCCGAGGACATGCTCGAACAGTTGACGGACAAGAATCTGCTGTTGACAGAGGTGGGTGACTTCGCGAGCTCAGCCCTAGGCGCAAGTACGCAGACTAACGCAAGCATATTGACTTCAGAAAATCGACGAGCTCACCACCATCGTCGAGGACCTCGAGTCGCTCAAGGAGCTCAATGACGAATTGGAGGAAAGCCATGTCGAAACGGAGAAGCAGATGCAGGAGGAGCTCGACCTCAAGGATCTGCAACTGCAGGAACTGAGGCAGAGGACGGATGTGTTGGAGGATGGGATCTTGGACTATGAGCGCACGATCTCGCAGTTCCGAGAGCTGGTCGCTAATCTGCAAAGGTAGGGGAGAAAATGCTGGTCTCGTGTAGAACATGAGCGGTTGGCTGATGCCGAGCTTCTTTCTTCACTCCACAGCGATCTTGAACAATTGCGACATCACCAAGCGAGCCAGCAATCCGAGTCGGCGTCGCTCACGTCGCAGTCGCAAGCGATGCTTAACCTCAACCTCAAGTTGCAGTCGTCGATGCTCAAGGGCCAAGTTAAGACAATTGACCTGGAACTGCGCAAGCTCGACGCCCAACAAGCGAGCGAACACCTCGCCATCGTCCGACCTTATCTCCTCCCCGCTTTCTTCGACAACGACAGCGACGCCGTTGATGCTCTACTCTTCTTCGAGCGTATCGCTTACAAAGCCGATCTTGTTGGGATGTTGATCGAGCAATCGCACGGGGTAACCGAGGCACTCAACTCCGTCGTCCCCGAAGCGCTGATCGCGGTCTGTGAGACGCGGGCCAAGTTGGCCCAGTTCGCAACGCTCAACAAAAAGTTCTCCGCCAATCTCAAGAGGTGTGATCCCGAGACCTTCCTAAAGATGGGGAGGATCTATCACGAGGTTTCGCCGACGGAAAAGAGGGTCGACGCGTTCATTGATGCGCTGAGGAGGGAGGAACTGAGAGAGCTCGAGTGTGGCAAGGAGGTGGATGGGTGAGTCGAGAAGAGTGGAATCTGATACGACAATAACGCGGGCTAATGTTATTGAATTCCGGTTCGGCTTGTAGTCTCATCGCGCAAGCAGAGCATCTCGCCGACACCCACCTCGCGAATAGCGTCCTCGATTTGGCTGAACGCGAGCTTGCTTGCGTCACCGCACTCGACCTTCACTTTGACACCATTGCAGCCGCGGTCGGTTTCGCCAAGCAGACGATTGCGACGCTGAGCAAGGACCCGGGTGAGTACTCGTTGGGTGATTCAAGCGATCCAAGCTTCTTCGCTTATGGCAAATCCGAATACTTCCAGATGTCGCTCTCGAACTCGGCGACGCCAATATCGACGACATCGTTTTCAAGCCATTGCAGAACCTGTTCAACCAAGCCCGGAACGCCAAGGTCGTGACCAAGAAGCTGTTGCGAAGACTAGAGGAGCTGGTGGGCTCTTCCTCGGCGCTTAGCATGGATCACGCCGAGGGTGTGGATACTCTGTCGTACAACAGTTCTGCAATTGCGGCTGCGGCTGCCAAAGTGGGTCGCGCGTTGTTCGATGTGAGCACTAGCTCGCTGCTGATCTCGAATTCCTCATTTCGCAGCTCGCTTCGAGTATCTCGGCCTACTGCACCGAAGTCCGATCTTCGAAACGTCCCTTCGAGCTCAGCCACTTCCTCACCATCGCCAAAGACGTCGCTGCCAATGAGCTTGGCAAGCAGACACCTCGACCTCTTGAAGAGATTGGAGCGCTTCTTGGTCAACTGGCCCAAGATGTTGGGACGACACTGTCGACGGCGATGGATCCGGATCAGATCGTTCGACGTGAGTCATGCCATCACAATAGTTCACCAAATCGCATCCTTTCATGATCTGATTGTATGATGCATTGATTCCTACAGTCGACTATGAGCCACCTTGGATCGCTCGAGTCACGGAGCTGCAGTCGCACGCCGCGATCAACGTAGAGGCCGAACGCAAGGTCCACAAGCTGAATGAGGAACTGCGCGACCTCGTTCGCGAGATGAGAACCAAGGTAAGTCCGAATGCTCGACCAGGGTGGACAATGGTGATAGCTGACCTGGGGTGGGGACATCCTTGGCACAGGACCTGGCGTACCAAGAAAGCATCGTCAAGATTGAAGTCATGGAGAAGCGCATGGAAGCGGTTAAGAAACAGGCCGATGCGATCACGGAGCTCGAGGCAGAGTTGGTCAAGTCCAAGAAGCAGGAGCGGGTATACGAGGAGGCAATCGAGGCGCTGCATTCCGATTTGGACGCGATGGAGCAGGAGCTCACCAAGATGAAGCAGAACGTTGTCTCGAATGACAAGTCGGGTAAGTGGAAGGTGCTATGGTCTTGCTGGACGCTCACTGACAAAGGGCTGCCTGGGTGGTTTTGGTGCCCCAGCTGGACCGGGCGAAGGCGAGGCGGTCGTGTACGAAGGCAACATGGAGACCTCGTATCTCATCGAACAGATCGAATCGTTGCGCAACGCCGTCCGCTTCCTGCGCTCCGAGAACTCGTACCTCAAGTCGCAAGACCTGCTCACCGTACTCGACGCCTTACCGACCTACGTCCTTCCCGCGATCACTCCGATCATGCTACCAAAGGAAACCAGTGGTCTGCCTGTTTCTTCACGTCGTACACCGGTTGCTTCGGCAACATCGACGACTGTGTCTCCACTGGAACCCACCTCCTTCGCTGTCCAGTCGAAGCAGCTCCTGCACGAGGCTCGCTTGCTCTCGGCCACACCGAGGTTGGTCGACTTGAGCGGTGTTCACCTAGGCGGCAAGAAAGGGTGGACACCTTCCGCGCGTCTCCCTTCGAGTCAATTGAGGGCGGAGAAGGATCGCTCTAAGGCCTTGTCGAGGAAGGTCGAAGCGTTGTGGGAGATGAGGCCCAGGGTTCTGGCTGTTCTTTGATGGGCGGGTACATGACGTCTTTCTTTCTTACGCTTAGCAGTACATTAGCTTGATTTCGTTCTCTTCCGCTTCGTTACTTTCGTACTTCTTTTCATGACACCTTCTATCGCATCTTGCATCAATCCAAGTTTTCTTAATTCATGACTGGTTTCGGTGACTGACTGACGGGAAGCCGAATGGATCCGGAGCCGCTGTACAGCGAGTGCTATTCATAAATACGATTCACCGAATCAAGCATGATATGAAAGCTGTCCGAATCGACCTATCACCGCAGGCGGACCGCAGCGCGAGGGTCACTGCCGGACGCCATTTAGGGGTTTACACGAAGTTGTGGTTCACGCACCGGACCGGTGGGATGCTCTACGCACGTGCGCTTGGATCCTGATTCCCCCCAGGTTTCACGCGAGAATCATTGAAAGGGACGATCCTTACCAATTCGACCAGCAAGGCTGGACGCGAATCCGGTGGACGTGACCCTGGCCGGGCGCTCGTGGCGGTTGTCATCCGAGTCATGGTGGACAATTCCAGCAACAACAACAGCAGCAGCGTGGATTTCACTGGTCTAAGCAGTCGTACAATAACGGTGGAAAGGCGCCTCGGTAGAAGCGTCGCCAGGATAAGCTTCGTAGCAAGTCGGATCTGGGCGACTAGTAGGCTCTAGCCTCCGTTCCTCATCCCTTGCGTTCGATTTCGACTCCATCGCTGCTTCTCCATCTGTGAGTCGGTCTGGATCAGGGATGACTTGAGAAGCGTGCTTTGTGGAGAGGAACGACGCGTCGGGTGCATGCAGTGGGGCTAATTGAATGAGCACGACCGTGGGGTTGCTGTTACCAAATGGCTGACACGCATCATCGTCGTCGTTGGACAGCTTGGAGGCTTTTTCCTCTTCTAATCGTTCCCTTCTCCCCGTCAAGCGGATGCATTTGATGGTACGTGAGGCCTGGAGAACGACCCATCAAAGTCACGTGACCTTGAGCTGATCTCGGGGTTTGGCCGCGCCAACTCAAGCTCCGCTCGCCAAGATGTGGCAAGAATAGTAGGCGCAACTCCTATCACACCAACATCATGGAGTGACATGCGTACCCCAGCGGCCGAGTAGACGCACGATGGGCCGTCGGGGATTCGACCGTCGTTTCCCTCGAGCTCTTGACCGTTCTTGGTGCGGGCCCGCTGTGTTGGTACCTCTTGTATCAGCTGATCAAAGCGGACAGGGCAAGACACTATTGGCTGTGAGTCAAGAATCGGGCTGATCTTCGGGCTGATCTGTGGCCGGACGCCCATGCTGCGCTAGGCACTTGCTGATATTTCGCCGATTCCTTCGATCGTGATCAGAATTGTCTTGTCGTGAGTGTTCGACGTCAAAAGATGGAAACGCCCCACCGTGCTCATATACATACCCCTGATGCGCAGCACTGCTGAGTTATATGGCGGCTTTATGACCGTGAGCACCAACGCCACCTTCCCTTTCGCAAATCCGAAGCTCAGGTTGAAGCGAAGTCTTCGTGCTGCCGAAAATATTGGTTTTGCCCCGAGTGGATCACGGGCAACAAGAACTTGCACACGAGCAACTGGTTACATTTCTGGTGCGTCTGACGTATGCTTCACTGTGGTTATGGTGCATCGTCACTTACGCCTCGGTGTTGCACAGGGTCTACCTCATGTTTTTCAACCTCATGTGAGTTGTTCGCCAACGGTTCTGACCTTTTTTCACCAAGTCCCACTCACTTGCTGGTTCACCTCCATCTATATAGCTGGGTATCCGTCCCGCTGTGGATCATGTACGATTCGTACGGCTACATCGTCCACAGTCTGCGCGATCCCGCCGGGTACGCCGCCGAGCTGACGAGGAATGAGACCGTCGCCAAGTTGAGGCCGAGGAAGTCACCGACGAAGAAGGTGCAGTGATGAACAAACGAGGAGTTTTCTTGTATGGTTTGGAGGTGTGTGGTGCTCGTTTGAGGCTGACTGGAGGGCTCAGGCTTTCGAGCTACGTGCCTGCAGTGGGTGCCAGAGTGCCGATAGATAGGGGCTTGGTGCGCGAGGAGGTGTGCAGAAAATATTCAGAAAAGTCAAAGAGTTGTAATGTCTAAGATCTTCCTGCGGCTGATCAAGTTGATTAAAAAAAGCAGCGCCAAATATAAAAAGGGGGCACGCCGGGGTCGGCAAGCGTTGCCGGAGCTTGAGCGCTTGAGCCGGCAAAAGCGGCCCAGGTTCCGGCGGTGGGGCCGTCGACGGAGACTAAGTCTCCAACTTGCTTGGAATGATGGAATCGCTTCTTGGGTTCTGTGTGCCATCTCCCCTCGAGATCCTGCGAGGTAAGTGCGGCCCCCAGTCCGAGCCACGATGGAATGATGATGACTGACAGGCAGTGCTCTCGCCTCCGTCTCGCTTCCCGAGCTGTTCTCTTCGCGGCGCTCGGTCGCGCTCGGCCTGGCTCTCCGGCGTCACTTTGGTCCTCCTGCTCATCCTGCAACGCTGCTACTGCCCTGAACTGGCGGCGACTCTGCCACGTTGCCTTGCGCCCAACCTGTCGTCCTTGCTTCGACGACTTTTCGTCAACACTAGCAGCTGCCACCTCACCCGCTTGAGTTCGCGCACGATGTCGTCCGTTTTCGCGTTGACGATGACGCCGACGTCTTCCCCACCTACCTCGCGCGTCACTTCGAGACGAGGCTCGGCCGTCTCCATCAACCGACCACCCTTGGCCAACAGGGGATCCACTTCCATCGCTGGCTCCAGAGCTTCCTCACCTCAACGACCCGTCAACCCCGAGTCAGAGTTCATCGGGTGCGTTCCCGGGGAGAGGGAGAAGCACTCGAGGAAGCAACGGGAGCACTGATCTGACGTTGGTCTAAACCTAGCTCCATCGACTGCGGTACAAGTTCGTGTCGATTCTACATCTTTGACCGATTCGCCAACGTCATCTGCTGGCACCAAAAGGAATTCGAACAGCGTAAGGCAGCTCGGCCCTCATCTCTCTGTTCATCACGTGCCGCACCCCACCCACTTTTCGCGCGCGAGAGGAGACCAGGCATTTCCCCGCTTTTCGATCGGTCATGGGTTCATGGGGCTGACGTCAAACACTCCTATTTCCACCCCCTCTTCTCCGTGACCTCCTCCCTTCTGTTCGAACACAGTTTATACCGAACCAGGATGGCACGAACACGACCCTTTGACGTACACGAAATGCATCGACGCATGCATCGTCCAAACGCTTAAAGAGTTCCAAGGGCTTGGATACCAACAGTCTATGATCAAAGGGGTTGGTATCGCCGTGCAGAGGGAGACGACGCTTGTGTGGGATAGGACGACGGGCAAACCTTTGCACAATGCTAGTGAGCTTTTACCTTGTGGGCTTTGTTCATAGGTCGGGGCATGGTGGAGCTGACGGAAACGATGAGCACCATTTTTGCTGTTGCAGTCGCTTGGCCCGACGCTCGTAACGCCGCGACCGTTCGAGCTTTGAAGGAGCGAGCCGCTTCGGTCACGTTCAACACACCAGATGGGGACATGAAGGGAGAAGACGCCGTACGGGTCATCACTGGACTACCTTTCAGGTTCGTGATTCCGGAACCTTGACGCTCTTGAGCTCATCGTGTCTGACATCATTCCCCTTCAACAGCACTTACTTCTCGGCGACGAAATACGCTTGGCTATTGGAAAACTGCAAGGAGGTACAAGAGGCCAAGGAGAACGGCAACTTGATGATCGGTACCGTCGATGCTTGGCTCCTCTGGGTGGGTCAGACTAGTCCGGCTCGGATACACGCTTGAAGCAAGTACTGAGCATGCCCCCGGACATCACAGAACTACACGGGAGGTGTCAAAACTGGAAAACACATCACGGACTTGACCAACGCCTCGCGTACGTTGTTGCTTTCCCTGCACACGCAACAATGGGACGACCAACTGCTCGAATTCTTCGACTTGCCTCGTTCGGCTTTGCCGACGCTCGCTTCCAACGCTGAGGAGTATGGTCAATTTTTCGAGGGTCATATTTTGGAAGGAATCCCGATTGCTGGGCTGGTCGGGGATCAACAGGCTGCGTTGGTGGGGAACAAGTGTCTGGAGAGAGGGAGCGCCAAACAGACATATGGCACGGGATGCTTCATGTCAGTGAAACGATGGCGCTGCGGGTGGGGAAGACGGAAAGCTGATTTTTGGAATTGGGTTCGAATAGGCTCTACAACACCGGAAGTGATATTGTCAAATCGGCGCATGGGTTGCTCACAACAGCGAGTACCTTGGCGACCATCTTGGAAAAGTCCGAGGCGCTCTGGAAATCTGATCCTCGATAGTAACCTTTTTCGGTCTTGCAGGTTGGCTACAAGGCCGGGCCGAACGCCCAGATTGCTTATGCGCTGGAAGGATCGGTTGCAGTAGGCGGATCCTCGGTGCAATGGTACGTCGCTCAAGAGCCTGCCTGGTATAGTCTCGTCAGGGCAAAGGTAGCTAGCTGACTTGCCGACTGTGGGGCTTCTTCCTTCTCTAGGCTGCGTGATAACCTAGGTCTGATCAAGAATGCCAAAGAGGCTGGCGAGCTCGCCGAAGAGGTCGAGGATACGGGAGGTGTCTACTTCGTTACGGTCAGTTTTAGGGCTCAGGCTCTTGGTTTTGGACTAGAGTCGTCTCAGCAATTGACCATCTTGCGGGCATCTGCAGGGTTTCTCGGGCCTATTCGCCCCTTACTGGGACATGGCTGCGACGGGGATGTTGATCGGTCTATCGACCTATACGACCAAGCACCACATCTGTCGAGCGACGTTGGAAGCGACCTGTTTCCAAACCCGTGCGATCCTCGAAGCCATGACCAAGGACACGCAGGGTCATGCTTCACCTGAGGGCAGCGTCTCGAATGGACGAGACGACGGCGACAGCGATGACGAGGCGGACTTTAAGCCCAAGGCTGTCGGGGCGGGGGGCATGAAGGCGCTCAAGGTCGACGGGGGCATGACGTCGAGTGATGTGACGATGCAGTTGCAGGCAGATATCTTGGGCATTCGCGTCGAACGACCGACGATGAGGGAGTAAGTTGGCGAGGAAAAACTTTCACTCACGTTAGGCAAGAACCTGCTTTGATTGACAGTGGTTTCGTCCCATTGCCTACCTCAGATCCACAGCTCTAGGAGCGGCCCTGCTCGCCGGTTCGGCCTTGAACCTCTTCGGTTGGGACCTTGAGGACCCCTCGACGTTACGCAAAGTCAACGAGTTCGGTATGGACCTCTTCATGCCTTCGATCGACGCGCAGGAGCGCGAATGGAAGTTTGCGGGCTGGAACAGGGCCGTCAATAGGGCGATGGCTTGGAAGAGTGAGTTGTAGAGACGTTCAATGGTCCCTTTTGGTGTTGGGAATGGGAAGCTGATGCCGATATCGGATTGGTGGTCGGCAGCCAACTCGGGTCACGGCTGATGGGACTCCGAGAGACTGGGTTTTATGTGGTCGTATTCATGGTTTTTCTTTACGGCTTATCCTGTATCGGCTTCCGTCAGGTTCACTTCAATTAAAATATCAGCAATTCTTCGAAATCTGACAGAGTTCAGCTTATATCTTGTATGAGCTGAAATTGGACTCAAATACCTGATCGATGGCTGTGTCAAGGTAGTCGCTAGTCGTCGTCTCTCTCAGATCATCCTCCAACGATGGCGAGCGCAGCACTCCGGACGTCCATGCGCCGAGCATCAGCCACAATACGCACATCATGTTCAACACCCACTAGGGTTCCAAGTCATCGCTCGTTTTGGTCCTCGGCATCCTCTACAGCAACAGGAGCAGCCTCAGCAGCCGCCTCGTCCTCGACCTCGTCGCTTCCGTTCCTGTCCACCTTCACCTCCACCTTTTCCGAAATCCCTTCCATAGCCCCCGACATTTTCCCACTCCTGCTCGCCGTTCTCCTCACAACCCTCGACGAAGACGACCCCTCCTCCTCCCTCACGCCCCCCTGGACCGTGCTGCCGACCTCCTCAGGATCAGGTTACGGCGCCTTCGCTTCCTCCACCCTAGCTCTAGGCCAACTCCTTATCGCCGAGCGACCTCTCTGCATCTGGCCCCAAGGTCTTTCCGAACAAGAAGCACAAAAACTGTTCAATCGTTTGACTGACGATAAGAAGAAGGTTTATTTGAGTTTGGCGGGGGAGGTGAGCAAGGAAGGTGATGGGGATGAACCGAGGGATCGGGTTAGGGCTGTGAGAGCTACGAATGGGTTTGGGATTGAGTTGCCGGAGAGTGGAGGGATTGTAGTGGGAATGGTGTTTCCCAAAATTGCGAGGTGAGTTTGAGGGGTGGGGGGCAGGAAGTGGATAGAAGGGGGAGAAGAGGGGAAGGGGGACCCGGAGGTCCATGTGGGGCCTCAAGATCAGTGAGCAATCGCGGATGCTTCATGTGACTGACTAACTAGGCAAACATCCCGATACATCACAGGATCAATCATAGCTGGTGAGTTCTCGCATGGGGTGTCAAAGTACTCGGTCCGCCAAATCAGCCGAAATTCTGAACCCCGAGGCAAAATTATTCTCATCGGACAGTCGACCGAATGCTGCACAGGCCATGAATGTACGTTTTCAGCACCAATCACATATCATTACTTCACTAAAGAGGCAATATTCTAAAACGAACTTTCTTCCCCGGGCAGTTCCGCACCCTTCGAATGGAAGTCTACCCCCTGACCTCGATCGCCCCCTCGTCCGAAATCACGATCGAATACCTCCCCCTCATCACCCAATCCCGACCTCAGCGGCAAAAAACGCTCCAAAGTTCATTTGGCTTCTCTTCCTGTCTCTGCCCTTTATGTACCTCCTCCCCTCAAGAGATCGAAGCTTCGGACCTTCGAAGGGCGGAATTGAGTCGATTGGCGAAGGAAGTCAAGCAAGGGGGGAGGACGGGGGATCGCAAAGGCACGATCAAGAGGCTGGAGAGGATAAGGGTCGTTTTGCTGGAGGAAGGATATGAGGGTATGCCCGAGTTTGAGGATGAGGTCGTTTCGAATGCTTATGCGGCTTATCGTACGATGAGCATCAGGCAGGGGAGGGAAAATTGAGAAATGGAGTGCTCGATCCGGGCATCCGCTGCGGTAGTAGTCTACACGGACGCTTACTCACTGCAACTATGACGTCAAATGTTATCGTTTTGCACTATCCGAAGCAGAAGATCGGTTCGCACAGGGGACTCGGATGCGCAGCTCGGCGAGTTCTAAAGCGAAGCTCCACTGCAGCGACTATGACCGTCCTCTGCTCAGCATCGCTTGCTTGCTTGTGGTAACGCCAATGCGTTTTACATATTCATATTCGGGGACCAACTGGGGCTAACCCCTTCCGGACTCCACAACTCGAGGCCGTCTCGTTCGGTGACTCCTCTGTGCATGCCCGCCAACCAACTGCCACTGCCAGAAAGACGCTCGGCTCTGAAAAGCATGAAGCGATATCCGGTTCCACACCCCTACGGTCCCCGGCAGTTCACGTGGCCGGCCCAACACCGATACGTGGCTGTGCTCGACGTAATGCAAGAGAGCAACAACGACGAGAGCGGTCAGCAGTGGCAGTGGGCAGGCGATAAGCAAGTACCAGGGAGGCGAACTCAGGCGATTCGGCGCGACTCAGTCAAGTCGGGGCACGGAGCCAGTGACTCGGAGACCCTGTACTGACCGCACACGTCCCTCCCAGTTCAGTTGCACGGGCCCTCCCCAAATCCTGAACACACCTCTTCCCGATTAAGCACCGCCCAAAACGAAATTTCACCCACACTAGGTCGCCTTGCGCCCCCTCGGCGAATCGCGTGATCCGGCAAACCTTTTCTGAAGCCTAGCTCTCCTCGGTCACGCATTTTGCAGCGCTACCCCAGGAACTCCGGGCTTATTTTTTGTCATACATTACCACCTGCTATAGCAATCCATGGCCATGCTGTAAATAGTGGTACAACGGGACGAAGCAAAACACCCGTGAGGGGCCGCAAACTGAGACGGCCTGCCGATCCGATCTGATCACGCAGCCCTGAGGGGCTTCAGCCAGCCGGCGAAGCTCATCACGCCATCGTCACTCGAGTTGACGAAGCCCGCGCCAACCTTGCAGGCTCCCCGGCCGCGCGCCAGCGCGGTGTCAGCGTGGTGGCACTGGTGATAGTCCCACATGTATGATGCCATTAAAAGAAGAAACCTTTTTTTTCGCGAAACACCCAACACAACATAGGAACCCTTCGTGTATCCCTCTTACACCTCACACAACAATAACTTTGGCCAGTCCTGCAAAACTCGACCCTCATTCGACAGGGACCGAGCGCCCCGCCACCGACGATCCCTAGAAAAAGCGCATACATCCAGCCCCGACTCCCTCTGCTTGATGTACGAGTTTCGGCAACGGGCCGGCGCCGATGGCGGCGCGTCATCGACTCACGTTCAAGGCGCGCGTGGCTCGAGTGCTTCACCTGCTGCAGTTGGTCATAGTCGTACTACTTCGGCGACGGAGGGGAGGCATGGTTCTTCGCATCATGAGTCTACGGGACGCCCGGGTCAACATCGGGAAGCAGAGGAGGATGAGGATGAGGACGACGGCTCGACCGACCCGCCGGCGTTAGTCCACCCGTTGCTCAAGAGGGGTAACAGTGCCAGTGCCTATGGCGCCGCCGCTTTGACCTCGAATGGTGGGACCAAGAAGCCGTTCGAGATCAAGACGGGTCATCGCGGGCCTTCGGAAAGGTCATCGTCTATACTATCCAGTCTAAGCCAGTACAACACCACGCATGACTCGTCTACTTCGGAGAACGCCCCCGCCGTCGGGGGAGGTCAAACTCTGCCTCCCGCACCAACTACGACCGTCTCAGTCAACGACCTCGATGCCGATCTTCGACAGCTCGCCATTCTTCAAACGTTGCTCCAACGTCAACAGGCGATCGTCCAAGCGAGCGTCGAAGCTGCTGCGGCGGCAAAGAGGTTGAAGAGGACACTCGAAGAGGAGGAGAATGCTGCGTCGGCTCGGGGGGCGGCAAGGTCGGCGGCGACGGGCAGCGAGGGTGAAACATTATCGTCGACAAATTTGTTGGGACGGTTCCAACCTCTTTCTTCGGCTCTTCATGGCGTACAGCATCAGCCACAGCAGCAGAGCTCGTCCACCCTTAGAGACCCGTCCTCTTGGTTGGAAGGCCTCAACACGATCCACGACTCTGCCCCCAACTCGAATAGCGCCGCTGAACTCGCTCAAGCTCAACAGCAATTGGATCTCTGGGCAAAAGTCGCCTTCAGGTCGCATGTCGGAACACCCTTGCCTTCCAACAACAACGGGAGCGCGAGTCCGGCCCGAGTTCCTTTGGCAGCTCCCTTTCCATTCCATCGCTCGAGGTCGGGTGACGCGGGGGGAGAGGAGGATCAAGAGATCGACGACGAGCGAGATGGCAACCTAGGCCCCGAGTTTGACTGGTCGAACTTTTATCCTTCCTTGTTGATGGACTCACCTGGACGAGCGAATGCGCCAACAACGTCGGCATCGACGACTGTAGCTCCTTTCGTCGTGGGAGGGGTCGTGAACCCTGCTTCTTCGATCGCGGCCGTTCTAGACGGTCGAGTCGGACTCACCACGACCTCCACACCTACCTCCTCCACCTCTTCCGACTCAAAGGACCCTTCGATCCCTCGCCCATCAACCGAATTCCTCTCCCGACGAGCCAGTATCTCTTCTCGTCAACGCAAGCGATCCCCTTCCCCACCTTTGGTGGACCCTTCCCTCATCGACGAGTTGTTGCAAGATGAATATCCTTTGCGTCCTCCTTTGACGGAAGGTACGCCGGAGGAGATTGAGCAGGATAAGAGGAGGCGAAATACCGAAGCTTCAGGTAGGTTTTCAACCGTATCGAAGGGATTTCTCGGGAGAATGGTCCCCTGACTCTCTTGAACCCTTTCTATCATCTATCATCCTCGCAGCCCGCTTTCGAGCCCGCAAAAAGCAACGCGATGCCGTATTGTTACAAACTTCCGCACAATTGAGGGCTCGAGCACAGGCGTTGGAGAAGGAGAAGCTGGGTTTGGTCAAGGAGAACCAGTGGTTGAGGGAATTGGCGCAGGCTGCTGGACATGCTGGAGCTAGAGCGGGGACTGGAGTTGGGGCGGGAGCGGGGAGAAAGAGGGTTTGACGTTGAAGGGGTGTAGCGGTGGTTTTGGATGGGGAAGCGTTTGTTTTCTGTGCTTTTGTTTTACCGTTTACACACTTGGACGTATTTGTTATTTTGTGCTTGTCTGTTTTTCGTTTGCAAATTCGGGAGCCTCGCTCAAGCTCTCTAGGGGTGAAGTGGGGTACCGGATATGCCTCTTCTCTCTCTCTTGAATGAGCTGTTTTGGCTCAATAGATTTTGCTGGAATCGTCTTGCAGAGTACATGTATGCTTGCCAATCTACGCCCGCTACTCCCGCCCCCCCCCCCCCCATCCTCTCACGCTGCCGCCTCCCGGTCCAGTCCTCCATCCATCTTAAACAACTCCTTCTCCACCTCCATCCTATCATCTCTCATCTAATGGCTCAAAAACTTTCTCCCCTTCGCGAACCTCTTCTCCAACACCCTCCTCCCATTCTTGGTCCTCTTGCGCGACAAAAATCCATGCTTGCGTTTGCGCTTGAGTTGCGAGGGTTGGTATTCGCAGCCGTAAGTGACGAGACGGGGAGAGAGGAGGGAGGGATGCGTTGGGGGTTGGATGGAAGGGGGGAGGAGGTGCAGGAGGGTTGATGGACGGGGTCGGGAGAGGAGGGAGGACAGGGAGGTCTTGGTCGGCACTAGGCTGTTGAATACGCGGCTTGAGGTGCTTGGGGTGCTGGATCCTGATGTGAGAGGGAACAAGGCTGACGTCCCCGTTGAGATTCTCGGTGTAGTGACACTAGCGAGTGATGCGCTGCCCTGTGGTCGAATTGTACGAAGCGAGGCGCGTGCGGCGACGACGTTGGACGTTGCGGAGGTGCTTTGGAGCCATGTGGATGGGACGAGCGATCGAGGGATCCGTGGCATGGTTGCGACCTACTCGGTCGACGTGGTTGAGGTGGGGTGTGCGTGGGTAAGGACGCTGGAAAGCGACCAGAAGCAAGCCGCTTCCGCGTCGTTCGACCCTCGCCGCGCGACTCGCCGGATTTTTCCTCGCTCTCCTTCCCTCTTTCAAACCCCCCACACGACCGGCACCTCCCCCCATTTTCTCCCTCCCACCCTCAAAATGACATGATACCCACTCTACGGGTCCTCTCGCGTTCCCGATCCATCCTCTTCCTCGACAAGGTACCCCCCACCTCCGCAAGCGATGCCCCTGTCTCTACGCGATCCCATCCTCGTACCCGCCGTCGTGGTCCGGCTCATCCCGTAGTGCCCAATTACGAGGACAAGGATGAGGCGCACGGGAATGTTGATCGTGAGTTGAGCTGCGATGTTCAGATGAGGGTCTTGAGATCGAACTCATGTTGTTCTACCACGTGGCATTATCACCTAGTTTCAATCCTCGCCTCACCTCTTCGAAGGGATCTCATGACTCGCGAAGTACTTCCCAAAGGTACGCTTTTACCCCCACCCACCAACAGTACAAAGCCTTCGTTCTCATTCCTTCTTCCCCGTAACGCAGACTTCCTCCTCCAATTCAAACTCCTCCAAGACCCCGCACCCAAACCCTCTTCAACTTCGACCCTCCACCTAACTCCAACGTCCCTCCTCCATCCGAGATTCTCCGATCCTCAACCTGGACGATCGATTTATGCTTTGTGTTGGAAGGAAGGGGTCAGGCTGTTGTGTGAGAAAAGTACGTGTTCACCTAAGCCGGAGGTCTACGGGAAGGAAAGGTTATGTGCTGATTCGTTTCGTTGACCGACATAGAAAGCTATAAACGATTATCCTCTCGAGCTTCTCTTGCCCTCGAACCTACACTCCAAAGAATAGAATCCTCGCTTGCGCGAAGGGTTCATCAGGAGATCGTGCTGTTGAACAAACGACTCGTTTCGGTTCCTGTGGAGCAGGCGAGCGAAGAAGGTTTGGGGAGGGTCGTTAGGAGGATCAAGGGGGAGGACTTGGGGATGCTTTCGGAGGTGAAGAAAGAGGTGGAGGGGTGGGGGTTGAAAGCTATTCTGGACCTGCGCACCCACGATAAGACAAACGAAGAACAAGGTCCTGAACAATGGTTCGGTTCTCTCGCACCCTCCGACCCTTCGAAGCTCCCGATCCCACTCTATACCCTAGGCGACTATCTCAACACCGTCCAGCTACCTCCCTCGAGTTATGAAGCTTGCAAAATAGCCATGGAAGCGAGCGAGGGGAAGGAAATGACGTTGAATGATTTGGTTGTGGAACAATTGGACAAAGTGGTGGGGACCTTTGGGAAGAGGGGGTTGAGCAAGGCTGAAAGGGAGGCGGTGTGGCTTGCTTCGCAAGCACAAGCGCAGACGAAGGAGAAGTTCACGAGGAACGAGGGTGGCGTGTTTGGTATTTATGGGCCTGGTACGAGGAGTGAAGCGGATCGACAGAGCGTACCGCTGCTCAAGGCATTGTGGAGATTGGGGTTGTGGTTTGGGAAGGGGTGGGAATGAGTTATTTGCGTGTGTTTTCACTTTTGTTTCACGTGTTGTTTTAATATGTGGTGGTAATGCATGTCTTGTCGTACATATTGTGGGAGTATGTGATTTACAACAAGGGAAAGCGAGGCTCAAGTCAAAAACCTTTCACATGAAGTAGCCCTGACGATCTTGTTTCCTCTGTGACAACGGGTACAGAGCCGTCGAGTCAGTCTTACGCCCGTAGTCACGAGGAAGATATGCTTTCGACATCTCAACTCACCATCCGACACCTATGACTTGCCCCCAAATACAATGCAAACAACCTCTTCGCATCCCCATCCTCAACGAAAGGATAAGGGGCTCCCAACCTATACGCCGCTGCGAACCCAGAAACGACCCCTATTTCGTGCATGTTGAGGATCGTCCACGCGCCGGCGAAATAGGTGTGGTGCTTTCCGTTGAGGAACATCATCCAGGGAACCGTACCGCCGTCTATAAAGGGCATCGAGAACGGGGGACGGATTAGTGCGTCGCTTGAGAGGAGGACTCCCGAGTCCAGAAGCGAAAACGTACAATGTTGCCACCTATGACTCTGCTGCTTCCACCATTTCTTCATCACAATCTCCTCCTTTTTGATCTCCCCGATACTCCAGAGGTCTCGGCTCCCATCCTTATCCAAAAAAATGGTCTGGAAGACATGTTTCTTCAAGGGAGGTTCGGGCTTGCCTTGATCGTCTTGACCTTCCTTACGGATGGAGGAGGCGGCGGATTCGTCGAGGGAGGGTTTGGAGGGGAGTTGAGCGGTGGGATGACGAGGTGGTATACCGGTGTGATCGGGACCGTAGGGAGATTCGCCTTTGAATTGCGGTTGGTAGTGCGTCCTATTTAACAGATATAGAACAGACGTCAAAGAGGTCAGTCCCGCGATCGGCCCCTGTCAAGCCCGACTTGGCCGCACAAGCTGGGAGACTTACAGATCGAACGACATCTCAATCTTCTTCTTGTCACTCGGGTAGCTCCGAATGTAGTACAATGGTCGGAAATGATCTTTGGCGAACTTGAATTGTTCTTGTGCTTCCTTGTCATCGTCTCGCGAGGTCGAGGCGAAGTCGTCGGAATAGGTGACGTTGTAATGCTGCGAGTGGTGAAGAGAAGGGGATCAGGGACCGACTTCGACAGCAGACGAGATAGTCATCGCCTAACCTTTTGCATATACTCGAGATCGGAATGCGTGATCGTGATGTCCCAAAGGTACTGTGGAGGTCCACAGTCCCAACCGAAATCAGCCTCCCCTAACAAGACTTGTTCACCAGTCACAGTCGGTGACTGGATCCGAGCCCCACCTTGACGTTCCTAAGCACTTTCCTCTCCATCCAACTCGCGCCTTGACCCAAAATCTTCAACGTCGCATCCGCATCCGTACAAATGATGACATCGTCGAACTTGTCCTCTTGCTCCGGTCCGGGATCGACGACTTGTTGTCCATTATCCGTCCCTTTGGTCTGACGATAATTGATCTCCACTCCCTTGGACGACCTCTTCATCCCCGTCACCTCATGTGATAGCTTGAAATCAACATTCCCACAGTCCTCGATGACCTTCTGCCACGTCTCGTACAACAACGACAATCTCGGGAACGCCCTCATCTCCGGAATCGACGCCAAGAATGACGTCGACGAGTACTCGAACAACCTCATCGAAGGATCCTTGAAGACCCGTTCGAGGATCGCGGAGGAAATGAAAGGGGTTTGGTTTCCCGTCCCAAAGAAAAGGGCGACAAGAGGGTAGACGATTACTTCGCCAAAGTCGGGGGAGAAGCGGAAGAGTTTGAGCATGCGCTCGACGGAGACGAGAGCGAATACGGGCTCGAAGGTTTTGATGATTGTGAGGACTCTGCCGAAGCGTTTGATGTCGGGTTGAAATCTAGAAAAGATAAAGTCAGAAATTATGTCAGTAATCACCCTTGGCATCCTTCCAGAGATCGGCACTGGGGACTGACTTGTCAATGACCGAGGAAGGGAAAACGTTGCTCCAAAACTCGTCGTCGCCTTTGCCGAACGAACACTGCATCCCCACCTCGGAACTTCCAAATCCAAGTTCTTCAAAAACTTTGAACGTGTTGTAAAATACGGGAGATGCGCCTGTCGATATTTGTTCATGTCCGATAGCCGGAGGAAAGAGCTCGATTCAGTAAATCGCCGATCGACAATCTCACACAGCCTCACAAGCTCTACTGACCTTGTACACCATCATTAATATACGAAGCGCCATACTTGGTCTCGTCGATGTCGCTACTCGTCGCCATACCACCGCAAGCACTCGAGCGTTCAAAGAGGACGACTTCGAAGCCTTCGCCGGACTTGTCTTTGGACTTGCTCGAGCTGAGGGAGAGCGCATAGGCCGCTGACATACCCGCTGACCCGGCACCGATGATGGCGATCCTTTTAGGGGCCATGGTCGATCGAGGAGATAGTCTACGGTGAGGTGGGGGATCCGGAACAAAGTGGAGCTGTGTAGCAATGGGATCGAACGGCGTACAAGATGGCAAGTGTTCGATGCCTGAAGTTTCGGAGTCCGACAAGCGCGCGAGACTCATCGCCGCTCTCAATACGTCACCGCGCGCGCACATAGATCGTAGCCTCGAGGATCCCGAGATCGCAGAGCTTGGAACCCCATAAGCTCAAGTCGAGTCATCGATATGACGCACAGTCAGGTCTGGGATGAACAGATTCTGATCGAAGAAACAATGAGATCGAGTTGGCTTGGGTTGCATTTCTAACCGAATATCCAGGAAACACTTGTTCGTCGGTTCACCTCTCGGCTCCCCGCTGGCAACCACCATCGAGGGTAGTTCTTCGCTCATCGATCGGTGCTGGTGTCTCAAACATGTAAGAAATCATCTTTTCCCGGAATCAGAGTAAAATCATTGATTATTGTTCTCATCCTCTACGGTGCTACGACGGAAATGATGATGACCATCATCCAGTGCAAATTAAGCTCTTCGGAACTAGCCCCTGTCTGGCCCTTTCGCTGTCGTCCGCCACGCAGATCGGAATTTCTATGATGCAACGCTGGCCGAAGCAAGTGCATCCGAGATCATTTTTGAGCTCAGGGAGCAACTTGGGTCTCCTCCCACGATCCATCGGCTTGCTTGGTCCAGACGTAACGCACGGGCGGTTGGGCCTGTAAGCGAGAACGAAGTTCGGTTGATCGGATTAGTCAAACCGGCATGATCGGCCTCAAGATAGCCGCAGTATTGTTGTAACTTACATTCTGCTCTGAGTGATCGACGAATGTAGGCTCAAACACGACCAACGAGCTGCAGAGACCGAGACGTAAAAAGGTCAGCCACAGTTCGGTCAACGAGATCCGTCCCAACACGCAATCTCAACTCACAACCTCTTCAGTGCCTCCTCCTCCCCTTCTTCCCCAACACCCAACCTCTCCTGAAAATCAAAATTCTTATCCTTGGGCCACTCACTCCCCGGTTTAGGCCTCAAAAACGAAGCCCTCAAATGGCCCGAAAGACTCTTCCACTGTTCCTGACGTAAGGCCTCGAAATCGAAATCGGGGAAACGATCTTGGATCGGTTGGCGCGAATCGGGGGAGTTTTGAGTGGAGGGGGGAAGGTATAGGTAGATCAAACCTCGGAGACGAATTTGGTCGCCTGTTGGGGAGGTCCAGAAGATGATTTCGGAAGGGGCGCCGCCGGTCGAATTGGAGGAAGATTGGATTTGATCGACTGTAATGGGGGATCGAGACCAGCGGGGTGGGTGGAGTCAGTTAACGGGGATTGAGCCATGATGATACATTGCGTCACACGTACCTTTGGGCATGATTGCGTCGGTCGTGGTCAAGAGGAGCTCGGAGTCTTGCTTGGATCCAGGGGAGGGCACGAAGCCTCGGAAGACACTACGAGCCGAATCGCAAGCATCAGATTGCTCATTCCGAAGAGTATATGTCATTTCTTGTTTGCACCTACTGATAACGAGCGTAAGGTTGTCCATCTTTGACGGTCGAGACGATGATATTCTCTGCGCAGTCCCGGAATCCAAGTCGCCGATCAGTCTCCGAGAAGGTCGATCGCTGACCGCCGCCGACTCGGCAACTCCTGGCACTGCCAATCGCCCAGAGAGGAGCTCGACAGCACGACGTTTGAGCAAGAAACGGAACGCACTGGCATCAAGGAAGTCCTTGTTCTTCTCATGATCGAGGACTTGATGGATTCGCTTGATCCATTTGGGCGTTTCGCTGGCTTGATCGACCGTCACTTTGGCTCGCTTGGCCGATGTTGGGCCGGCCGAGGGAGAAGCGGGAGTGCTGCTGCTGCCGTTGGCTTCATGCGATCGAACGTTATCTGCCGGAGACATTATTAACGAGCTGTCTGTAGAGAGGTGGAGGAACGAAGGACAAGATGGATACGTGTCGATGCCGGGCTGTTGTCGATTTCGAAATCCGAATGCGAAGAAGGTCGAGTTGGTTTAAAATTGCTGCACTCGTCATCGATGCTCGACTCACACGAGCTCACACGCGAGTTGAGCGAGACTTCACGCCGCAGCCACACGCGTCATCACGCCCGCGCTGGTGCCACTAATCGGCTTAGATCGGCTTCCCCAGCTTGGAAAGCGCGTCGATCACTTTTGCTGCCCAGCCCAGCCCAGCCCAAGTCGATCAACCGATTCGACCCCGGCCAACACACCTTGCTGCAACTTGGGCCTTCGCACCTCCTGTAGACCCCCACCCTTTCCGCCCCACCAACCAGTTGCCGCGGTCGCCACCATCTCACGTGACTTGTATCGGTGCCATCGCGACATCTTTGTTGGATCGGTCATGCGATGAAGGTGAGCTCATATCGGCTCAACCACGGCTGCTATGAATAGATTAGCCCCACTCCCCGATGCGGGTCACGATCACCTGATCCTCCTCCTCATGCAACCCACTGACCCAATCTCCGCCGTCTTCCCTTCCCTATCCATCCCATCGCACAGCACCGCTCCTCCTCCTCCTCCTACAGCACCGTCTCCACTACAGGTCCCCGCGAATCAGTCGAGGAGAACGTGCCCATGACTCCTACAGGCGGGATCACACCGAGTCCGACACCGCCGCTTCCGACTCGGGACGAGGAGGAGAGGCATCATACGACGATTGATCCTTTTTATGTACATGCTTTGACTTCGAACAAATTGAATGGGAAGGGAAAGGGGAGGGATGACTCGACGATAGTTGAGATCGGTCATTCGGCGGGGGAGGAGGGCGACGAGATTGACGATGACGACGACGACGAGCATGACGATGAGGGTCTAGAAGGAGTTGCCGTTCCTTCGAGATGGAAACAAACCGATGGAAGGGAAGAAGAACTCGCATTCTTGACCGAGGACGAACTCGATCCGGAAGACGAAGAAATCATCACCACCCCAAGAACGACCGACCCTGCTTCGATGAGGCCGTCTTGGGCGACCGAATCGGAGTGGGAGGAGGATGGGAATGAGACGGATCGTCCGGGGCTTCATCGGAGGAAAAATAGAAGGGTATATGGTGGAGGGAGGCACGGGGATGCTCTCAAGGGAGGGAGTTTGGGTCCGGGCGAAGTCGCGGGGATGATCTTGGCCAGCACGTAAGGCTGAAACGCTCTAATTTGATCCGGGCAGGAGGCGCCGCTTTAGTTGCTGATCAAGGGAATCTCCAATCGTACAGACTGAGTCCGACGCCTTTGTTGATGCCTCATGCGGTGGCATTGTTGGGGATCGGGCTCTTCCTGCCTGTACTCTTCTTGACGGCGGGGCTGAGTTGGTTCTCCTACGTCGTGACCGGAGTCGAAGCTCGCTACGTCGGATCAAGGTGCGTGCATGGGAAGCCAGAATTACTCAAACATATCGCTAACTCGAGGCGTCTCTGGGAGTGCAGGTCATGGATCTCTCTCACAGCAGCCGTCTTCCCTCACCGAGCTCGGATACATAAATTCGGCGAAGTGTTGGCCTCGTTCGCGGTCTTTGTCGGTTCGGCTTTGCGCGCCGTGCTCAGCGTCGTTGCGATGAGCGAGATCATGGTTGACTTGCTGTTCGAGAAGAAGGGAAATTTGTGGTGGCAGCGTATTATCGTCGTTTGTGTGATGGGCGTCGTTTGGGTGAGTTCGAGCAGAGTCTTCCCGTGCGTCACCTCGGGATAGTCGCTGATCACCAGATTATAACCGTTTACAACAGACCGTGCTTCCGCTGGTTGTGATCCCACTGGTGCGCAAGCAGATGCAACAATCGCAGAACCGAGCGCACCCAGCATTCCGAGCCTTGCTGCAACTTGTGAGTATCGCGTCTTTCTTAACCGCGGATCAGGTCACTGACTACGACCACTCTTGCCTCAAAGCCCGCCTACATTGCCCTCCTACTGTGGCCACTCGCCCTTCTTTTTCTCGGCGTCCGGCTGAAGAAGCTCAATGCAGGAGCGACATTCAATCTCCGCCCACCAATGGACGGTCGAGGCTTGACTTTCCCATTACCGACTCCGCCTGGTCGAGGCAAGAAGGGTGCCGCAGGGGAAGCCATGGGGTACTCGATCTGGGGAGGTGAGCCGGGTATTATGTCGCTGCTCGTCCCCGTGAGTTGTCACTGACGAACTCCTGGAATCACAGGTATTGCCTTGATCGTCTACTCTCTGACGTGCCAGCACGACACCTTCTTGTTCCTCACTTCTCTGGCGCGGCCTTCCTCAACCGCCGCTCGTCGATTCTCCGGCAGCATCGCCTCCACCTCCCGTTCGTCGCCAAACGGTCCCGTCGAAGGCCGACGGAACCAATGGCCTTTGGCTTGCGCTCTAGGCGTCGGTGGAGCGACAATCGTCCAACTTGGATGGGCCTTGGTCGGCTATTTGGGCGTCGAGAATGGTGGAAGGGAAGGCAACGTCTTGCGCAACGCTTCGTTACCACGGGGTGATCCATGGCTCGACGTTGTGAGATGGTTGGTCGTGATGGCTATCGCCGCGCAGGTTGAAGATTCCCTCGCTGGAGCGTATTCGAGAGCAGGCAAAGTCGTCGAAGCCGTTGTGGGCAAACGGTCAAACGTGCGTGAGGAAGTGGCGGCCAATAGTCGAGCGAGGAGGAGGAGCAGTCATCGAGCAGGGGATGGGAACTATGCGTCTTTGCACTACGATGACGACGAGGATGAATCCGGCGCTCGGTCGGGTGGATTGTTCGGTGGAGCTAGGCCGACTTCGTGGCCGAGGGCGATCTCGAGGATCGGGGTATGGGTCATTGTCGTTTTCTTTGGGACGATGGTGTGCTCTTGGGGTGATACCGGGGAGGGAGCGGTCAGCGTCGCGGAGATTGCGGGGGTCTCAATGTCCGCGGTGGGGAGCTTCCTTGCACCCGGTAATTTTTTGCTCTCCGATCAGGGGTGGAAGATGAGCAACCTAGCTGACGACTCCCTTTTCTCAGGCCTCTTCTTCATCGCGCTCTTTCACCTCCGTCGCCCTCGCTCCATCTTCGTCTCGGACCCTTCCTCCCCCTCCTTCACAGCTGATACCCTCCTAGTACGCAAGGAACAACAAGTACAGCGACGCTTGAGCGGAAGGAGGATCTGGCAAGATGTGATGGTGTTTGGCGGGTTGTTGCCTTATTCGATGGTGGTTATCGCGAGAGGGGTGACAGCGTTGGTTCAGAGGGTGTAGGTGGAGAGGGGCTTTGCTTGGGTGGGTAGAGGCTAGTGGCTTTGTTCCTCGTTCTTTGTTGGGTTTGGATCAGTTGGAATGGCACATCATGGTTGCCCTCTTTTGTTCAGTCTGGGCGAGCGCTGGTGAGGCTCACGTGACTTGGTCTGTGGAAATCCGATCGGCGGAATTGCGCAAACTCGACCGAGAGCTGAGACAGGGGAAGCTGAGTGGCTATATGAATGACCACTATGTACCTCCCTCCGTAGCCAGCGAAGGGGGAACACAGTCCCCAGAGGCGATATGACGACGTCATGAGTCCCCCTTCATTTGTCTGTGGTAGCAAGCTTTTCAAGCACGACGGTCCCATCGACGTCGTTGGCGGTGATTTTTGGTGACACGGAACCAAGCGGCGGGGTGATGGCACCAATGCCGTTACTTCCGATGCCGGTCGATAGGCACGTACGATCATCGGGCTCAAAAGAGGAGCAAATGCTGAGCACGAAGGGATGCCACTAAAAGGAGTATCAAGTCCAGCTGAAGCCTATGTTGTTGTGTACGATGCGGCAGGTTTCGCCATTTCAAATAAAGCCGGCCTCACAATCGGCGCGAGCCCCCAGCGCACATTTTGTTGGCTTCACCGAGCGGCCCACCTCGGTCTTGTTGCGACGGTGCCGGGTGTTTACGCGGTAGGTGCAGGGCAGTACGACCTAATAGTAAAAATTCCGAGCTTAAACAAAACAACTGAAAATGCTGCAGTGGTCGATTTCTTCGACCGAGTCGTCGCTTTCACGATTCTGACAGGACCTAGGGCATATCTACTTTTAATTTTAGCGTTGGGCGCCGGCACAGCCCTCCACACGTCGACGGCAGCTTGCTGCGTGCGCCAACCAGTGGCAGCAGCGCGTCGATGCAAAGGGCCTGGCAGCCAACGACGTCGTTGCCTGTCGTTTGCCTGTCGTTGCGTGGAAGCGGCGGCTCTTGGCTCGCCCGGTTTGCTGCCCGCTGCTCCCTCTCTCAATCTCATTCCCGGACCGCATTCGCAACCCACGTCGTCGCCAGCTCGCGACCCAAACAACTCGAGAGCTTCTCAACTCTGACTTGCTCTTGTGGCTGTTGTTGCGTCGTTCTCCCCTTCGCAGCCTCGTCTGGTCTCCCAACTCCCACTCGGTCTCGCTCGCTCGAACTTTCTGTCGGTTGCTGTGCTTGTCTCTGGTCCCGCGTCGGTCACCTTGCTCCAGCGCCTGCCTGCCCCAGCCCTTCGCACGCGTCTCTCCCCGTACGACCGACCGACCCGATCCCGACCGCGCCGCCGTCGTCTGATTTGGAGTCTGCGCGCGTTGACGAACCCCCTACACCACCACCGCACCAAAAGGTCAGTCCTCAATCACAACCAGATGTCTCAGCTAGGAGCTTCCAGCCAGTAGCCATGGCTGCCCCAACGCGCAACGTTGGCCAAGGAATCTACCATCTCCTTTCGGGGGTGCTCGGGGTGTGCGGTGTTCGGTCGCACCACGCTCGTTCCTGCTTCGGCGACCGTCTTCGCGCCTGGCGCCTGCCACTCAGAATCGTGTGGCGCCCGCCCCTGGTTTTTGATGCCGAGCTTCCGCCGATGCCGTCGGAGGGGCGTTGTAATGTTCCTCACTACCACAAAACGTTCGATATTGTCTCTCATCGAGTCACACCATCATTTGCTGGACCATGTTCGACCCGGCTGTGCCCTCGTGATCGGGGTCGGAGGTGACTGCGACGAGCTGTGCACCGAGAGGCATGTGGCGGGCGGCCGTAGCGGTTCATTCGGATCGCTACGACGGTCCCGCCACGAGATTTGGTTGTGCACCAAGCCTCAAGACCATTCTCCATGGATTGCAAGTAGCGGACTATCGTCGATCCCACCGGTTCTCGGACTTGCGGCCGTTCGACGCACGGTCTTCTTTCCGCTCGTGCACACGGCTCGCACGGCCATCGTCTCCTCTCCGGCAGAGCTGCACAACGTCCGCTGCGAGTCTTTGAAGATTAGCGCCTAGTCTCCGGGCGTTCCTTCGATCTGCTTTCCATGGAGCGATGTGCCTTACAGGTTCTCGTTGATCACGGACCCTGAGCTCGTAAATTGATCGGCCCCGTGCCTTTTTGTTCAAACGTGCAGGACCCGCTGCTGCGTCCAACTGCCGTTCGTTCCAGTCTAGTCTGACCCGACCCCCTACCATGTCGTACCCACCCCGCCGCGACCAACATACCTATTACGAGGATGCGTACGGTGCCACGACCCCTCAGCGCTCGTCTGCTGATGTCTACGCCGCCGTGCCCACCAATCACGAGGCGATGATGCACCACTCGTACTCGACCCCTTACGACGATGTCGCCTCGCCGAGTCCGCGCCATGACCCTCTCGCCACGCCCCCCATATTCCAAGACGACGGACAGTTTCCCGTACGGAGTCAGAGCTCCACTTCTTTTGCTGACCACCAAGACCCTTACGCTCGTTACGACGCTCGCACCGGATCGACCTACTCGCTGGGCGGGGACGGTCAGTCGCAGCTTGGTCTCAACCCGCGGTCACCGAGTGGGTTTTCCGTGTACGACAAGTACGAAGACTACGAGATGAGCGACAAGAGCAATCGAAGAGGGACGGCAAATGTTGCTGGGGGCCGCAAGCTCGCCAAGGATGGCAAGGTCGGATTTTGGGCCAGGCTATCGGGTCGAGGTCGAAAGTTCTTGCTTTTGCTCGCTCTCGTCATTCTGCTCATCATCGCTGTTGCCGTCGCGATCCCGACTGCGATCATCACGCGCAAGAATGAAAAGTCGGATGCTGCATCGGGCTCGTCAGGAACAACGGGCAGCGGCACGCACACCACTTCGGCGACGGCAGCCAAAGGGATCCCGACGGGCGCGAGCGGATCAAAGGACTGGAAGACCGCGGCGTACGGAGGCGACGGTTCAATCGTGTACACCGAGGACGGCTCGTCGTTCACGTACAACAACTCGTTCGGTGGTTTCTGGGTGTCGATCCCGTTTAACGATACGGCCCGAGCCCAGGACTATGTCCCCCCTCTCAACAAGGAGTGGGACTACTGGCTCGACCCTATCAATGGCGTCAACCTCGGTGGCTGGTTAACAATGGAGCCCTTCATCACCCCTTACATGTTCGAGCCTTTTAACTCGCCCAGCAACTTGCCCAACGCGACCAACAACGCCATCGACGAGTGGCACCTGTCCGAAGCGCTCGGCTCGAACCTCACTTCAGTCATCACGAATCACTACGAGACGTTCATTACCGAGAAGGACTTTGCCGAGATCGCGGGCGCGGGGCTCAACTGGGTGCGCATCCCGATTCCGTGGTGGATCATCGAAGTGTGGGATGGTGAGCCGTTCCTCGCCAATGTCGGATGGACTTACTTCCTCAAGGCTATCGCCTGGGCGCGCAAGTACGGCCTTCGCATCAACCTCGACCTGCACGCTGTCCCCGGTTCGCAAAACGGTTACAATCACTCGGGCAAGCAAGGCTCGATCAACTTCTTGAACGGCGTCATGGGTATCGCGAACGCGCAACGTACGCTCGACTACATTCGCACCTTGACCGAGTTCATTAGCCAGCCCCAGTATAAAAACGTTGTGCCCATGTTCAGTGTGCTTAACGAGCCTTACGGAACCACGATCGGCGCCGATGCGCTTCGATACTTGTGAGTGGTTTGCTGCATTAAGTCCCCTGTGAACTCAGTTCGAGTCTCTGAAGCTATTTGTGACCCACAGCTACTACGAGACGTACTCGATGATGCGCAACATCACCAGCTTCGGCACCGGTAACGGACCATTCATCACCTTCCACGACGCCTTTTTCGTTCTCAACACGACCGACAGCGGTGGCTGGCTCGGATGGATGCCCGGATCGGATCGTGTCGCGCTCGATCGTCACCCGTACTTGTGCTTCGCCGCGCCGAACAACGACGGTCTGTCGTACCAAGCCGCCAAGCCGTGCTCGTACTGGGCTGCCGAGATGAACCAGACGGCGAAGGGCTTTGGTCTCGCCATCGCGGGAGAATGGAGTCTGGCGATCAACGACTGCGGCAAGTGGCTCAACAACGTCGGTAACGGGAACCGATACGACGGCACGTACTACATCCCCAACACGAATGCGACGACGCCCCAATACGCTTCGGTCGGGAGCTGCGACCCGTGGAATGTGAGTCTTTGTGCGCGCGTGTCTTTACAGTACTGGACTGGGGCTGATAATAATTTGCGTGTGCTTTTGACAGGACTACGCGAGCTGGAACTCTTCAATTAAGCAAGGTTTGAACCTGGTCGCGACGGGTCACATGAGCGCGTTACGCAACTGGTTCTTCTGGACGTGGAAGACGGGCTACTCGGACACACTCGGCAAGATCGCGAACCCGATGTGGAACTACCAACTCGGTTACCGCAACGGCTGGATCCCGCGGAACCCTCGAGACACGCGCGATGCGTGCGCGTCGCTCGTCAAGGACAATGGCTTCACCGTCCCGATGCCGAACAATCCTGCTCCTACGCTTGCAACTTGGATGACGGGTGGTGCCGGTGCCGGTACGCAGCAAAATCCGGCCCTGGTCAGCACCTACAGCCAGTGGCCTCCGACCAGACTGGGCACCTACACCGTTGCCAACTTGCCGCAGTACACGCCGACGGCTTCAATCATCACCCTGCCCGTTTCGACGCCGACGACGTACCCTCCCGGTTACTCGGCCGTCACGACCGCTGGTACGGGATGGTTCAACAGCGCCGACACGGCTGGCTTTATGACCGAGATCCCGGGCTGCACGTACCCCAACCCTTGGGAGGGCGTCTCAGCAACGGCCCCGACGTCGCCTTGCACGGGCGCGGCGAATGCTCGAGCCAAGAGGGACGTTGTCGACGTTGCGTCGCCGCTGAGGACACCACCTCCCGTAGTACCTCGACGTAGGATATGATTTTCGGCTTTCTTCTTCCCTCGTCTTCTTCATAAGCAGTTTCTTGTCGTCTTGGTGATCTCGCTTCTCCCCCTTTACACGCCTCACGCACGGCGTCCTTGCATTTCTCTCTTTCGATAGACACTCCAAGTTTCTATCGCTTTGTTCTGTTTCACCATTCTACGACCAAGCCCCTTGGACACTCTCATTTCTCCCTCTTTTTTACCCTCACCACATGTTCATATCGTACTTCATCCTGCCTCCCCTAGTTCATCTTTAGATCCCATTCCCACAATGTAGACTGGTAATCTTTCTCTCCCTCTTCTTGCTTTCGACATTTTTCGACCTCCTCTCCTGGTATCCTCTCTTTCTTTGTGCTGAACTGCAACTGCAATGTTCCCGTCTGCCCCTTAATCGGATTGAGCATGATTGGATTGCGAGGTGCCTGTATCGCCTGATCGAACCTGGGAGTTTTGGGTCGGCGTTTGCTCATGGACGATAGGCGAGATCACGGTGATCGACGCTGGTCGGACCGGCGAAAGAGGGCGAAAGTGCTCGAGGCTCTTCCAGGCCGGTCAACACTTTACCGCTTTCAACTCCTCTGCTCTCTCTCTTGCTCTCTCTTGCTACACCTCGACACGATCCGAGCAAGCCACACCTTTTTTCAACCTAACCGCTCACTCGCCATCAGCTGCACCCTTGCGCGACTCCTTCCCCAACCGAACGGCACGGGACCCCTTATCTCACCGCTCCGTCGAGCTCTCACGCTCTCATCCTATACCATGCCCGCACCCACCACCTCCGCTCGGCTCACCAAAGTCCTATCCCTCCTCTCCGAAGCCCATTCCACCGACCCTTGCTCAGAATCTTCCACCTACCATTCCACCCTCTCCTCTTACGTCACTCGCCTCTGCCGCGACGCCGGTAACGAAGAACCCAGTGAAGCGCTCGTGATCGCTGCGAATGCGCAACATGTCAGGAGGTGGGAGAAGCCGAGGAATGAGTACCCAATGGGTTTGTCCGGGTATAAGATGTGGAGAGTGAGTGCGATGCGGTGAGGGGTCGTGAACGGGTGGGGTGGGGTGGGCCGGGGATGGCACGTGACTTGGCTTCTGGCACTTGCTGCTCTGTTCTCTCCAAGCTTGAGCGCGTGAGCGTAGAACCGACCCCGGCCCGCAGTTGCTCGGGCTAGAGCTGCACCAAACTTCACCTCACAGATTCAAGGACTAACTCGAATACTACACCCTCTCTCACCTCCCAGACGAACCTCAACAGATTTCACTCCCAAGTCGCACGTGAGCTCATGCTCCAAGCAGGCTATTCCGAAACTTCCGATGCCGAGCTCTTCAAACGCGTCGATGAGTTGTTGCTCAAGAAGACGTTGGCGAGACCGCCTTTCAAATATCCTCTTAGAGGTGAGAGCTGTTGCATGTCTTAATTCAAGTTCATCCAGTCCTTGGCTTACGAAAAGTCACACTTCCACCTCTTCTACAAGATCCCGAAATGCACCTCTTCGAAGATGCGATCTGCCTCACGTTCCTATCCACGCAATTCGTCCAATTCTCGGACCAACTCGACGACCCTTCCAAAATGGTGGACATCGTCGCAAAAACCTGGGCCAAGATGTCCACCTTGGGGAGAAAGATCGCAGCGGAGGAATTGGTCGGGACGCTGCCATACGAGTTAAAAAAGGTCGTTCAGGAGGCGTTGGAAGGGACGGATTGAAGCGGTCGGGAGTTTGGTCTTCGCTGAGCGCATCTTGCACTTCTTTACGTCATTGCGACGATTGTTGCAACATTTCTGTCTTTTTAATTTACCTACTCGTACTTGGCCAACCAGAATGTGCGAGGTTAGCGATGACACGACCGTAGGAGCGTGGAGAGACTGCTGTGTATACTACCCCTGCAAGCTCAATCGGAGTAGGCAGAAGGAACGCGGAGGAGGCTCTCAACGTTGGTGAGACAATGCTACAATGAAGTATACGTGCAATCTTGCAGCGACGATCAACTTTGCGACCATGCTCTAATCAACAAATCCTAGCTTGGTCGCACCTTATCGCAGTCCTTGCGCACAAGGAATAGCTCTTCGAAATTTCTTCTCGTCACTGGTTCTTTCGAAATTGCATGCAATACAAGCCCTTTCACAAGGGGAGCCCACGTACACTTTGTTTTTGTTTTGACATTTCCGCTCTTGATCTCATCACAAGACAATACTAGAACACACTGCACGCCGAGCTCATATCACCAACGACGTCCACCACCACCATTGTTGCCACCGCCGTTTTGATTCGGTTGATAAGCTGGCGTCCGATTGCCCCCCGGATAAGCGGGTGTTCGACCGCCCGCTGCGTTCAGAGGAGTACCTCTTCCTTGAGCCGGGTATTGTGGCGTAACGCCTGTAGAATACGGATTGGGCGTTCGATCGTCCAATCGAGGATCAGCGCCGAGGTGTTGAGGTATCGGCGTTTTGCCCGTCCCAACTGTCGAGGCATAAGGGTTCGGTGTTCTCCCACCCGCACCCGCACCAACGCCAACGATCGGTGTTCTTCCACTCGCGACGACGGGTGTTCTTCCTCCAACGACCAAAGGTGTTCGAACCCCTGCCCCAGCACCCATCGGTGTTCGACCGCTATTGAAAAGAGGGTTACGACCCGTCCCCACTCCGATACTGGCGACGGCCGCAGCGGCTTGTTGCTCACGAAGAGGGTTAGGCGTCCTCCCTCCTGCTGCTGCTGCACCACCGGCTCCGAAAGGCGTCGCACCACCGGGGTACCTAGGCGTCCTCATCGGCATACGCGTTCCCGCTCCACCCGCAGCAATCTCGGCCGTGTAAGCGCGCTTGAAACCGTTGCACAAGGCCGCGACGTCACCGTGTTCGGCGCCCTTGAGCACGAAAGCACCGGGGACGACCCAAATCGGCCAAGAGTGAGGTTCGGCTCCATCATTGGCGCGGAAAGTGACCATGAACAATCCAGGCTTCTTGGGGTCCTTGTTGATCGCAAATCCATAGGCCGAGATGTTGGGGTTGACCATTAACGAGTTGGAGAGGAAATTGTCGAGCGCGGCCTTGTCACCTTTGAACTTGTCGTGCGCCATCAGTTCACCGACCTTGAGGGACATTTGTTTGATGTGCGATACGATCAATTCGTCGAGATCAGAGTAGGACCAGTACGCTTCGCCGCGGCTCGCGTTCGGTTGCGAGACGTCGATCGGTTTGGTGATGCGTAGGAGCGAACCGAGGGCCCATTCGTTCGCCTTGTTCATTTCGTGAACGGCTGTGGTAGGAAAACGGAACGGTCTCGTCAGTCAGCTACTCCAGAAAGAACTTGAGCGCTGCGACGATGGACCACTGACCAATATGCTGGTAAACTCCCTCAGCGACCTTCCATGTCACGGCAATATGGTGCTCCAACGACGACGGTCGAATAACGCAATCCCCGCGCTGCATGTTAGCCAAATATTCTTCCGCCTGCCCAGCCGTCAGATTATGGAAGTTGGGATGATTGACCATACGTTTCTGCCGTCCCGCGGACTTCTTCTGTACGATCGCCTGTCGTTCCCTCTCCGCTCGAGCAGCTTCGATGTTATAGTATTGCGGATCGTAGCCGATTCGACGTTGGTCCGCATCGCCTTTTTGGATGTGTCCTTCGACGGTCGACAGTTCGACGGTAAAGGTCTTGAGGTTGCTACCAATGATTTGCGCTTGTATGGTCTGCCCGATTCGGGGTTGTTGGTACCGATTGGGGTCTTGGGTCCTATACTCTGCTTCGATCGTGCCTTCGATTTGAGACTCTAGGCGTACGCAGATCGCTCCGTCGGGTCGGAAGCGGTAAACTCGAACGGGGATAATGAGTCCGTTGTCAAAGGTCTGCTTCGTCTCACCGGTCAACATCGCAAACACCTCTTCCGGATTCGGCACTCGGAACGGTAATCGTCGATCGGCGTAAGGTTCTTGCATCTCGTCTCGTACGCTGTACAACGTCAAGCGCTTGGGCATGAAGAAGAGTTTCTCCAACTCGGCGGCGAAATCGTCCAACGAGAGGTCATCGAGACGACGAGGGTTGTCGCTCATGAGGTTGATGACGGCTTGGGAAGGGACTTTAAACGTGGCCGTTTCTTCTTCATCGACTTCCATCGCGTCGGCGGCCATCTTACGAGCTACTTCGTAGTCCTCCGGATGGATGCGCGTATCGTCAAGGACTTCTGGTTCGTCACCTGCTGCTTCGCGTCGCCCAAGATCGGCATTAAGGTCGTCCTGCGAGATGCGCAAGAATCCCGCTGCGTTCATGAAGATATTCTTGGTCGTGATCGCATGGAAGATGAGACCCGATCGGTTCGACAACGTTCCACCGACGTTGGATTCAATCTTCTTGACCAGACCCGAAGCTTTGCGAGGTCCGAGACCGGCGATGTAAGGGAGCAAATGACGGTAGTAAGCGTTTCGGACGGCCTTGTTGATCTCGACGCCGCAGCGGTTCGTAACATCGATCAAGGCATGCTCGAGGTGTTCCTTCATCTTGGCAGGTGGCAAGTACTTCTGGTTCGGATCGTAGCTCAACGCGACGAGGTCATCGCCGAGAGCGGCGTATTCGTTCAATGGCGATTGGGCATATCGAGCAAGGGCGACGCAATACCTGCTGATCGTCGACAGTTCGGGGAACTCGATCAGGGCACGAGGCGAAGACTGGTACAGCCTCGCGACGTTGTCGTAGACGTAGATCGTCTCGAACGCCGCACGAGCCGTCAATTGATCAGGTGTGAAAGGGTCCTCGTCGACGTCCTGGTTCCTCAGATCGTCCTGATCAACCACGATCGAGTCGCTGACGCCTTGGGAGAAGGTCATGAAATCCTGGTATAGTCGATTGGTATTGGGTGAAAACCCACCGATGACGACAACTTGTGGCCTCCGTCGTCGCAACAGCTCGGTGAACGATTCCCGTTGCGCGTCCTCCATGCGATGCAAATTATCGACCTTGAGTTGCTCGCGCACATGCCCCTCCGCATCCATGAAGACGCACGACACTGAATCGCGCTGAGGGTGTCCTTCGCCGTTCGAGATGGCTAGAACGGAAGGGACCTCGCCGTGCTCCATCGAGCCATCTCGGCGTTGGTAAGGCGCGACGTTGATGCGGTCCTCGAGCTTGCTCTTGCACGCGCGACCGACAAAGTCCTCCTCCTCTTCGCGCAAGTACGTACGTGCCCATCGCTCACCGAAGGGCAGGAGGTGCTCTTGAACCACCGTGGTGAGGATCTCGGATCGAAACTTGTTCCATTCCTCCGCTACGGTTGAGGTGTAATCGGAGGTGTAGATCTTGGTCAAATCCTCCATGAAGCGGTTCAAGGCTGCGCCGGGAAGAGTAATGCGGCACTTGACGAGATCGTCACCTTCGGCGGCGAGGATCTGCAAGAACATTGCCGATCGCAACAGGGTCGAGACGGGTCGACCTTTGAGGTACTTAAAGACGTAGAAAGGGTTCATTTCGTCGATCGTGTTGATGCCCTTGTCCGTCGGAGTGACGGTGACGACGGCGTAGTCCTTGAAGTAGCGACGGATCTCGCGGCGCAGGATGGGGTCATGTCTGATCTCGTGTACGGCAATCATCTGTGCCGTGTCGAGCGCGCGTTCGGGGGTCGTGAACTCATCATTCGTAAACTCGGCCGCGAGCTCGAGGGGTGCCTTGCTCGGATCCTCTGTCGTGCTCGAGCGCGTACCACTGATGAAGTCCCTCGCCAACTCTGTCGCACTGATACCGATCTGGGTCGCCAGATCCGAGACGAACTCCTTCTTGGCATGTTGGTACGCCGACTCGCGCGTTGCTCGTCGTCTCGAAGGAAGGTCCGACTCTTGTCCCCTTGCCGCTCGAATTTGCTCGAGTTCGCTAAAGTACTTCATCGACATCCATTCGTTCGCATCCGAGACCTCCTCAACGGATTCGACAGCGTCGAGCGTCTCGTCAAAGTAGTCGTCTTCGACCTCGAGTTGGTTGAAGTGTGCTTTGAGTTCCCGCTTGCGATGCAGTAACGCGCGGTACTTGATCGAGAGGGCCGAGATGCGCCACAGATCGTCGTGGTCGAGCAGAGCGATATCACGCCCGTCACGAACGACGAGATAATCCGCGCGATGAGCCCAGATAAAGGGTGGCTCGAGCAGCTCAATGTTCATGAAGCGGACGACGTTCTTGATCGCGGTGATGAAGGCGTCGTGGTGCGGGGGTCGATCACCCGACGAGTCCCTCATGATGAAGTGCTCGTGCGCACGTACCGAGATGCGCGTCGACATCCATTCCGCGGCGAGCTCAAGGTCCTCCTCTTGGATGAACCTTTGCGTAATGCCCGTGTCTTCGTCACCGTCCTCGAAGGTCGGCAGACCAGCCGAGGCGATCTGCATGCGTTCGGGAATGTCGAGCGCGCGAATGGCCTCGTCCTCTTCTGTGAGCATGCGCGAGGCGATTTCCGATGGTTCGTAAATCTGGTAATGGTGATGAACCCAAAGCGATTCGATCAGACGATTGATCACCTCCTAGTGAGCCTCCGGTCCCGACTCACATCACGCAACTCCTTCTGCTTGGGCTCGTCCTCTTCATCATCGAGCGCCCACGCATAATCCTGACCATTCCCAAAGACCTCGGTGACTTCCTGCCTCGCCTCAGCCGAGATGCCTTGGATGTAAGCCGTGCCAAAGCCCCGGCCCCGCCCCTTGTTGCTCTGCTGAGCCCTCGCTTTCCGCTTGGCCTCCTTTCGAGCGACTCGATCATTCTCATCTTCGTCCGAGCGGTCCTGTCGATCCGATTCAGAAGCGGTATCATCCTCAATGAAACCGGCCATTTCGTCTCCGTCAAAGGGGAGGCCCAGGCCATCGTCGTCGTCGTCGTCGTCGTCACCGGCGCCGCGGTCGTCGTCATCGAAGAGGTTGTTGAGGCCCGCGGACTCGTCGTCATCCGAGGCACCGACCGAGCGCCTACGTCGCAGTCGCTTCAATTTACCCTGGGAGAGGTACTGAAAGCTATCAGCTTTGTGCGTTTACGGCTTTCTCGCGGGAAGTTTGTGTAGCGTACCTTGGAGCTCCGATTCGATAGCCGCACACCGGTGTTTTCCTCGAGGAGATCGATATCATCCTCGTCGAGATTATCATCTAAGACCATACGTTGACTATGATAAGCTTTTTCCACCCGACCAAGGTCGAAGGTGCTGTTCACTGACCATCGTCACTGCCCTTTCTCCGCTTGCGGGATGCGCCCCCCTGCTCGGCATCGTCGCCCGAGCCGGAACCGGGCCGTTCACGTTGTTTTCTGGACTTCTTCTTTCTCCTCTTGCGGCGCTCGTCGGTTTCGTCCTCGTCCACGATGAAGTCTGTAAAGGGGAGAGCGAGCGGGATAGGGAAGCGCGGTGTCACGTCGCGAGGGGAAAGCGTGCCGAGTCAGCCGCCGTGACGAGTGCAGACCCGGCAACAGGCAGAGTGTTTTGTTCACCAACATCCCTCGATGATGATGGCTGAGAGTAGTGCATCGGTAGCCGAGCTGTACGAGCATTGCACCCCCCGCCCGCTGCTGCTGCTCCTCCACCACCCCGATCAGGTCCCCAACTCACCTTTCCTAACCTCCCTCTCGGCCTCGGAATCTTCATCCTCCTCTTCCGAACTATCCGACCCCGTATCATCCCCCATCAAGTCGACGCCCTCCCCATCCGACGAATTCACGTCCGGGTCCTCATCGTCGTCTTGGTCCATCGCTGTTGGGTTACCCAGCAGCATCGAGGTCGACATCGCTCTTAGAGGTGGGCGTTGGAGGGGAGGTGGTGTAGGGCACTCTATCCCGCTAAGGTGGAAGACCTCTTGGGTACGAGTGGGGGAGAGTGGGAAAAGACAGCGAGGGCAGAGGTTGGAGCTCGGTGTTTGGCGCGCACAATTTGCCCTTTCAAGCTCACAGACACTACTGCCGCGCGCACGGACCCATCAGCTTGAGGAGGAATGTCGACCGAGCTCGAGATCTTTAATGACTTTTGCGCCTGCAATCAGCGGGAAACCATACTCGTGAGATCAACTCTTACATATTTCCAATCGTAAGCTTGGCCATCTCGAGTTCGTTTCGCATTGTCATGCTGCTGGGTGTCGAGGTGACCAGAAGGCGAAAAATTAAGTCGGCAATTGGCATGCGGGCGCCATGGAAAACATCTAGTAGATAAACTCCTTTCCACGACACAGGGGAATAAGCTCAACGCACGTGGGTGAGTATCCTTCTTTTCAACTCATGCAATCATTGACCACGCCCAAGTTAGAGTGGACCTACAGATAGTCCCGACGCCGTGCCAGCGCGGCACGACTCTACGGCTTCCCGTTCCGCGGGGTTTGCTCCGTTCCGGCCGGGGGAGGGTAGAAGAGCTAAATTGTCCCCGATAAGTAGTCCTGCACGAGCATCAGCAGGGCACCGATAGAAACGGGAGAAGCACAATGAATGGATAAAAACGGTGCACACCTGATAATCGCAAGTTCCGCGCAGCAGAATCTTTTTCATCTGCCACCGCCGGCCGGCGACGAGGTGCGCCGGGGCCAGATGTAGCCCCTGGCGAGCTTTTTTCAAAAGGCTGCAACACGAACACAACGGGTCATACTCAAGCTAGTCCATGACTCATACCTATAACCTCGCCCACTCTCAAATAACCACAGCTCTATTCGTCGGCGCTCACTCGGCCCGACGCGTCCCCGGCAAATTCTTTCCGCGCTCCACCCCCACCCTTCCCCAGCCTCTTCCACTTTACAGCACCCCCACCCAACTTCGAGTCCGCGCCGCTCCCGCCGCCCACACTTCTCCCTCTTCCCTACCACATCATCCCACCCGATCATCCCAAATCCTCATGTCCTACGCCGTCAATTCCGCCAAAGTCGTCCGCGCCAAAACCTCGACGGGTCTCTTTGGGATCCATCATATCATGGCGGTCAGGTCCAAGGGGTTGGAATCGGAGGGCAAGAGACAGCCTTGTTTGGGTTAGTTAGCTGTTTGTTATGGACCTCCTCTTTTTGAAGGGAGTTAAGGTTTTGTGTTGGATTTTTCAGGTAGTTGGATCATGATTCCCGGGCACAACATTACGCGCATGACGGCCAACATGGGTTACGACGTGAGTAGTAACCGTCAGCCGGAACGAACGCACCATCTTCCTATTCCGAGGAGCCTGAACTGCAGTGGTAACTCACGGTGCACCCCTCTTCCCTTCGACAGTGGATCCTCATTGATTGCGAACACGGCAATTTCTCCGACGCTACGATGCACGAATCCATCGCTATCATCGCTTCCCAACCGGGTTGTTCACCTTGGGTTCGTCTTCCGGATGCGCAGAATTGGATGGTCAAGAGGGCGTTGGATGCGGGCGCGCATGGCTTGTTGGTCCCTTTTATGAATAGTGCTGTGAGTCGCTATGGGGATTCGAGGGTGTACTTATGGCCGATGCTACGCGGAATTGACTCGTCGCTCTTCCCCTCGACCGCCGGCGCGGGACCACCATTCGGAAAACTCCCGCCCCCGGCCGTCCCCACGTTTCCACCCCGCAGGAAGAAGCTCGTAAATTCGTATCCTACACCAAGTTCCCCGTGCCCAAAGCTAACGGAGGAGGCGGAGGCGTCCGAGGTATAGGTTCACCCTTCTCACCCAACCTCTTTGGTCAAACGATGGCAGAATATTTCCAATCGGCCAATAAGGATATCTTCGTCGCCGTTCAAATCGAATCGAGGGAAGGGGTGAATAATTGTGAGGAGATTGCAGAGGTGGAAGGAGTGGATGCGTGAGTTCTGAAACGGGGTTCTGTCCGTATTGATGAAACTTGAAAGTAGCTCACTACTTGACCAACCCAACAGTATCCTCATAGGTCCCAACGACCTCGCCTCCCAATTAGGCTACATCGCGACCGACCACGAATCCAATCCCGAAGTCCAACAAGCGATCGAACGCGTATTGAAAGCCTGTAAAAAAGCGAACAAGTATTGTGGAATGTTTTGTACGTCCCCCGAAGGGGTGAGGAGGCATTTCGATCAAGGGTTCGATTTCATGAATTTGGGTGGGGATTGGGTCGCGCTTGGGGAATGGAATGCGAAGGCGAGGGGGGCACTGGCGGATTTGATGTAGGGTGTTTGGGGATGAAAATGGACGAGCTTTGGTAATTGAGTGTAGGGTTGTAGCTTGCTGGTGTTGGTAGGCGGGGGACTTATGCCGATCAATTTCGAGGCGTCTGCAATGCCGATCAATTTCGAGGCGTCTGCACATTCTGCTCGGCCAGAGCAAGTGGAAATCCCGACTCCTCACTGCAGAGCCTTTTTTAATCCGCTGTAGGGTCTAGTTTTCGCTAGGTTAACATGGGCCAGCGTCCCCCGGGCTGGATTTAGATACGCGATTACCCATTTCACTTTCGTTCATATCATACCTTGTTACCATATCTTTAATCTCAAATCTTCCGTTTGTCTACTGTTTTCTACTCAAGCCCGTTCATTTTTGGCTGTTTTTTTTTGATGCTGTTTTTGCCTGTGTTTTTTTTGCTAGCAAAAAAAAAAAGACAAAAAGGAAAAAAAAAAGGGGGGATGGAGAACCTAACGTCAATACCACAGTTGTAGATTGTCGATCATTTGAGAGGATCCTGTCGAGGCCTAGCCCGACCTAGTAGCGATTCAGCAGGATTCAGCGACATGATGCCGCGGCTTCGACGTGAGGGATCGCCCGCGGCGGCCTTCTCCTCCCGACTCCCGGTCACTCAGATCAACCAACGACACTATGTCTCTCCCACCCGGCACTGAGCCACCTATGCCAACGAACACCGTTTCGTTGAATGGCACACGCGAAGGTTCGTCCGTCGTACTCTCGTAAGATGATGCCCGAGGATTGTGGCGGTGTCGGAGCCTGGCTCACTGGGCTTGGCATGTTGAGCCCCACAACGGACCTAATTTAATCACTCTCTTACGGCGACGCATCTCTTCACTAGTACACCACTCACCCCCGTGATTCTCTTGGGCTTGCGCAGAATCCATCAATCGGTTCAATATTCGCGAGTTGTGCGAAGGGTTCCCATGTCATCGGGATGCGTGCGAATGGAGCAAGATGAGGGCGTTGTTCGCGAAGGAGGATGCGTGTGAGTTCCCACCTTCTCAGTCGAGTTTGAACTGTGAATCGTTTGTTCATTCAATGCGTGTGATTTATGACCACGCAGACGTGTTCACCACGTGGTCGGGAGGTGTTCCCATCGACGACTTTATCAAGATAAGTCAAGCCGGGTTCGCGAACAGTGTTCGGATCGCCGTGAGTTCCACGAACCCGGGCCAAGCTCTTGAATCTAAGTATGCCTGCCTTTGTTCGTTCGCTACGTTTTCGCAGCACCGAACAAATGGCTGTACAGTCGACGTGGCGACTTCAGGACCGGCTGCTGGGAAGCGAGGCTTGGGCAAACTCAAAGCGTGGGTCCGCGATCCTCAAGCTTGCGGGGTGTCCCCGGATCTACTCACCCCATAACCCCCCCATAACTGGCGCAGAACGATCACACAACGGTTTACGATGGAATCGAACAAAGATGGAGAGTTTTGTGAAGTTGATATGGAGGCGGATTGCAGGTGAGACTGCTCCGCTATTTGCCTCCAATGCCGAAGAGTGACTGATGCCTCGCGTATTTTCTCAGGTTGTGCTTCTTCGTTGAGAAGGACGCACAGGGGGCTTGGAAATGCCACTTCTTCAAAGGTTCGTAATATATGTCCCTAAACTTCAACCCCTGCTCTCAAACTAGGGGACTCTCATTCCCACTGATGCGACTCTATTCTCGTAACAGGGTTTTACGAAAAGGACCGAGCGCTCCCCGTCGACCCACGCAAGATCCCTCGTCTCGACGATGCGAAACTCGCGTCATTCCCGGAAGGATATCGTTATCTCGCATATGGACAAAGTAGCGCCTACAAAATCAAGTACGTAGCCTTGTACCTCATGGATAAGATTCGTGTGCGCGTGCGGTGGGAAGCTACTGACGGATCTACGCATACGCCCCGGTGATGGAAAATTGTGTGGAGAAGGATGGACCTCCCGCAATCGAGGGGTCAGGCGCATGATGATTTCTATGAGCGTTTTATCGATTGGTTGAATGGAGTGGGGATGGAGGAAATGAAAGGTGAGAGCGTTTTTTGTGGATGGGTTATGTGCCGAGGGAAGCATGGGTGGCGCAGTAGTACGACGGCCGGGACTCACCGTTTTTTTTTTCTCGAACGCAGTCAAGCTTGGGATATGAGTGAGAGTTGGTGTAGTTTCCTTTTTTTAAGAAAATATTCACAGAAATATGACGTTGGTACCAGAGCGTTGCAACGACTGTGCTGCGCGATTCGCTGGCACGAGCTGCGGATGTGCAGGAACTTCTCGCAGACATGCCATCCCAGACTGGACTCCCCGCTCGTATTTCAGAGGCTTATCAGTATAATAAAGGTTGGCGCCAGTTTCAAAGGGGAAGTTGGTACTAGCCCAACCCAAACTCTGGTGACGATAATGTAAGAATTCTGAACTGGGACGGCGATTCGTGGCGGGCAGCGGTGGATTAGCACGAGCCCCGGGCCCATCGGCGCCCGGCGAGCACACTGGCATGCGCGTTGCGCTGAAAAGGCCCGAGGCCGTACTCGTGTCCTTGCCTTCGACTCCGCGTTCGACCCAGCGTGTCCCAGCCTGGTTGGAAAGGAGCTACTACTACCCTTCCTCACCAAAAGGAGCAACGACCCCTCCGCACGCGCCCCCGCGCCCCGTGCGACGACACGCGCCGGTCACTCTCTCCTCTCCTCGGAAACGACTCTCGGCCGTGCTACGTTCAGCGTCGATCGGACTGCGAGAAATCATAGGCCTGGATGTCCTACCGATCGCAAGCGCACCCTTACACCTCCTCGACACCAGCAGCGGTACCACCACCTGTACCACCCCCGACGAGTAGTGATCAGCACGCCCAGTCCAGTCATCACCACCGCGCTCTCCCCTCGTCGTCGAGGCCGTCGCACCTGCACACCCACACCAACCACCCCATCACCTCGCACCCTTCCCGTTCCCGTTCCCGCTCACCTTCCCCAACCCCGCGTGACCGAGATAGAGACTGGGTCGACGTTTACTCCCCTCACGAACAAGGTCTGCCCATCTACAGCACCTCGTCCAAATCGCACTCGAGCTACTCCGGCCACCACGCGGACTCCGACGCTCAGATGCAAGTCGTCGATTCGTCCACCGCGCGACGACGTGGAGGCGGAGCACCTTACGAAGGCGTCAACTCCCACATTGCCGGAGAGGGGGACGCTCATCAAGGGAGTGAATATAGAGGGGAGAATGAGCATCAGTTCAACACCGGTCATCGGGGTAGGAGCTTGAGTTATGATGGCAACAAGGGGGAGAAGAGCATTTGGCCTACGTCGGGGATTGGGATCGAAGGGCAGGTCCATGAGACGATCGCGCCGAGTGGCAAGAAGGAGTTTTATTCGGCGAATACGGCAGAGGGACAGAAGTGGAACCAGCTTATTCTGGAGAGGACTCAGTCGTCGACTTGGGTCAGTGAGGGATTGTCAAGTTGACCGGTTCGGATCGTCAAAGAGCTGACCTGAACTTTCTTACGGCGGTAAACAGGGAGGGGTTTTCAAGGAGGTCATGCAGGAGCTCAAACCGCATATCCCACTTTTGGTCTACACGTTCCTCGCGCTCTTCACGCGTCTATATCGTATCGGAGCCAACAACACGGTTGTCTGGGACGAGGTCAGTCGCTGCGCCGTGCACGGACTAAATTCAATTGGCTTCGGTGTTGAAACTGCTTTGAGCGACATAGGCCCACTTTGGAAAGTTTGGAGCTTACTATCTCAACCGAACATTCTTCTTTGACGTGAGTTGAAAGATGCCAAAACGCATCCCACCAGCTCAAGCTGAATGCTAGGCCGCTTGCACATTCACCAGGTCCACCCGCCACTTGGCAAGATGCTTGTTGGGCTCGCCGGCGCTTTGGCGGGCTTCAATGGCTCATACGACTTCCCTTCTGGCGCGCCTTACCCGGATCATGTCCCCTACACTGCGATGAGGGTCTTGTTGGCTCTGCCTGGTGTGGCGATGGTCCCTCTCGCTTGGGGCACTGCGCTCGAATTGCGCTTCTCTAGGTGGTCGACTCATATCGTCACATTGATGGTCCTCTGTGGTAGGTCATGCTCGAACGCTCGAGTAAACGTTCCGAGATATTTTGATGTTAATATCGCGCATCATCCCGAACTCCAGATCTCGCCTGGCTCGTCATTAGTCGCTTCATCCTCCTCGACTCGATGTTGATCTTCTTCACCTTCACGACCGTCTACTTCCTTGCTTGCTTTAACAACACCCAACGAAGACCGTTCGAAGAGGAGTGGTGGTTCTTTTTGACCATGACGGGGATCTCGATCGGCTGTGTGGCGAGGTCAGTGATGCTTGTCTTGATCAGAGAGGAACAACATGCACGACTTGCTGAGCACCTCGGTATCCTTTGCACCCCAATAGTGTCAAATGGGTCGGCTTGTTCGTGACTGCGCTCGTTGGTATCTACACCGCCGAAGATCTCTGGAACAAGCTTGGCGATCTCAGGATGCCTCACGTGAGCGGCGCCCATCCCCAGAATTTCTGGCTCGAATGCCGAAACTAACTAGCAATTCCACTCCTTGACCACAGCGCACCTACGTCCGGCACTGGGTCGCGCGCGTCTTGTGCCTCATCATCGTCCCCTTCTGCGTCTACGCCCTCACGTTCAAGTTGCACTTCCTCATCCTCAACCGATCGGGAAGCGGCGATTCGCAAATGAGTTCGCTGTTCCAGGCCCACTTGGCGGGCAACGATTTTGCGCAGAACCCTCTTGGTACGCCTTTACCTCAGTACTAATTCGGTGATATGTCGAGCTGACCCATTGGGTCCCTTACAGAGGCGGCTTTTGGCTCCAAGGTCACCCTCAAGAACATGGGCTTCGGTGGAGGTCTCTTGCACTCGCACGTGCAAACCTACCCCGTCGGATCGCAGCAACAACAAGTGACATGCTACCACTACAAGGACGAGAACAACGAATTCCTCATCACCCCGACGTGGGAAGACCCTCCTCTCGACGAACATGAACCCCTGAGGTACCTCAAGAACGGCGATGTGATTCGTTTGGTCCACGTCGCGACGGGTCGGAACTTGCATTCGCATCCTTTCGTTGCCCCCGTTTCGAAATTGAACAACGAGGTCTCCTGCTACGGCAACGCGACCGTCGGCGACGTCAACGATTATTGGATCATCGAAGTCGTCGATGACCTGATGCAAGGGTCCAAGAACAAAGTTATTCGGGTACATTCCTTGTCGACGAGGCTGAGGATCAAACATCAGAATACGGGATGTTATCTCCGTGCGGCGAATGCCATCTTGCCGCAGTGGGGGTTCAAGCAGGTTGAGGTGTCGTGCGATAAGGCGAATAATCCGAGGGATGAACATACGTATTGGAATATCGAGTCACATTGGAACGATCGATGTGAGTTGTCAACTTGTCGACGCCGTCAGCCTTATTTACTTGCGAGGTAGGCCAACTCATTCGGGCTCCTTCTCCCACCACAGTACCCGCCGGTGACCAAAAACTTTACCGTTCGCCCTTTTTCCGCGATTTTTGGCACCTCAACGTCGCCATGATGACCTCGAACAACGCGCTCGTCCCGGACCAAGACAAAGAAGACTCGATCGCCTCCTCCCCCTTCGAATGGCCCTACCTTTGGAACGGGATGCGCATGAACGGTTGGGGTGACGATTCGATCAAGTACTACCTCGTCGGAAACGCCGTCGTCTGGTGGTTATCCACCACGTCGCTGTTTGTGTTTATTGGGGCATTGTTTTGGCATTTGATGAGGTTCCAGAGGAAGATCAATGATTTCGCTCCCGGCGAATGGAATCATTTCCTCTATGTTGGGAAGATTGGGTTCGGGGGTTGGGTGCTTCATTATATTCCTTTCCTCATTATGGGCCGGGTCACGTATCTGCATCATTACGTACGTAGGAGTCTCCGAAGCTTACTGAACGAACGTCAGCTGACTCCCCACTCTCCGCATGTTACTCACAGCTCCCGACCCTCTGGTTCTCGGTCATACTCTTCGGCGGCTTGTTGGATCACTTCGTCTTCAAATCCCGTCGTCTGACCCAACGTACGAAACGGATCGTCTTCCTCACTGTCTCTGGTTCGGTCTTGTTCACGTTTTGGTGGTTTCATGAGACCGCATTCGGGATCGAAGGGCCGGCGACGAAGCTTAAGTATAGGACTTGGAGGAAGGTGAGAAAGGGCTTGGGATCATCCGTTCAGTCGGTTGGACGATTGCTAATCATTTACGTCTTTTCTTTTTTCGGACAGAGTTGGAATTTGCACGACTGATCGACTTCATGCTCGGGTCGTTCTCTTCCGATCTTTACTTCGAAACCCGCGTGTATGTAAAACGGTCAGAATTTTTAGCCCCGAACCTCAACCGCGGCCTCAGCTGTGCCTCCTGTTTGCCAATTTCTTGTACCCCTCGGACGACGCAATGTGATGAATCGATGGTTGTTACATCATGTGGAAAGGGGATGGCTGGCTTGAACTCACTCGGAGCTGTTTGCTCTGAGAGACAGTCACTTCAGGTTGCTTGTCGGGCTAACGGGCAGATCCCGACGTTGGTTGACTTTGAACACGTTTACTTTAGTACTCTCTCGATGATCAGACCTCACATCTCTCGCTCTCTTCATCATTCACGCTTTTGGCCTGGGTTGCTTTTCTGTTCACATTTTTTTACTCAACCACACAGACCAATTGGACTTGAATCTCCTTCCCATGTACCTTCCCATCAACCAACTTGACCAGATCTGCCGAGCTCGATCAGCTCGCGGCATCATACATTGACTAAACTCGACAGCTTCGAGGAGGTCCACCCCGCATCATCGTGCTGGGTCGGATTCACAACATTGAGATTTGTTCTAGCCCTCGGCACTCGCTAATGACTGCCTTGAATAGGGCCCTTTCGGCGCTGACGAACGGCACCGTCAAGACAATCGTTCCGAGGAGAGTATGGTCTTTTCGGCTTTTGCTGCAAGAGTTTGACGCGGAGGCCGAAGCGCGCGCTACCTCAAGTCCCTGCTGTAAGCCGTGCTCGCACGCATTCCTCTCCTCTGCTGTAAGCCGTGCCCGCACGCATTCCTTCTCTCCGCTGTAAGCCGTGCCTTCACGCCTGCCCTTTGAGCCTTGGTCCATAAGCCGCCCCCCGCGCAGGAATTTCTACCCAAGCCTGCTCCTTCAGCCTTGTCAGTTCCGGACTGCTTGCCGCTGCTGTACCAGTTCATCGCTGTGTACCTCTGCCACCCTCCTGCCAAGGTTGGTGTCCGTCCTCGAACTCTTCCTGTCACTACGCCTCAGGCTGACAGGTTCCGAGTCTCGCACAGGACCTTCCCCAACGATCACGGACGCACCCGCATCAGTCTCTGCCAGACTGCTTGGACAACTGCCCTCTGTCCCCCGCCCTACGCCTGCCAAGCGTAGCCGTGCCTCTTGCCATTGAGTACCGCGTCTCGCTCCTAGAGCTAAGGTACATCGCCATTCCTCTCCCGGGCTCTGCCCCAGGGTACTCCTACTCACAGCTGTCCTTGTTGGGCATGCTGACTTACTTGGCTACCTCGCTACGCAGACAATCCTCATCACCCAACGTGCCAGCGTTCCGGGTTGATTATCTCTGTTCGTACGCGACGCGCTTTCCAAGCAAAGGTATGCCAAGTCTTCCCAGTCATTTGCAGTAATCCTAGATACTGATAGGAACCGCGCTTTCCAAGCAAAGCCGTTCCATCTTCTGAGCTCCTCCCACCCACCCAGAAAAAAGCGTACGAACAGAGATAATCAACCCGGAACGCTGGCACGTTGGGTGATGAGGATTGTCTTAGCTCTAGGAGCGAGACGCGGTACTCAATGACAAGAGGCACGGCTACGCTTGGCAGGCGTAGGGCGGGGGCTGCATACAGGGGTATGAGCAGTTAGTCAACCATCCAACAAGGAGAGTTGAAGAAGAAGCGTACACAGAGGGCAGTTGTCCACGTAGTCTGGCAGAGACTGATGCGGGTGCGTCCGTGGTCGCTGGGGAAGGTCCTTGGCAGGAGGGTGGCAGAGGTACACAGCGATGAACGAATGTGGCGTTCCGCGCCCTTCGTGTTCGTGGATTGAGAACAGGGGTGTCGCAAGCACATTTTACTTTCTCTCCTTCCTATGTCTTGTAGCAGAGCGTCGTAAATCGTGGCAGCATCATCCAGGCAATCTCAATCCCCCATTCCGTCGAAAGGTCACCGCTCGCCTCACGGAGAGCTCGAAGATATTTTCGTGCCTCCTACGCGAGAGCTTGACGCAATTTTGATCTCATTTGAAAAAACTCCTTTGACTGTTACCTCATCTACAACGCCCAGATGTTCGACCCTCCCAACTCCTTTAAATCAACTTTCTCACCCTGACTCTTGATCGCCGCTTCAACAAGCGCCAAATCTCTCAACGTCGCTCTCGGACCACTCTTCTTCTCCACCAACTTCCATTCCTCACTATCCATCCCTTTCCCAAACGCCTCTTCAAAAGCCTTGAATTCTTGTTTGACACCCTCCGATTGATGCTTCTCGACAAGTTCGGTCCCTTGTCCCCCAATACGTGGGGCCGAACGATAGACTTTGACCAAATTGGGACGGACGCCGAAATCGACGATGATGGATCCGGTCTCACCGATGAAGATGGCCGTCTTGGTATCGAGACCTTGTATACCGAAGGAGATGATGATCGTTCCCGTAACGCCGGGGGTCGAGGTCGTTACCGAGCCCGTGACGAGGTCGACGGGTGGGAGGTGGGGTTGGATCGATGAAGCGACGGCGGAGATGGACGTGATGTCGATATTTTGCGCCGAAAGAACGGTTCGCATACCGGCCAAAAAGTGAACACCACCATCTTGGATGTATCTATAGCTCACCCGGACCCACAGGGTTTTTAGTGAGAGCGTGAAGACTTTGGACCAGAAAGATTTTCAATTCAACTCACCCTCCCTGGTACTCGGGTTTCTTCCTCCATTCGGTGTTGTTGTACTTGGAATCAGCTTCGACAAAGCCGAAAAAGTCCAACTTGAATGCCTTGATCTGACCGATCTCGCCCTGGCCGACGAGTTCACGAGCTCGAGCGAAAGAGGCTTCAAAAGGGTATTGTTCGGCGATGATCCTGTTTGAAAAGTAACTCTAGGTCAGCTAGGATTATCCCCGATGAGTTTGGTTGATCTTGTAAAGAAAATGTACCATCCAACTCCTTTGGGGCGGTACTCCTTCTCATACTCCTCGACCAAACCCCTCGCTTCCTCCACCGTACTCGCGACCGGTTTTTCACTAATGACCCCTTTACCGGCCTTCCAAGCCTTCCGAATAACCGAAGGTTGGGTCAGAATAGGAAGAGCGAGGACAACGAGATCGATATCGGAACGAGCGAGGAGGTCGTCCAAGGACCCTTTGGCGCTCGAGTTGGAGTCGTCGGAGTAGACGTCGATCTGGTGGTGAGAGGCGAGCGAAGAATCCGACGCGAGCGTCGAGGCGGAGTGGTACGATCGCGAGTAGACGGCTGCGAGGGTAAAGGAGGGAACATCGAGGATGGCGGGGAGATGCTAGTGAGGTGGGGTAAGAGTGGCTTTTAGTTTCCGTGGCATTAAGAACAACGCAAGCGGTGCAGACCCGAGCGTCGCCCTCGGGGGCTCCAAAGTGGGGCGCGGATTCCGAGCACTTGGCGCGAGCGGGGAGCGGAGGAGAAGAGCCACCGGCATGCATTGTAGTACGTACCGATTCTCTGGCAAAGATGCCAGCACCCAGCAAAGCGACACGGAAGGATTTGGTTTCGCTCATCTTTGATGAAGTAGCGGGGAAGTGGTAGGAACAAGAGAGAAAGAGAGCGCACCCGAGTGGGCTGGTTTCCAGTCGATCGGAGGTGCAAGTTTCTGACGAAATCGTGGACCTGACGACGACCATTCATGGGGTGCCCGACCGATCTGTTCTAGCGTTCGCAATCGCGCGTATTCTGCTGGTCCAAACTTTGGTAACTTTTGCATCCAGAAGAAAATCTTTCAGAGCATCCAATGTTTTCCATCAGACTTGGGCTATTCCGGGAAACATCACGTAACAATACTTTGGCGGGCAGTCCCCCATCACTCCCCCTGTCGCCGCGAGCTCCCACCTGGCTCCCTTTTCCCCCACCTACGGCTCCGCGTGCACCGCCTCACTCATCGCAGTCCACCACCACTTTAGATCATGCCAGCAACAACAAAACCGGACTCGTCAATGCGACAACGCCCCCCAGAAGGAGGTGTCTCGACTTCCCCAGCCTTCCCCAAGGGTGTCGAGCCACTCAACCTTTCTCAGTTCATGCTCGGATCCCCCGTCCCCGGGAAGCGAAAATTGTCGTCTCAGGCGTATAGGGTAAGAACTACAGGATCTGGGTAGCTTTCAAGGATGCGTTTGTGAAATCGCCTTCTGGATCGGGTGAGAGGGCCCGGCGGCCTTCGTTTAGGATTACGAAAGTGGAGCGCCTCCTCTACGCTTCGGAGTCCGAGCCAACGCTACATGGCCGTCGAGAAGAACGGACTCTCGAGTCTTCTTGGGGACAGACAGGGTATTTCACACACTCTTGACCCCCGAACGAGCCGAAATTCCCCAGTCTTGCTCCCTGGATCCCGAGTATCAACCGAAATGATCCGCTGAGCCTCTTCACGCAACCCCACAGGGCGGGAATATCCTACCTCGAAGACTTCGTCTATACCTCTACATCATCTTACCAGTCGTATCACTCCTCCTACTGATCCGCCGCCTCTCGTACCGTTCCCACATCCCCTTCTACCATCCCCTCCCTCTCCCCCCCACGATGAACACGACTTTCTCCCCGACCCCATCCCGCCAAGTTCCCCCCTACGTGCACTACATCTACGGATTATCCCCAACTTTTGGAGGAAAACCTTTCTCCTTCCTCCAATACCTCTGTTTCACTTCTTCATTGCACGTCATCGAACCCGAACGAATCTACTTTCACTACGTCTACGAACCTTCAGGTTGGTGGTGGGAAACTTGGAAAGAGGAAGTCGCGAGTCGAAATAAGACGACGGAATTCATCATGGTCAAACAAAGGGATGTGGTTGAGGTGTTTGGGAACAAGGTCGAACATTTCGCTCATAAGGCGGACGTGATTAGGTTAGAAGTGTTGAGGGATTATGGAGGGATTTATTTGGATGCCGATGTGTTGGTTATCAAAGGTGAGACTTTTTAAGGGTTAGGCTCATCATGGTCAGACGCGTACTGATCGCTAATGGGGTTTTTTCAACTTAAGATTTTGGACCGTTGTACAAGTTCCCGATGGTGATGGCGATGGAATCGCAACCGAACCTCGATCCTAAACTTCCCCCTTCCGGTCTTTGCAACGCCGTGATGCTCTCCAGACCCTATTCATCTTTCGTGGGTGCGTTAACGGCGGTCAACTTTCAAAATCAGCAACAAAGTTATCCCACCCGAAGCATACTAACCCCAATTCAAAAACTGACCTTCCATAGTCCGTTGGTACAACGCTTACCAAAACTTCACTTCCACACGTTGGGCCTACCACTCCGTTACCCTGCCCTACATTCTCGCCCAATCCTACTCATTGGACCTCATCGTTTTGAACAAATTCGCTTTCTTCTGGCCGATCTGGCACGATGATCATTTACGACTCGTTCATCGATTTCCACCAATTTACAATTTTCATCAACCGGATCGATTGGCACCTGGTTATGATACTCAATTCACTTATCATCTTTGGGAATCCGAAGCTTGGGAAAGGTATCTCAAGTATTATGATCCTGAGAGAATTTGGTACAAAAACACGGCGGAGAAGAGGGGGGAGAAGAGGGAAGAGGATGGTAGGAATGATGAAAGTAGTTTCTCGAGGGAGGCGAGGAGGTTCGTTAGTTTGGAATTGAGGATCAAGTGGAGGAAGGCGGTGAAGGAGGGAAAAGTCAAGGAGAGGGAGTGGGAGCAGGATTTGGTGTAGGCTTACGCTTTGCTTTTGTTTTTTGTTTTGTGATGATCTGAAATTTTGCATTGCCCGACAACCTCGATGAGAGACTTGATCTGTCCGACAGCACTTGACCGAAAGGAAGCTTAAGAGAAGGAAAGACCACGATCGAACCAGGCGACCCGAAAAAAGGGAATACAAGAACTGTATAGCAAAACACACAGACAAAAAAGAAGAAAGCAAAGGGAGTAGTAAGAAGAAAATGATGGTCGAAACCATTGTCCATGCGTGTCGATATAAACCTGCGTCCTCGTCATCATTTTCAGGGGACATCGGGGTGCCTCAGTCGCTCAACCCAAGTTGATCTCTCGCCCCTTCAACGACCACCCCAACGACCACTCAGCATCACATCTAAGCGAACCAAACCGCGCCCGCGGCAATAAGCAGAGCCCCCAACCCGACCTGCACACGACCTTGCGCATCGCCAGTAAACACATTCGCGGACTTGGTCTGTGTCGGGAAGCCTTGACCCTGGAAGATGGAGGTGATGATCACCGCCGTAGGGGTGGTGTTGAAAGGCGTTGTGCTCGAAGTGGAGACGGTAGGAGAAGCGGCGACGGGGGAGGCGGCATTCGTCGTTGGTGAGGCGGCGGCGGTCGTCGCTGCGGCAGTTGTGGCGGTTGTGGCGGCGGCGGTGGTGGTGGTGGTGGTGGCGGCGGTTCCTCCGGCGACGGTGGCGCAGTAAGCGGTCAAGTCTGTCGTGCGATGAAGAAGGGCAACATTTAGCATCTGCTGTTTCCATTCTCGTCTCATGACATGTTCCAGCCGTAGCCCTCTCCGACGTCGGGCTGCTCGTATGCGCCGAGGTCCGCCACTTTGAAAGCTCGCCGCCACGTCCCGGTGTTTTCATCTCGTCCAGGCATCCATCCACTGATTCGAGAACACGACTGAAAAGGGTCCACTCACCAGCCAAAGCCGTCGCCGGTAAGGCGAGCTGAGGATCGCTCGCTGCGGTCAAGGCCGTAGTCATGCAGGTCGAGCACGTGGTGAAGGCCGTGACGAACGCGGCGTCACAGACGCAGGTGTTGTAGTCGGTCGTCGCGGCCGTCGTGGCCGGTGTGGAGGGACAGGCCTGGGAAGAAGAGAGGATGTAAGAAGGTCAACAACTGCCGGCTCGCTCGTCATGGCTCGTCCGCCGGGTTTGTAGTCTAGGAATAGGTCGGGGATGACCGAAGCGACGGGAGGTTATTCCGTCGCCGCATATCGGACCCCACAGATTGTTTATTTTCGGCTCCTTCTCGCAGGAAACAAACGCCAAACGGGGTTTTAAGTGCATTCGCGCATTCGCAATGTCTCCTGAGAATGGCACCGCTCGTCGGCGCCAGATGTTCCCGAAAGGAGGTCCTTTTTAGAGGAGGCCTCGCGCGACCCGACCGACCAGCCCGGGCGGACAGCGTTGGCGGCGGCGGTTGGTGCACGCCAGCCCAAACAATCGGCGCGGACAAGTAGAGCCGAGCGAGGTGCGAGGTCGAGGTGCCAGACTGCGGGTTTCGATGGCCAGTTGTGGGATGATAAATAAGCTACTTACGCCGAGACTGGTGAGCCATGTCGCACATGTCGTCGAGCACGTTCCGGGGATGATGGTCGAGAGCGTGTCCTGTACACGAGCGAGGAGGCCGAGCGAGGGGAGGCGCGGAAAGGAAAGAATCAGTTTCAGTTTCAGTTTCAGTTACAGCCCAAGTCATGCAGGGATTAGTCGTGTGTACTGACCTGCTCCGTGACGATCGTCGTGATCGTTTGGGCTGTGAGATTTAAAAAGTCGACCCAAGTGCGGTGCGTATACGGATGTATCACACGGGTGAGGTGATGCGATCGATCGGAGTGCGAAATCAGGTCGAGCACGACGAGAGCAGCGACCGGCGAGCGAGGTGACGTGAGCATAGTAAAAGGGCATGGTTAGTCACTGAACCAGCATGGTTGAAGGACATGCACAGAGCTCTGATGCCATGCCATGCCAGCGCAGTGCAGCACCTATATTGGAGGTGACCGCCGCACTCGGTCGCCACACACACACACACACACACACGCACGCGCGCCGCGTCCGAAGCCAAGCTGAGCATGTTGTGGCAGCGCTCAGAGAGTCAACCACGAGGGAGAGGGAGACTCACCCAGTGCGCAAGGCATGACCAACAACAGACCGGAGAGCAGCAACGTCCGTGTTCGGTTGACCATCGTTGAGGGAGGTTGCGGGTGGAGTGGGTGGCAGTGGGATCTGCGCACGAGAGACCGTTCACGGTCGGACGCCGCCTCACGCCGCCTGCGCGCCTGGGCCAACGATCTGAATTCCCACACGCTGGGGGCGGCGACCACACACGCGCCTGTGCGCCAATGGCGGTGCGACCCATCGAGTCTCCGAGAAAAGAGCTGGGACGCGAGGGAGCATGATCCAGCAGGGGAAGCAACGACCTTTTGCACAGCCAAATTCGAAAAAAGAAGAACCATGGTGAACGATGGCTCAGCTTGTGTGTGAAACTCAGGTCAACTATGAGGAGCGTCGGGCTTTTAAAACCCCTCAAGCGCGAGCTCGGACCCATCCAAAAGTTCGTGCAAAACACACTCGACAAAATTGCATGCATAATGCTACATGATCACAGCCCCCGCCCCCGCCCCCCCCCCCCCCCCCCCCCCCCCCCCCCCCCCCCCCCAAAAGAATCCCTACACCTCAAAACCCACCATTTTGACCTCCAAGCTCGTCGAATTAACCAACACGACCTGACCCGTTTGCGAAAATTTGGGTACGAGGATCAGACGCGTCCTCAGCGGTTCACCACCTGGCTGTGGGGAGGGATGCTCGAGTAGTTGGGTTTCGAATTTAGGTTGGTTCGACATAAAGTAGACTTGAGGGGTCGAGTGGAGGATGAACGGATCGCGGTCGGAGAAGGGGTAGCACCCTGAAAGGATAGAAACGGGTGATTAGGTTTCTGAGATCATCAAGTCAGACTTTTCGCTGATGACGTACATAACGTATCGGGACACGTCGGTGCGATGTGCGACCATTCTAACGTCTTGATCGCCACTCCCAGGCGGTCCTCCGAGGTCAAGTACTTGAAAATGTCGTCCAGCGGTTGCCCGCTCGTTCCCAGGAAGCTGAAAGGCGTCAGAATAGGCCAGGGATCAGTCCATGTCGGCTCATAAACGCTCGATCAGAGTAGGACTCACTTGGCCTGCCCTATTTGAAACCAACTCGGATTCATCCTCGACTTGAAACCCTCGTACCCACTCGCAAGGGGCAACATCGCCGGATGCAACTTGGCCTGCGGCATCGTCGGCGCCACAGGATCCGATTCACCCGACATCAAATCGACGTTCATACTCGGCAAGATCTGTTCCAACCATGCGTCCAATGCTGACGCGGGTTTGGCAGAATAAATGGAAGCGTCGTAGCCGTATCGTTTGGGTTTCTTTTCTGTTGAGGTCGAGGTGGTACCGTTGTTTTGGGAGGTTGCGGCATCGTCGATCGGTTCGGGTTGGGCCATCGAGTTGCCTGCTAGGATCACCCGCGTAATCTTGGCCGCTTCTTCCGAGTGCTGTGATACGCCCACATATGGCAGCTACTTAGCGGTTTCATCGACACACGCTTAGAAACCCTACTCGATGGAACGTACCTCATTCCCACCCAATTCACCCAATAAGTACTCGACCAACAACTCCCTCCTCATCTCCTGCGTCCGATCCCGATCCCCCATTTCCAACCCACTCACGATCGCGACCCATTCTTCGGGCCGATCTTCGTCCGAGACGTTCATCACATCCGCATCCTCGGTGATGGGTGCAGGTGGGGGTAGACCGGCATAACAAAAGTCCGTGACGTGGAAGTCGCCGGAGGGGAGTTCTTTACCTAGCGCGGCCATGATCGTCCCTGCTCGTTCGATGATCAAAGTCGGTCTCTTTCTTTCAAGCAGCTGAAAGCGTTTTCGGAAAAGAAGATACCTTACCTGTTACGAACGTCCCGGCCGCTTTTTCAATTGCCGGCCCGACGAGTCGAACACGACCTGATTCATCCTCGAGCATGATCTCGTCCGAGACGGAGCAGAACTTTCGTCTCGGCGGTGGGGCGGCAATGTAGTGCTGATGACGGGGACAAGAACCCAAAGTCAGTGAAGAGGATATTCGATTCGAGTACGGTGACCACCGAGAAGGCACACACCTCGCGTGCAAGGTCTTCGAGCACGTTGGGCTTGAGCGGCATGTCCATGTACACGGTGCCGATGATGTAGCATTGCACCCCGGCCTTGACGTCGAGCATGCGAGGAACGTGTTGCGGAGAGTCTGTAGAACGAAAAAGCAGAGGTACTATGAGTTCCTTGCACACCGAAAGAGAGCACCCCCCCAAAATGCTGTAACCGCCTAATTCCGCTCGCCCATCCTGATCGACGTGACGCGACTCGACGCGTCGCACATCGCAACACCCTCCTTTTGCCCGCCTAACTTCTCTATCCCACTCACCCTTTGCCGCGTTCCATTTCGCTTTGGCATTCTTCAACACTCTCGGGCGCAGGACGACGAGTCGGAGCCAGTACAGGTTGGCGTATTGCTTGACGTACGCGCGATCATTCCGGTCGATCGTGAAAGCTGGACGGGAGAGATCGTCGGGTGGAGGTGTCAGGGAACGAGAGTCGAGTCGGAGGGGCATGGTGGAGGAACTGTGGATAAGGTAGAGAGCTGGCGGTGGTGGGTGGCCTGGAGGCTGCGTACGGGAAACTGTGCACGGAAGCTGGATTAGCCTTATAGCTCTCTTGGTGCGACGCCCTCGAAATATGGCTGAGCCACGCTGAGCTCGGACCGCTCCGCGTGAGTATTGGCCGCGCTAATCTGCGCTAATCGACTGCTAATCGTGGCCGCTGCCCGGAGAAAGAGCGCGCCGTCATCGCCGTGCCCCACATCTGATCTCTTTTTTCCGCTGCCGTCCCTTGCGCTACCCTCCACGCACTCCTACCTCTTCCACCCCAACACGATGGCGACCGCAAACACCCTTCTGACCCCCTTCGCCCGCCCTTCCACCTCCCCCGCGATCCTGCTCCCCGCCTCATCGCATCTGCCCAACACGACGCTGAGCTATCGCCAACTCGCTTCCCACATCGACTCCCTGCGCCAACAACTCGAAGCTTGGTCAGGGGGATTGGAAGCTGGGGATGTGGTTAGTATGAGTCTGATCAATGGGCCCGAGTTTGCGATCGCTTTCCTCGGTGTCGGCAGTCATCGGTCAGTTCACTCTCCCACGTCCTGACCGACATTCCTTCCGAGGAGTGAGGACCGCATCACGTCATACCGCACATCACTCATCGCCGATTCTCAACCCCTCCCTCCAGATGCGTCGCAGCCCCTTTGAACCCGACCTACAACCCCTCCGAAGTGGCCTTCTACTTCGAAGACACGCAATCGCGCCTCGTACTCGTCCCTTCGGGAGCGATCAAAGCGAACCATTCCGCCGTTCAAGCCGCGAGGAAATTGAACGTCCCCATCGCCGAAATTTCGTTCGATGGCAAGAACGTATCCTTGGACTTTGAGAAGAAGGATTCGACGGGCGGAGGGAAGAAGATTGAAGGCAGTGGTCAGCCGAGGGAGGATGATGTGGCGCTGGTTTTGCACGTAAGTTTAGCTTAGAGAGGAGCACTGGAGGCGGCCCCTATACGGTGATCCGCGCTCACGTTCTTCCGTCGCTCACTATAGACGAGTGGTACGACCGGTCGTCCCAAGGGTGAGTAAGCGATCTGCGCTGCAATAACCCTGCGATCGGATGACTGATACCCCAGCATTCGTCGCGACTCTCAGCCGTGCCGTTGACTCACCTCAACCTCGCCACGACGATGCACAACATCGTCAACACGTACAAGCTCACCGCGCGTGATCGAACCTACCTCGTCATGCCTTTGTTCCACGTCCATGTGCGTACAGAACGAGTTGAACCTGGGCACAAAGAGTAGCGATTGATTCTCGTCGACTGTCTTCTTCTCAGGGCCTCGCAGGCTTTTTAGCCCCGTTGCTCTCGGCAGGCTCCGTCGTCATCCCTCCCAAATTCTCGGCAGGAACCTTCTGGGCCGAGTTTATCAGCGCCAAAGCCAACTGGTACACTGTACGTACCTTCCCCGCTCACTGAATCCCTTGACTCTCCTTTACCCGTGGAGCTCATCGAAACCTAATATCGATCCTCCTCAGGCCGTTCCTACAATCCATCAAATACTGTTGAGCACCAAGTTGCCCAAGCCTATTCCCGACATCCGTTTCATCAGGAGTTGCTCGAGTGCTTTGGCTCCTGCGACGTTGGAGAAGGTTCGTTCTCGGGTCTTCGACTTAAAAGGGACTGAGTTCCTGAGCTAAAGCAGTTTGACATTCGTCGTCGCAGGTCGAGAAGGCGTTCAATGCACCTGTGCTAGAAGCTTGTACGTCTCATCAACCTTTGTTTTTTTGATGCAAAATCTCAAGCTAATACACTCTTCACTATTCAGATGCCATGACCGAAGCCGCGCACCAAATGACCTCGAACCCCCTCCCCCCTATGGCCCGTAAACCAGGAACGGTCGGCATCGGCCAAGGCGTATCGATCCGCATCCTATCCCTCTCCGAAGACAAGGAAGTCGAAGAAGGCGAAGTCGCGATCAAAGGGTTGAACGTTACTTTGGGTTATATTAATAATGAAAAGGCGAATAAGGAGAGCTTTACCAAAGATGGGTACTTTAGGACCGGAGATCGGGGCAAGTTGGATCCGGAGGGGTACTTGACCCTTACGGGTAGGCTGAAGGAATTGGTACGTCAATTCGGCGGGGATTTTTTTTCGCTTCTTTACTTCTTACTGATCATGATGACGTCGATACCGTTCATAGATCAACCGAGGTGGTGAAAAGATCTCCCCTCTCGAAGTTGACGCGGCCTTACTCTCGCTCCAAAACGTCAACGAAGCCGTCGCGTTCGGTGTACCCGACCAAAAATACGGTGAAAAAGTCTGGGCCTGCGTGGTCATCAAAGAAGGAGCGGATTTGAAGGAGAAGAATATCATTGAGCAAGTTAGGAAGAAGATTTCGAGTTTCAAGTGCCCCGAGAAGGTGTTTGTGTTGGATTCGATCCCCAAGGGTCCGACAGGCAAGATCAATCGACGTAATTTGGCGGTGAGTCGGAGATTGGTAGTGTTCGACGTGTGGGTTGGTCGGGTCTTGATCTGGGCTTGTGTTAATTTGTGGGTGTAGACCAAGTTTGCGCAACAGGAGAAGGAGAACGAGGGCAAGGCTAAACTCTAAGCTCTCGGCCCGCCCACATCGCCCAAATCACTTCTGGAAACTTGCACCACGTCATGGCTTCGCTTTTCTCGCTACTCGTCGAGGTCATTCGCTGGATTGCGTACGTTGCTTTCGGATCCCCAGAGTCGGTCACATAGCCTCACGCCTCAGAGAGCCTTGACGGGCTTGTGGGCGTTCGTCAAGGCTTGTCCGATACTTAGGTTCGTGGAATCGTAAAACGTGTATGCAATCTGTTGGTCGATATGTAAATATGATAGAAGATCTCTGTCTTGAGATAGATAGCTGGACGGTCCTGTACTATTCCGAGTCCTATCATCAATTGGCTGAAGCGAAGAGCGCGGTTCGCGCTGAGAGCATCGAAGAAGCTGTCCCCCATGAAAGCTGGACTGACCCCTAAACCCTTGCTTCTTTGCCACCCTCCATGCTAACTCTATGCGAGCCTCGGCCTTTGGCTATACTTTTAATCGATCGAGCCGAGTCGGAAACTCTAACACTAATCCTGCAGTGTGTGATCCTCAGCGTCGACGATGTCCGAGTCTCGTGCAACTAGTCCCGTATGACGTCAAACTTTGGTAATGCTCGACACGCAGAATCCGACGGCTTACCGAGAGTGCCTTTCTTCTCGCACAACACTGGGGTGAACTTCAATCTCTGGATTGGGACAAGAGGATCACTTCCAAGTATGATCCGGACTTTTGGGCAAAACCATTCCCCTCACTGCTGGTCCACATCGGTCGGAGTTTAGGGAATCTTCCTTCCACTCTCTCGGCCTCAGCTCAGAGCAGAGCTTGGACACCGTATCAGCAGACCGCTTACGACGATTCGCTTGTATCTATACCCAGGTACCTCGCTGATTATAAGTACCAAGGTACAGATTCGTAAGCCGGTCACGTTCGCTAGGAATTGCAGGCACATGGCTGGACGGTTTTGAACCACTATACTAGCAGCCTGAGGATGAAAGTGACCTTGACTTACTACCAGCTCTGCGAGGTGGCGATCTTGAGCTCGTGAGTTTGCTAGATCAATCCCTCCCCCAGCGATCTGTTCTTCGTGAACGAAGCAAGACCAGGTACCTTCTGCTGTGTGAATAGACCTCTGGATGTTTTACAACTAGCGCATTTCGCTGAAAAACCACCTGCTCGCCCGAAATCTTGTTGGAGAGGGGCAAGTTGTCGAGACGACGGACTCGACGGCCAATAATGCGTGATCCCGATCATTGATATCGGACTCGCGACTGCCTTTTGACAAAAAGGCGAATGGCGGCGAGAAGGCAAAGGCTTGGCGTAAACTTTCTGTGACGTCAAATTTAGAAGCCGTTGCTTCGTGTGGGGTTCGCGCCGTGTTGTGTGACCTTGCGCGCGCGAGTCGGACAATTTGCCCCCACGCGCGGGGCCCCGCCGGTGAGTATTCGCCAGCGGAAAAACGTTCGGGGTAATTCGACCGTCTATAGTCCGAAGGCGAAGGCACCATTCGGACCCGTTTCCTGTAGCAGGCTGCTTATGAAGAGCCCTTTCCTCCTTCTGCCACTCACGAACCAAACATCGCGCTCTCGACTTTCTCGTCGCCAATTGCATTTACGTCCACCCGTCGACCCTTCAGCGCGAACGAGTTCTCTCCGCCCCGGCTCCTTTTAGAAGCCACGTCACCCTGGTGTGAACGCGCTTGGTCCCCCACATTTACCGCTTCGCGCGCACATTTCTGCCGCAACGAGGATGGACAACGAGAAGTCTCGCCCCGTGGAGGCGCCGGCGACCTATCGCTCCGAGCCGTACAAGCACGAGCAGCTGATGCAGCACATCGAGGATTCGTCGGGCCGATCTACGGCCTCCGAACATGCCGGTGAGGGCAGCTACTCCAATACCCACAATGGCGAGGAACTCGTCAAGCCGTCGAGGATGTTTACTCCCGAGGAAGAGGCCAAGATCTGGCGAAAGGTGAGCGGCCCCAAGACTTTACTCGCATTGCAATACGTGCAGAAGTTCACACTGCTGCTGGCGATTGCTCCGTGCAGGTAGATCTGCGCTTGTTGCCGTACCTCGCCTTGGTGAGTTGGGCTGATCTGGAAGACGGGCAGAGCTTGCGAGGGTTTTCGCTAACGAGGCGCAACCAATCCTCTTTCCGCAGCTTTACCTACTGTCGTTCATGGATCGCGGAAATATCGGGAATGCTCGTCTTGCCGGGCTCGAAGCTGATCTCAAAATGACGGGTGGGTCGATTACATCTTTGCCACACCCAGCGTCGTGTCGGCCAGTCGGGCTAATATCTTTTTCCGGCATCTCATCCGCAGGAAACGACTATTCCATTGCACTTTCGGCCTTCTTCATCAGTTACTGTCTGTTTGAGGTTCCTTCGAACTTGATGCTCAAGAAGCTGCGACCATCGATCTGGCTCAGTTCGATCACCATTGTCTGGGGCATCGTCATGACTTTGAGTAAGTCGCCTGACAAGGAGGAGATTTTTTTAAATGTGAGACCTGATCAGGTGCTGACAAGAGGCTGGTATGAAATCTGCAGTGGGAGTCGTACACAACTTCGCCGGCCTCGTCGCGACTCGCGTGGCTTTGGGTATCGCCGAAGCTGGCTTGTTCCCAGGGTACGCCGGCTTTGCTCCTTCCGCTCGCGTGCTTCCCTGCTGACTCGGTGGTCTGCATCACAGAGTCATTCTCTACCTCACACTTTGGTACCCTCGTCACATGTGCCAGCAACGCATCGCGTTCTTCTTTTCGGCGGCCACTTTGGCGTGAGTTCTGGCGTCAAGTGGCGATGCGGGAACATACCCTCCAGAAAGCTGACCTGCAAACACCTGCCGATCTTTCAGTGGCGCTTTCTCCGGACTCTTGGCATACGGCATCCAGTTTATGAGTGGAGTTGGCGGCCGTAACGGATGGTGCTGGATCTTTATCCGTAAGTCATGAGCAGCGTCTAATCCGCTGCCACGCTCACTGACCCATGCACTACTGCTCCTCCTTTAACGCCGCTCAGTCGAAGGGCTCCTGACTACCTTGGCCGGCATCGGTGCCTTTTGGGCCATCGTCGACTCGCCGCGATCCTCGCATTTCTTGACCAAGGAGGAGCAGGACTTCATCATCTGGCGCAAGACGACGGATTCGGGCGCCTCGGGCGAGGCGACCAATGTCAGCTGGACCTACATCCGCCAGGCTCTGACGTCGTGGCAATGCTGGCTCGCTCTCGGCTACTACTTCGGCATTGTCGTTCCTCTGTGAGTTGGGCACCGGCATCGAATTTTGGCCAGTGGAACTGGTCCAGCGACTGACAGGAGGTTTTGTTAACTGTTGCAGTTACTCGATCGGTCTCTTCATGCCCACGCTTATTCAAGCATTCGGCAAGTACACCCGACCTCAAGTCCAGCTCCTGACAATCCCTGTCTACGTCTTTGCTTGCATCTACGTCCTCATCACCGCCATCTACGCCGATCGCATGAAGACTCGTTTCCCCTTCGTTATGGCCGCCTTGGGTCTCTCTGCACTTGGCATCATCATCAATCTCACCCCTGCACCGAGTGGTGTCAAGTACTTTGGTCTCTTCTTGACGGCTGCCGGCTCGTACGGTGGCTTGCCCGCTGTCGTGACGTGGCTCTCCAACAACTTGTCCGGTCAGACCAAGCGAGGTGTCGGAAGTGCATTCCAGGTGAGTCGTCTCTCACTCGTACTCGACACAGGGTGTGGTTCAGAAGCTGATTTATCTTCAACCTGCTCATAACACTAGATCGGAATTGGCAACTTGGGTGCGCTCGTCTCATCCAACGTCTACCGCAAAAAGCCACGCTATTTCCTCGGTCGTGAGTTGACCGAAGCATAAATAAATCGCCCTTGGACCAATCCACTGACCTTGTGACCCCGCTCTGACTCTTTGTAGACGGCACCGTTTTGGGCTGCATTGTGCTCGGCTTGTTCTGCGCGCCCCTTTACGCCTGTCTACTCAAGCGCGAGAACGAGAAGAAGGAGCGCGAGATCGAGTATCAGAACTCGTTGCCCGATCACGAGAAGCGTGTCTACTCCCTTCAGGAGCTACGCGACTTGGGTGACAAACACCCCTCGTTCGTGTACACAATCTAGGGAGCCTTGGTCCTGATTATGTTTGCCTCGTGACTTCCTGGGGTTTTTTCTTATCTGGGTTCCTGAATGGTGGAAGGTTTATTTTCCGAGGTGTAGATGACTCGTTCGCTCTGTAAAAATATTGTCGTTTGGACTCCTTGTAAGCCGCAGCAGCAAGAATGGGAGCAGGTCTGTTGGTTGCCTGGACGGTCGGTGCATTTCTCCAGGTAGGAGACAGCGCTCCTTTTGGGCCGATATGGGAAACGGCGAGCGAGCCGGTCAGGAGAGCAGCTAGGAGAGCACCCGCTTAGCGGCCGTGGACGCCAGCATGGCGAGGCGCGAGCTCACTTGACTTCGACCCGTCCCTCATCTTCGCACCGTTGTCCCCGACCACTGCCTCCTCTGTCCTCCACCACCCGTAAATCGTATGCTCTTCAAGCACAGTCTGGCAGGTTGAGGAGGCGGATCGAACGCCCTTATCCCTCCCTAGTCTGCGGTCCACGTGGCAGCTACTAGCTTTCTGAAGACGTCACCTGAGTCCTCCTCGACTGGCTGGCAAACCCGGCGGTCGCGGTGCTAGCCGTGACGAGGACGCGCTCTCTCAGCTCACTTTCACCCATCTCGGAACGGCTCACTCGCCTCCAGTGGTCGCATTCTTACAAGACACGCCCTTTGAGGCGGGTCAATGGCGTCTAACCAACACCCGCAGCTACCCTATCCCCCGCCGCGTGCGAACCACCTCCGACTGACGATCCGCCATCTCTACACTGACCGATGGATCGTGCTCGAGGTGCCCGAGACGATGAGGATAGGCGAGGTCAAGCTGCAAGCACTGCAAAGACTCCTCCCCTGTGGGACTCCGTCCGTTTTCCGAGAAAGTGCTCAGCGTGAGACATTGCAGGTCGCCGTCGCGACGCAGCGCAAACAGGCGACCTCAGCGGTCATGTCGACGTCAACGCATTCAGTTACATCGCATTCACAGGCAGCCAAAAATGCTATCCGTACTCTTACCGTGAGTTCAAGCTGCAGCTCATTCCTTCTTTATCACGCGACCGCCCCTGCGACGAGCTCTGGTCTGACTTGAGACTTTAACCTCGGGCGCTGAGACAGGGGCCACCCGAACACGCCTCCTTTCCGGCTCAGGAGCCGAGTTCACCCTTCGTGCTCGGCGGCGGCTTCTCGGAAGTTTTCCGCACACCCGCTTCCTCGGCCCAATCATCCATGCCAGAAGGATCGCCGAATCAAAGCTTGTTCGACGAATCCTCCTCCTCGGCCCATGAAGTGTTCCCGGACTCGACCTCGTCGTTCAGCACGGGCAGCCAGATATCGCTCCCCCGTACAGCGGAGGAAGAGGAGTGCATTCGACCCCATCCGCCCCCACAGATGCCATACGAGACCGAAGCATTCCAGGGTACTAGTCTCCCTCCTTCGGGACGACGCTCGTCCGTCGCGGTCACGGCGATGTTCGCTCGCGGTGATGGTCGAGGCGGCCCGACCGCCAAGCTTTCGGGGGCCGTCAAGGCACTTCCGTCCAAAGTGACCAGATCGAGGAGTCGTACGGTCCCACAAAAGGAGCAATCCGACCTGTTTGGGTTTTCAGGCCGAATGATCAAGCGGGAAGAAGAGATGTGGTCCTTTGAGCAACACCGACTCGTCAGCGCGGTCTTGGTGCGTTTGGCCTGCTTCAACTGCTTTTTCCGGGCGCCGGCTCTGATCCGGGCCCCTTCCTCTCCTTTCTTCCGTAGGGCTGTCACTCGGACGACGCTGCCATGGTCGGTCGAAAGTTGAAGCAATATGACGTGTTGACGGTATGTTTCGAGTATGCTACCGACACGCTCCAAGCATCTGATCTGGATCGGTATTTCTCAGTTGTTGCCTGGGGGGGTCCAATTCGATCCACCGCTGAGCCAATATCCTCAAGCGTTCCTGTTCATCGAGAACGTCCTCGTCTCCAAAAGTCCCGTCGACACGATCCCAGGACTACGTCTACTCATGTCCGAGTCGTCGAAATGGTGAGTCGAACCTTGGTACACATGCTCGGCTCCGAGGCCCAGTTGACATTGTGAGACTGGTCGGAGTCGGCCCCCCCTACAGGAAATGGTCATCACGTTCGCTCATGGTGTGCGAGGGGCAACTGCAGTTGTCTAAGGTATTTCATTAAAGTCTGTAAAGATCTCAGGTACCGCTGTGGTGGTTCTGAAACTTCCTCTGCCGCTGATGACAGGGACCAGTGACTGAATTTACGGGTTCGCTGCCCGCCCTCGCCGTCAAGTCGCAGGAGATAGCACCGCCCGGATCTCGGAGTACGTTCTCCCCTATCCTACACCTTTTTCAGCGATAATTTCTTACTTTATTTCATCCCTTTTCTTTACGCAGAGTTCATCGTCGCCCTTCGGTTCGGTGACGGTCGCTCGTTGATCCTCTCCCCAACTTCTTATGCCGATTACGTCAACCTGATGCGAGTCACGGGCGAAGATGGGAACGAGTTCTTGGAGCCTAGCGATTCGTTGGAGTATAGGTTCAATGGTAAGTCTTGTCAAGAAAGAAGCCAACTTGCTCTCCAATTTCTGATGAATCGGGGGATTTTTTTTTGCATCCAGCCATCAACCTCGCTTATGCATCCCACCACGGCGGATTGAACACCAACCCCTCTCCGACCCGATCCATCTCGATCACCGGCTCAGTTTCGAGCGAATCGAACCGTTCCCAACGCCGCAGTACCAAACCCGAAGCATTGAATCTTCCTCCTGCCATCACGACCGATTTCTCAACCGACGCATTTCGCTTTCCAACTTTTGCTCAACCAAGAACTGCCTCGGCAAGTTCACCTAAGGATCTCAAACCTTGCGAAACTAACGATTCGGACCCCAAGGAACGTGCGAGATGTCAAACTCTACCACTTCCTCGAGGGAAGGAAGATAATTTCGATTGCTTGAGATCGATTTTAAGTTCGACGACGAAATGGTCTTTGAATACCGGGATGATATCGAAGACGCCTAGTAGTCCGCCACCTCGATCGGAAAGTGAACGCGAAAGGGAAAGGATGTTCACAGATGCGACGTCAAGTTCGAAATCATCCCCCTCCCCGCTGCCCGATGTAGGTGGTGGTGGTGGTGGTGGGGTAGAGTTGGAGCGTTCGTTTAGTACGAGACGACATCATCAATCGAGTTGTTCGGTCGATTCGGCGATCGAGAGGTCCGTTATAACTTCTCAGTCTCATGAGGCGGCAGTGTCGGTGCCTATGGATCGACGAACGCCTTTGACGAATGAGTGGATGGCATTGATGAAGGAGACGAATCAGGGGAAGGAGGCCTTTCGTGGTGGTGAACCTATTCAACAAGGTTCAACCATGCTTAAGGCTTCAAAAAGTACCAGCTCATCCCGAGGAACCGACAGCCAACCCTCCGCTTCTCCCATCCACGAAAATCCGGTTTCCTCCTCCTACGATGACGAAGATGACGATGATGACAAAGAAGATGAACTCTTCCTCGCGCAAGCGATGCGTAAGAAATCCATCATCTTTGACCGTAACGAAGAGATACGACGCCAACAAACTTTATCGTCGAGAAGGGGGAAGAGTCAGACGATGGTCGCTAGGAGACCGACGACGGCGAGGAGTAGTTTGGGTCCGATGATGGGTGGCGTTGGGGGAAGTGTGTTGACGAAGCTCAATTTCGAGTCGAGACGCCCTTCGTTGCCTCGAGGATAGTCTCGGGAGGGGGCGACGTTTAACTTATAGTAGTTCTCGGTGCATTGAGTACGGAGCACATGCTTGATGGAAACTGGATTTCGTAGTGTGCTGTGCATAGAGTGGGGAAAAGATGAGGCGATCCGTTGCAAAAAAAAAATGACATCGACAAGAAAACAAATGAACGAAAACGAGAGGGGATGCACACAGATAGGTACGAAAGACACGGCACATGCAGATACAATACGGAACCCAAACACGACGAAGAACAAGCCGAACTAGGACAGACGTAGAAGAGTCTACGTGTGTCAAGAATCGGGGACGAAGTCGAGCGTCACACTCGAACCGGTCGCGATGGGGGCGAGTGCCGTCCTCTCCTGGTCGATGATGTCACTGGGTACGGCAAGAGGAGGCGATGCGCCGGCGGGTGTTTGGGTCGTCGCGTCGGCAGTTTGTGCTCTCGAACGAGAAGGACCACCTCCATCGACCGGGCCTTCTTCTTCGACCCCATCTTCAGCCGTGATACTGGCCCTACAAATCGGACACACGCGCTTGCTCTCCAACAACCACGATTCAATCTCCTCCTTGTGGAAAAGATGCCCACAGGGCAACTCCATCACCGCGTCACCGTTTTCAAAGTCGGAAAGACAGATGGAACATTCGTTCGAAGGTCGGAATTTGAGGTTCGAGCGACGGCGGGGGGCTAGAGCGGATGAGGAGGGGTTCGGGCGACGGATCCGTCGTGTGATGGCGTCGGGGAGGTATTTGAGGTAGGCTGGGCGGGGAGTCGCAGCCGTGGTCGAGCTAGAAGAGTCGAGCAAAGGCGTCGATTCGGTTGCGATGGGATGAACGGAGGAGCTCGATCCGATCGCTTGCTCTTCATCCAAAGAGATCGACACCGTTTGTGGCCCCTTTTCGGTATCACCCCACAGGAAGACGGGCAACTTGGCGACGACGTCGCGAGGCGCTCGGTCCAATCGACGTTGGCGGATCATTCGGAGACGTTGGGTAAAGACCGTCAAGAGCGTGAGAAGAGAGGGCAGGAAGAGGATCAGGACGAGTAGGTCGAGCAGGGGCCAAGCAAAGAGCTCGTCTTTGGACAAGGTGACGAGCAGGCCTTGCGGGTCTTTGGATTGCCCGTCTTGCACGTCCTGCCAGGTTCGAAGGATCGAGAGATACGAGGCTCGCGAAACGAACGTTGAAGGTATCCGGATATCATGGGTATCATCTGTCAAACACGTACGCTACAACATCAGCTCATGAAGAGGTGGGATCTTGTCGGGGTGATTGTGCTTACCTGGGCTCCAAGGCGTGAGCAACCCGAACCCACCCGAGACGCCGCCTTCCTGCGTACTCGAGTCACCAAATACAACAGCAGCGACGTTCCTCTCTTGCGCGAACCTAACTTTATTGGAAAAGGGGCAGCCGCCTCGTTCAATCAGGGCGATCCAACCCTGTCGTGGTGGGGTAGGGTACTTGTGGAGCGATGAAGAGTCGTCGGGGGTCGAGGAGAGGTTGCAGGCGTGCATATCGGTGTCGGCGAAAGCCGTGATGGGGTAGAGGTACGACTGCAGAGGTTCGAGGAGGATGTGGGGGCCGAATGAGGCCGGTCTAGAAGCGTACATTGCTTGAGTGGCCTGTGGGCGTGAGAAGTACATGGTCAGTTGAGCGGTTCAGACCGGGGTAGAGCTTTCGTGACAGCGAACCAACCTCGACGAATACCGCGCTCTCACTCCAATTGGACCAAGCACCATCGACGACACTTTCCGAATCCACCTCGACATCGTCATCACCATCAAAATCTTCAACGTAGTATACCTGATCGGCCGACATGACGGTGTTCCCCGGATCGAGAAAGAGCGGAGTGAGCCAGTTGCCGAGCGCTTGGACGGAGCCGAGGACATGGTGGCGGTAGCTCAAATAGACGTCGTCCCAATTCCTCGACGAGGCCGGAATGACGATGAGACGAGTGTCAAAGACGGGTCTTGCGGTAAGTTCTAGCCAGGTTGTGTCAATCGTTTGGCTGGCACTGGCACTGGCACTGTGGGTGGTGCTGGTGCGGAACAGTTCGTCGTGGCGACGCGGATGGAAGCGTGACGACGACACGAGCAGCACCGACACGATCAACGCCGACGCCGTCACTACGACCAGCAATCGGAGGTACGATCGACGAAAACGACCACCGTGTGCTGGGGATGCGTTGTTCGTGGTGGTTTCATGGTGAGCGGATGTGGCGGTGTAGATGCTGCGGTGACTCTGTCTGAGCCGACTGCTGTTCGAGTCATGCGTGCCGTCGTCAGCGCTAGCGCTCGACGAGGCCCGTGCGACGATAGCGGGCGTCGTATTAGTAGTGGCGCCGGTGCGACTCCAAGTGGGGAAGGAGGCCATCCTGCGATCACGTCACGTCACGTTGACCCAGTCCAGCAGCTACAGCGGCGGGCACACGATCCGCAGAGACAGTCGACCTTGATCAAGGCTCGATGTGTATGACCAGAGGAGAGCAAGTGCAGGTGATAATCGCAGCGAGATCGTGAGCAGAGGAGAGGAGCGAGCGAGAGAGCGCCAATCGGACACGGCCACTGCACAAAGCGGGGGGCCCACGCTCGTATAGACGCTCGTCGTCGCTCTTCCCCCCCAAACGAAACGCTGAAATCATCAAGATAGGAGCGCGTCGCGCGCGTCCAACTCCACCTCGGTCGAATCGAATCCACGATCGATAGCAACTCAGGCAGTAGTCTGGGTAGCGGCTCTTCAAGAATCAAATGTACTTAAAAAGGGAAAGGGGAAGGGTAAGGAGGTGGAGAACGGCCGGGAGGCTCCGAGTCGCAGGAGCTGAGGTAGGAGGATCGGAGGTGAGGTTCTTGGTTTTGTGGGAATCCTTCCTGTCCCAAACCCCCGCCTCCTTCCTATTATACCTGGGATCCAACCTAAACACGCGTCCCCCCAAACCAAGCTATGAAAACCATCCTCAGCCGGTGAGGTGGGAGAAGGAACGCAGTGGAGGAATTTGGGGTCGCGAGAGGGAAAAAAAGTCGTGGAATGAGAAGGTACCCCAGCATCTGTCGAGATGTAGACTCGAGAGGGAGAGTCCGAGGCGCAGGTGGAGAAGAGCGTAAGGCCCATGGCCTACCCAGTTGGTTGTCCATGGCACGACGGTCGTGGGACTGAGCGAGGTGACATATGCGCATGGACAAGCCAGTTCAACTCTTCAGCGTTCGCGCAAATCCGTCGCACCAACAGCGGAAATGAACAGCCCTTTGAACTGACATTTAGCATCTCGACATGCCGAAACCTAAGCTGGAGTCCGACCTACTCGAGTTTGAACATATGGGCCCAACGAGACTTGGCTAACCATGTCTGCCTCTTCAAACCCCACGGTCTACTCCCTCGCTAAAATCAACACCTTGACCACCAATTTCCGCAAAAGGGGCCATCACGACCACATGCAGAGGCGCCGTCGCGGCTCAGCACTTTGCATCGCTGGATGAAGTGGACATTCCTCGAGCTCCTCGGAAATGTGGTCGAAAATGAGGCTCCAGAAAGTTCTTGAACCTTTTCCCAGTGACAGATCATCGTCGTACGATACAACCTCTTCCTCGTCCAAATTTAACTAGACCAACACCGCCTGTTGTTCCATGAGCCTTGATGAAAGCTTGGATAAGGAATGGGCTGACGCCATTCGAGGGTCGAGACTCTGTCGATAACAATAGGGGAAGAATGGGCCTCTGTCCACGATCAGCCGACGGCGGACTTGGAGCCAACAACATTTCCCGCTCTCGGCACCCATTGTTGAGGCGGTGTCGGGACCCTCTACAGAATCGAAACCGATCGAACACGAAAGGAAGAGGTTCCAAAAGGAGACTGAATGTGTACGTCATCCATGGCATGGCTAACGTGCACGGTCTTGATGATCGTAGGTGTTCGAGGTCACGAGGTGAGCGGTCCAGATGTCTCAAGCTGGGCTGGAGAGCCCCTGTCTTGAAAGATCGTTTGGGTCGTCATATGCGAGTGGCTGGTTGAATCCTTCATAGACATCTCCTTGCACAATCGGAATGAACTCCTGATGGCCAAGTCCTCGGGACGGATCGGTCGGGCGAACTGGCGCCATACCACAAGGCTGCATCTCTCCGCGCTCCCCTCCACGCGCCTCACGCCGTGATGCTCCAATATCGCACACTCACCTAAAAGCAAAAAAACGAACCCATCTTGATTACACTTCATTCATAGACAAAAAAAATCGCTCTATACCTCTCCCAACGACTGCGTCACACTCGGACCGACGGTCATCGCTTCCCTCGACGCGGCCGTCGCGGCCAATCGGTTCTTCTTCTTCTCCTGTTCGGCCTCCTTCTCCTTCTCAATCTCCGCAACGACGGCTTCGATCTCTTCTAATGTCAAATTCTGTGTAAAAAAAGGGGGGGAAATTTGTCGCGCAGCATGGTTCAGCTCAGCTCAGAGAGAAAAAAGACTCGCAACGACATTCTCTCTGCCCCCATCCCCATCCCGCATAGCAGCTGCACCCCGCGTTCCCCTTCAACTCACCCTAACTTGACCATGACCGGTCATGACGGCCAAATCGATATTCTTCGCTCCCGTTTGCACGACCTCCAAAAGGGACTTGACCGCCAACTTGACCGCTTCATCCTTGTCCAAATCGGCGACCCAATTCTTTTCCAAGAATTCACGTACGGTCTTGGACGACCTCCCGATCGCGTTCGCTCGCCAGGCCGAAAAGATCCCCGAGGGTTCGGTCAGGTACAAACGAGGGGTTGGGTCATCGTGGTCAAAGCCTATGATGAGGCACGAAATACCGAACGGTCTCATCCCGCCGGATTGGGTGTATTTCTTGTTGTTTTATGAGAACGATTGGCAAAACGTCGATTAGGGTCCTGCGTAGTCGTTCAAGTGAGAGCACAACCCAAGTGAACCTCTCTATTATTGCTCACCTGTTGAATACCGGCGATGTGTCGGGTAATGTATTCGACCGTGACGGGGTCCTCGACGGTCAATCGATGCGACTGGCATTCCATCCTCGCTCGGTCGACCAGGATCCTCGCGTCCGCTGTCAAGCCTGAACGGGTAGTTGTTATTAGAGTGATTAGCTCCCGTGTATCTTTACCGCCTCGAGTAACCCTGACCACACGCCTCCCCAACCGCGGGTATCCTCCCCCAAGCAACGCCGCGTCATCAAATCCCCCACCCCCCCCCCTCTCCCTCCCCCTTCAAACACAACGCACAACGCACCACCACCACCACCCTCGCCCCCAAAAAAACCTCCCAACGAAAAACTCACCCGCGAATCCCAAACAAACATGATCATCGATCATCGCCGTCTTCCTAACCGTTCTCGGGTCCTGTAATTGCATGACGGACTTCTTCTCCACGCCGAGTACGACAACTTGTTTACCTCTTACACCTACAGCACAGGTACCTTTACGTACGGCTTCGAGGGCGTAGTCAACCTGGGAGGTATAGGTTGAGAGGGGTGGGTTAGTTTTGAGTTTGAGCGAGGGAGGGAGGTGGGAGGTGGGAGGACGACGAGCAGCGGCTAGCGGGTGATGCAGAGGAGGTTAACTTACTTGGAATAGATGACCATCGGGTGAAAAAGTGACGAGAGAGCGATCGTAGCCTCGCGACATGATGAGCTGGATGAGGTGGGTTGTAGGGGATGAGGTCAGAAGAGCGAGAAGAGCGAGAAGAGCGGGAGGAGAGCGGCGTTGGACGAGGTGGGGGGCTGACGCTGACGACGCGCGACTTTTATTTTTATTTTTATTTGATAGACTTCATTAACAACATAATTATATTAATACCTAGAAATCTTCGGAAAAGTCGGAGGGAATGCTGTTACGCACACTGGCAGAAGCCAGTAGTGTAGGACACCTATGCGGGTCAAATTAAGCCTGCCAAAAAAACTAGGTCGCGCGTAACGCGTTAAGGCAGCTTTTTTGAAATTTGGCCCAGGAAAACGTTGGTACAGGCATGGTATACCATTCCTCCTCCACCGCCCGCGCCCGGAGGCAAAGTAGCGGCTAAGTAGTGCACTTGCTACTCGCCTACTAGTACGCTAATCGGCCCTTTGCCTCAGCACACACTGGCACCCCCACCTTCAAGCTTCAACCCTCCCCCACAAGCATGGGCTCCCTGCGACACACACTGCCACTACCACAGGCAAATCCAGCGTCCCTAGTAGGGAAAGATAAGGAAAACGAGATCAAGACCAAGCGTAAGAAATCCACGAGGAGGAGGAAGAAGAAGGCGGCTGACACGATCATCGAGAACGGGGCGACCACGGGACCAGAGGAGGGGGCAAGAAGAAAAAGAAAAAGAAAACGATGAGGTCGTGGCCCGTGCGAGAACGAGAAAAGGAGCCAGTCTTGTCCCCGAAGAGCGAGGCGTTTGTAAATTCCTCCGGCTACGCTGCTGGCATTATGGTATAGCGATCAAAGATGGTATGATAATATAAAGGCTAAGGTATGACTAAGAGCTTTTAAGACACCCAAGGCGAGAGACACGAGAGACTGGGGGTAGAACCGAGAAGCGAGACCGAGAACGAGAACGAAACGCTGAGATTGGAGACTGGAGAAGATGCCAAACAAGAATTGAAACACGCAGAAAGTGAGAGCCGGATAAGATTCTGTATTGGATCCTGGAAGTGGTCTACCTGAAAACAAGAAGCAAATTGCCCACAACGTCCCGGCGGTTCAAACCGCTGCTCTCCCTCATCATTCCCCTTCACCGCTTCATCCCACACATCGGGCCCGGTCTTCCTTCCAAATCCTGCCCTACTAATCCCACCATTACTCGTCATCTTTTTCGAGTCTTTGCGACGCAAAAGTGAAGGCCCGTTCAAAACCGCCGCCTCTTCCTGCCGTGACTCACCTTTAGCCTCCCTCCTCTCGTGGCCGCCGGAAATGACTCGTCGTCGAGGCGCTTAAGTCCGGAACTTGCTACCGCTACGATTTCTATTAGCCTTGACAAATTGAAATAGTGGATGCGACCGGATCCCGAGTACCACAGTATCCACAGCAGCCCAACGAGGCCGCGTCCGAAACGTCGACGAGCCCTCCTCCATCGCCATCGATCCCGAGCCTTGATTACTACCTGTGGCAGTGCATCCAGGACACAGGCGAACAACAGATGGAGGGGTGCGTGGCGCTTCGGCTTTGGTGTACCGACGACGCTGAACTTTTTCAGCAAACGACAGCGGATGACTTGCCGGATTTGACTTCGTTTGCCGGCAGCCCTGGTGACATGATTGATGAGAGACGGACAACAATACGGACGAAGAAGTTGGCTTTGATATAAGTGATCATTCGAGCGACGATTTGAGTCATCACTCTATCGACGCCACAGACAACGGTGCATTTAGGCTTGAGGAGTGTGACTTCAATGCGGAAGATGATGGCAGTGATGACGAAACTATTGTTGCTGGTGGGTGATCCGCTATGTATCTCGCTTATATAAATCTGAACGACACTTCAGTCAGTCTTCAATGCGAGAGCGAATGAAGAGAGAAAGAGACGAAGTGTCGCCCAAGTGCTAAACAATCTGCTAGAAATGCCCCGCCTCCCCAATTAGATGGCGGGCCCAATTAACTGCAGCCAGGGTAAGATGGCGATCCCAGTCGAGTAGAAACATCCTGCCATTCTTCCATTTAGTCATATCTTCAGAGTCAAGAACAAGCCAACCCTCCAAATCCAATACCGTCCTTCCTTCGTCTTCGAACTCGGATCCTAATGTAGAGACTTGTCGTTGACATCTATGTCGTCTTGGCTTGCGAAGTCGAGGACAGGACGAACTTCGACTCCGATAACGATGTTGAACGATTTTGCCCGCTTCATGTAGACCGAAAGACGCTTGTACCATGATGGATAATCAGAGGCAATCTTGAGTCGAATGAGGGAAGACTTGTTGTTGTCCGAAGACAATGACGCGGGGAGCGTAGCAGCAAGGTTATGAGCCTTACAAGCAAGGTTATGAGCCTTACAAGCCTAGCTGCTACGCTCCCGGCGTCATTGTCTTCGGACAACAACAAGTCTTCCCTCATTCGACTCAAGATTGCCTCTGATTATCCATCATGGTACAAGCGTCTTTCGGTCTACATGAAGCGGGCAAAGTCGTTCAACATCGTTATCGGAGTCGAAGTTCGTCCTGTCCTCGAATTCGCAAGCCAAGACGACATAGACAAATGGGACGAACGCGATCAATGGTGCCAAGAAAACATTCTCAATACTATTGACATCACCCTTCAAGGCGCGCTCGCCTACACTGAGACGTCGGCCGAGATGTGGACGATACTCGAGAACAAGTTCAGGAAGCGTGGTCACAACGCGCTCTACACTTGTCTCGTCAGATTACTCGCCACCAAGTACATCGAAGGTCAAGATATGGATGCGCACCTAACCAAGTTGCGTATGTGCTACGAGGAGCTCGCAAAGATCGGCAAAGCCATTTCCGACGAGTACCTCTGCATCTTCATCCTCAACTCCTTGCCCGAATCCTGGAGCAATGTCAACATGTGGTTCGAACAAGCTCACGCGAATCCCGACGACGTCGTTACCTCCACTCAAGTCATTGGTCAGATCGAGAACGAAGCGCAACGTCGACAGACTGCCGCCATCTCGGTCAACTCGAACCAAGTGATCACCAAGTCCAACGCCGGTGCGCTGGCCACTTCGCAGCCCCTCAAGTGCACGCATTGCAACAAGAAGGGACACGTCGCTGCGGACTGCTACAAGAACCCCAACAACCCCAACAATCGTTTGGACAAGTCGAAGGGGTCTCCCAAGTCGAAGACGAACAAAGCTGCGGTAGTCTCTGAGCCGATCTCATTCTCGGTTCAAGTTGCCAACTCCGTTACGACTCGAGTCATGCGCTGGATTATCGATTCTGGTGCTGCTCATCATCACACTGGCGTTCGTTCGTCGATCATCGACTTCGTCGCTCAACCTTTCTCGGTCGAGACTGCATCGGGTCAGCGCGTCGTCTGCCCCGGTTACGGCACGGTCATCCTCGAGTCTACCTCAGGTCGAACCATTCATCTCAAGAACGTCTACCATCTCCCTGGTGCGACGACTGGCCTCATCTCAGTCCGAGTGATCACGTCGCTGGGGTTCGAGGTCGCTTTTGGTGTCAACGGCCTTTGCAAGGTCTTAAAGGACAACACCGTCGTCGTCAGCACTCGCCCAGACACGGCGTACGAGCTTGACGTCAAGATGATCGAAGGAGTTTCAGCGACTCGCTCTACGGTCAGCGCCCCTCTTATGACTTGGCATCGTCGTCTCGGTCATCTTCCGGTTCCGCGCCATCCTCGATATGGTACGCATCGGTGCAGCTGAGGAACTCGACCTCAGTGACAAGACTGTGCACGACTGCGACACCTGTCTGTATGCCAAGTCCGAGCGTTCATCTTTCAAGGGTCATGGTTCTGCCTCTGCCGTTCTCGAGCGCGTCTCCATCGACCTCGGTTTCGTTCAGGAACTCGATCACGCCGATTGCACGGTCTATCTTGCGATCGTCGATCAATTCTCCTGCGGCAAATGGTGCTTCCCACTTTCGTCCGATCGAGGTTCTGAAGACGTTCGATATTGGTGAAATCTTCAATGGCTGTCTGGAATCGAAAGCTCTTGTTCCAAATGCCTCAATCCAAGCAGATGATGCGAGCGCTCGCGTGCTTTTGCCTTTCTATTGACTAGTGTCTCTTCATGTCATACAATATGGCCCTTCCCGGGAAAGTGCAGAGGATGGAAAGCAGCAACCATGCGACTGAGAGGCAACCAGGAGTTGGCCACCGCTTAAATGCGCTCTAGCCGGCTTGAAATGGTTACTGCCCAGCAGGAGTGCTGACAGCGGGAGGGCTTCCAGGTCAGCTAGAGATCCAGGAGGAAAGCTCTCTGTTGCTGGCGATAAGATAAGCGGGCATTCTTCTTGGCTGCGGTTAGTGAGTGCGCTTTCCAATTTCCGCCATTGCGTTTGGTGTTTATAGCGTGCGCAGTCAGGCCAGTCAGATGCCCGAAGTCCGTGCTGGGTCTTTGTTGATACTTCCTGAGATCTCAGCAGATATCACATTGCTAATTATCAGACTCCATTTACCCCCACACTCTAATGTGTACTCGAACGAAGGCTAAACTGATCCCATACTCGATCTGTTTTTCGGTGCTTTTCAATGGTGTTGTCTTGGCCACTTTAAGCCACGCAGCCACTAAGACAGTTGTACGTTTGCGTCGACATTGGACTCTTGACATTTCAGATACATGACGACGCACTCAATACCCCTGACAGGATGTTCGTGTATGATTGAACTCATTCTAGTTTGATAATGAGGAATGAGTTTGACAATACACCAATAATATCTGTCCCGGTGCTGAGAAACAGGTGACTTTGATGCCAATCACACCTGCGCCTTTCATGTGCTCTCTGCCGTGTGACCCGATCCGTTGCGTGCTCTCACCGGTACATGTACTACTGTTACATCGTAAAGTCATAAGCTCAGAGTTAGCTATGGACAGAACAGTGGGGTGTATACTCCTGAACGAACATCATTGAGTCAGGATCACGATGTTGTTCTTCGTACTCTTCCATTCCTCCTCGCATCAGAGTGCACGAGTGGCCTGCAGTTGGTGTGTTGGGAATGAGGGTTAGGAATGGCGCGTTCATTGGTAATCTGTTTAGAAGCGCTCGTCTGTTTAGTGAAGCCTGGCGATGCGCACCAACCGTTGTCTTCTCTCCACGGTTGGATTACACGCTCGTCAGGTACGCATGTTTAGCTTCACAGCCACTTTCGTTGCAATTAACTGACGGTTGGATTACACGCTCGTCAGTCTCTTATTTGGTAGCGTCTGTATTGCCGCAAGGCACAGATCCGCACGCAGAAAAGACGCAGCGCGTATCCAAGATGGCTACGACCTCGGTGGATTCCGGGTCCGCCACTCATCGCGGCCTTATGGGCGACCTGTATGGCAATGTCGACGCCACAAATTGGGGAACGGCCAAGGATCGACTCCAACGGGTGTTGGAGGGCGATGGCCGGTTCAAGCACGTCACGACCGAACTCGGCGTTGGCCCCGAGCCCGAACAGTCCGAGTTCACCCGTACGCTGGGTGGCTCCACTGTGGCCGACGTAGCCACGTTCCGTACACAACATCGGAACTACCGTCATGACGTCGACGACCTCGATCAAGCCTTGGCGCAGGCCCGCAACATCTTGTTCGTGTGCCTGGGGGAGGCCACGTTCGCGCGCATCGCAGACCAGCCAACGCACGAGCTGTGGGCGGCCCTCGATAAGGATCTCGGCGCCGCATCCCACGACTTCGCGCGGTCGGAGAAACTTGATGCTCTTTTCCAATACCAAGCCTACGTCGATGGAGACCCTCTCGACCCTTGGTTGTCGCGCTTCAACCGGCTGTTCGTCGATCTCAACGCCGCGCATGTTTCCCGCGACAAGGCCTACCAGCGCGCCAAGATCGACGGGGTCAAGTACACGCAAGCTGAGTTTGACAAGTGGGTTCCGCCGCCTGCGTTGTCGGAAGGCATCCGCATGGACCTCTTGAAGGCGAGGATGCCACGGCCTATTGTCACGGTTATCGACGCCCTCGGCCCTATCCCGTCGCTCAGTGATGTGGAGGGCGCGATTCGTCGCGCGGCGATGTCTCGCTCTTCCGGCACCGACGTCGCCGAAGCCCTCGCGGCGAAGACTCAGGGTCGTCGCAGGCGCCCCGCTCGTTCGTCAGGCAAACCGAAGTCCAGTTTTCTCTCGGCTTCGAAGGTACCGGGTCTCGTGGACAAGTGGCCGCACGGGGTTGCGCAGAACGGTCGCCTGAGGCTGGGCCCGTCGCAGTGTCGGAAATGCTACGAGCAGGGTCATCTTGGCGACGAATGTACCGTCCCCTCGACCGAACTGTGCCGTCGTCGGGTTGCCGTCTTAGCCAAGCACAACATCTCCATCGGCGCGGCCGACGCGATGGCGCTCGTGGCTGAGTACGGTCCCGACCCATCGGTTGACGACGACTCTTACGAGAACTATTTTGCCGAGGTCGCCCTTGACACCGAAGTCTCTGCGCTGTACTTGCACGACGGTCCCCGCTACCTCCTCGACTCGGGGGCGACGCGCCACATGACCACTCGTCGGGATCTCTTGGTCGACTTCCAGCCTTTCACGACGGAGCGGGTGCGCGTAGTCGGCGCATTCAAGTCCAGCGCCATGGCTGTCGGCAAGGGCACCCTTCGCTTTGACGCCAATGGCGCGCCTCTCGAGCTCCGCGACGTCCTTCTCGTCCCGGGTCTGTCCGCCGAGCTCGTCTCTCTTGCCAGTCTCATGAAGGATGGGTACCAGCTGTCTGGGATTTGCGACGCCGCGGGCGCACACTCTGGTCTCACCGTCTCGGGTCCGGCTTCGAGTCTCACCTTCGCTCTCGATCGCAACCACTACGTTCTCCAGGCGAGTCCGGCCTCACCTCCTCTGGCGGATCACCACGCGCTGACAGCCACCTCCTTGCCTACAGATGTAGTGCTTTGGCATCAGCGTTTGGGTCATCTGTCCTGGGGTCGTTTGGTAGAAGTTGCTAAGTCGGGCGACATTTCCCTCGACATCTCTGCTGTAACCCGGGATCAACTTCGTCTCCTCGATCAGTGCGATGCCTGCTGCTTCGGCAAGGCCGTGTCTGCCCCCAGTCGTGAGGCTGCCCACCACCCCGCCGACGCACCTTTCGCTCGGGTCTTCGCCGACGTGTGGGGGCCTTCCCCTGTCCCTGCTCTCTCCGGCGTCCGATATCTGTGCGGTGTCACGGATGAATACTCGCGTTTCCGCTGGGCTCGCGGCATTCGGCTCAAGAGCGAGGCTTCGTCCGTACTCAAGGGCTTCGTTGCGATGTCGAAAATCCAGTATGCTGGCCCGGGAGTGGCGACCTTGCGCACGGATAGGGGGGGTGAGTTCGTCAACAACGACCTCCGGGATTGGCTTGCTGAGCGGGGCATTTTTCACGAGCTATCCACGGCATACGAGCACGGTCAGATGGGCATACAGGAACGGAGTTGGCGTACGATTTTCAACTCTGTTCGGGCGTGGCTTCATCGTTCGGGACTGCCGTCATCGCTGTGGGAAGAGGCTGCGCAGGCGGCCATCTACGTTATCAACCTCCTCCCGTCGTCGCCTCTGCAGCAGCGCACCCCTGATGCCGTTCTTCACGCCGCTGCGAGTCCCGTTACGTCCACCCGTCGTCCCCGCATCGATCGTGTCAAAACCTGGGGCTGCGCCGCCCAGGTACCGTTCGCTCCCGAGCAACGTTCCAACAAGTTGGCTCCGCGTTCGCGCCTGTGCTACTTTGTCGGGTACTCTTTGCGCTCTAAGGCCTGGCGCTTCTACGACCCGGTTGGCAACAAGGTCTTCGAGTCGTCTCAGGCCAAGTTCTTCGAAGATCGCTTCTTCCCCGCCGCGGCAAACCCTGTACCTACTGTTGTTGCGCCCGCCGTTCTGTCCTATCCGTCCGTCCCGCGCAGAGTTCCTCCGCCCGACCTTCCCCCTGACGACGACGATACTGTCAATCCTGCGGGCGTCGCACCCGCCGTCGCGGCCGCTCCCGCTGTTGCCCCCGCCGTTGCTGTCCCGCCCGCGGCTGGTCCGGTCGACGTTGTGGCCCCACCTGTCCCGCCCTCCCTCGTGTTCTCCAATCCGGGTCCGGCGAACGCCCCTCCTGTAGGTGATCGTTCCACTCGTGCTCGTCGCCCCCCTGACTACCTGGGTTTCGCCCGCGCGGCTCACGACTTGGAGTTCGCCGCGCACGCCTCCGTCTCGGTCGAGGACTTTGACGAGGACGATCCCGATGTCCAGCTGTACTCATACGAGGAAGCGACTGCCTTTCTTGCCAAAGTCGACAAGGACGACGCCCCTTCCGTTCGCGCGGCACTCGCTGGTTCGTTCCGCGACTACTGGCTGGCGGCCATGGCGACCGAGGAGGGCGCACTGGCGGCGAAGCAAACATTTTCCAAGCCGCTTCGTCCCCCTCGCGGGGCTATCATAATCGGCAGTATGTGGGTCCTCATGGTGAAGCGCGACGCCGAGGGCAAAATCGTAAAGTACAAAGCTCGCCTCGTTGCGCGTGGGGACATGCAGAGGCGTCGGGGTGAGCAAATTGACTCGTTCTCGCCTACTGGCCGCGCCGCCTCCCATCGCCTGCTGCTCGCCCTTGCCGTTGAGAACGAGTGGGAGACCCGGCAATTCGACGTCTCGTCGGCATACCTCAACGGCAATCTCGGTGGGACGGAGATCTACATGCGTCTGCCCAGTGGGCAAGTCGTGCGCCTTCAGCGCGCGCTGTACGGACTCGTCCAGGCGGGTAGGGAGTGGTACAAGGTCTTCACCGAGTGGATTTTGTCGATTGGCTTCACGCGTACCGACAGCGATCATGCCGTCTTCATTCGCAGGGAAGGGGATAAGCGCTGTTTCCTTTCCATTCATGTCGACGACGGACTGCTCACGGGTGACGGCGACCTCGACGGCGTTCTCACTCAGCTCAAGGCGCGTTTTGAGGCCCGCAGCACGGACGAGGCGTCTTTCTTCCTGGGTCAGAGTATAACCCGTGAGGGCAAAACGGGCGCGGCCATCGTTACTCAATCTCATTTTGTGGATGCGATTCTCGAGGAATACAACATGGCCAACGCCTCCCCGCGTCCCACCCCGCTTGCGGCACCGTCGACGCTGAGGAACCGTGTGAGCTCTGATTTCGACCCCGCTTCCATACCGTACCGTGCCATTGTCGGCAAACTTCTGTATCTGTCCGGCACTACTCGGCCCGACATCGCTTTCGCCATGTCCAAGGCTGCTCGTTTCTGTAACAACTTCGAGGCGGAACATTGGGAGGCGCTCAAGCACATTCTCCGGTACCTCGTCGGCACTCGTAACTTTGGCATTCGATACCAGAAAACCCATCAGCCGATGTCGGCCATTTTGGAGGGTTTTGTCGACGCGGACCATGGTGCCGACCCTGTGACCCGCCGCAGCGTCTCGGGTTACGTCTTCACCTGCGCTGGCGGGGCAATCTCCTGGATCGCCAAACGTCAGACTCTTGTCACTCTGTCGAGCACCGAGGCCGAATATGTGGCCATGTCGTACGCCGCTCGTGAGGGGATCTGGTTGCGTCGGCTGCTGGCCGATCTTGGTTTTGAGCAGACATCGCCGACTCGTCTGAGGGGTGACAACCAATCGGCTATCACTCTGGCCAAACACCCGGCTTTCCATGCTCGCACCAAACACATCGGGATCCATTTCCACTTCATCCGAGATCACATTGCGGAGGGCACAATCGAGATGGTCTGGGTGCCCACGGGCACCATGGCTGCGGACGTCCTCACCAAAGGGCTCGGAACTCAGAAGCACTATCAGTTTGTACACGTGATGGGGCTTATCGATTCATCGCGTGAAGGGGCGAGTTGGTGTGTTGGGAATGAGGGTTAGGAATGGCGCGTTCATTGGTAATCTGTTTAGAAGCGCTCGTCTGTTTAGTGAAGCCTGGCGATGCGCACCAACCGTTGTCTTCTCTCCACGGTTGGATTACACGCTCGTCAGGTACGCATGTTTAGCTTCACAGCCACTTTCGTTGCAATTAACTGACGGTTGGATTACACGCTCGTCAGTCTCTTATTCCTGCGAGCTATTGCTGGCCTTCGACTGTTTCTACTGTCGACCAACGCAGCCTTTGCAGATGACAGTTCTGGTGGTATCTCAATCGGTCCTTTTTGCTTAAAATCTTCCTTGTAAAAATGACGGTCATCACTCGTACTGTAGTGGCACTGAAAGTGACTAGGTTTTTGAGTCAGAGGACCCGGCGCGGGCAGAATCCACCGGTGGTCAACATTGCGATCGAAATCGTCTTGAGCACTCGGGTTTCCACATGGCAGATATATTTGTGAAAGTCGAACCTGAGACTTAAAAGTCGCCCTCTGTATTGCATTTCCCATCAAGTTGCCCACAGCCTTCTACTGCACTGTCCCATGCTGCGTGGGGTGCGCAGCTGAGGGTCAAGCGATAATGCATGCATTGTGAAAAGTGCAATTTGTCGGAAGTCAAGTCGCACTTCAGAGAATAGGACATAATCAGGTGATGAGATAATGAAGAGCTATACACCCGAATTCTGAAACGTCCTACCGTAAATGTCACCCCCCTGTGTGCTTCGTGTCAACTGTCGAGATGCGGAACAATCACAAAATGATCATTGGTTAAGATGCGAGGCGCGAGAGACAGCGGGGAGGTCGTGTTTGGACAATGTGTAAGATCGCTCCCAATCGAGCATTGCGGAAGAACAAGAACAGGAACATGAACAAGAAGAGGGACCAATCATCAACCTGATCCGACTCAATTTGAGGAGCATTTAGTCACCCACTGTGCGTCCACGCGTCGATGTGCTTGGGCCAAGGCAACGTGCGGGAGCGAACCGTGAGGCCCCTTTTTTTATCTAATAGACTTTAATAACAGCAAGTGACCAGCCAGCTTTTGGGTCCCAATACCATTAATACCCTTAAGACCCAGTAGGGCCCAATATGACTCGGCAAAAGGAAACTCCCATCTTCGAGATCCGAAGCTCCGAAGCAGGCCTAACCAGTGTGCTTAACTGCATTCCCTCCGACTTTTCCAAAGGTTTTCAGGTATTAATAGAACTATACTGTTATTGAAATCTACCCCCAAAAAAAGAAAAAAAGAAAAGAAAAAAGGGGGTAGTAAGTGGTGAGTGAAGAAAAGCAGAACATTGGTAGGAATATTGGTATTGTCTATAAGGCTAAGTCTAACACCGATTAGCTAATAAGCTTTCGCTTCACGGCTTGTGGGATGCCCAGAGAGGTGCATCGTGCCGGGGTGGGCGAGGAGGGGGCAGCAATGGTATACCATCTCTCTACCAAGCTTTCCCCGGGCCAAAAAACCGAAAAGCTGCCTTATCGCGCGTGCGCGCACGAGTTCATTTGGCTGGCTTACTGGACTTGCCGATCTGCGCGCGAACACCCGTCACTGCAACGCGTTTGAGCTTGGACCTCCTCGGCTCATCCGGTCCGCTTCACTTTCAAAAGACAACAGACACAGCCGGTCGTGCCAGATTGCGAACAAAAGAGGAAACAATCTATGACAAGATCTACTACGTGGGCTTGTTCTTGGCATTGTTGACCTGTATCAAGGGTTAAGTGAGAGAGCGCGCGGTCAGCTCGGAACATGCGTGCGAGTCACGCACAAAAGTACGTACGATGATGTTCTTGTACTCCGTGACTGTAGATACACACAAAGCACCACACGAAAACCATCAACATCGAAACAGCATCACAAGCAAACCCATTCGACGACTGACCATCGCCATAAAACTTTTCGACTTTTTGATCCGCGCAGACCCACAGCTGATCGCACACACTGTGAGATCGAAACTCTGGTGACTAAGCACCCGCAAAAAGATAAAAGTGCTGAACCATCCCTCCCCAAAGTCGAGTACTCACGTATGCAAAAAGGTCGAGTCGTGGGAGATGACGATCACTAATCGAGAAACGAGATGGGCAAAATAACGTCAATTTCGGTGCGGCATGGGATCAGAACTCTTCCTCGAAACTCACCACCACCATTCCATGCCTTGAGCGCGTTCATCAACGCGTCCAGACCTTCGATATCGAGATGGTTGGTCGGTTCGTCGAGCAGCAAGATCTGGTGTGTGAAGAGAAAAATCGTGTCAGACTCTTATGGGAGAAATTGCAGAATGAAACGAATGGTCAGGTCAATACTCACATGAGGTTGTTGCAACGACAAAGTAGCAAACGAAACCCGACTCTTTTGACCTCCGGACAGCGTTCCAATGAGCTGCAAACTCGTCATACCCTGTATCACGAACCAACTCCCACACATATCAGCCCCACCACCCCACAAAGCCGAGTCTTATGGTGGTAGCAACGCACCGTGATTCCGAAAGCACCCAAGTGTTGACGATACTCTTGCTCGGACTTGCCGGGGAACATCTTGGCGAGGAACTGAACGCTGTTGACTGTCAGGTCCAATGAGTCGATGTGGTGTTGCGCGAAATCTACACCGCACCCAAAAAAACACCCCTGTCAGTTCACGAGCTCAGAGACGACGACGACGACGAACACAGAACCAAAAAAGAATTACAGGCGATCCTCAACCTCCCATTCCTCGTTTGCTGCCCACTCGTAGGTTGCAACTCTCCAATCAACAATTTCAACATCGTCGACTTGCCCGCTCCGTTAGCTCCAATCAAGCCCATCCTCGAATCCAACCCAACATCCACATTCACATCCTTCAACAAAGGCTTGTCCTTCGTGTACCCGAACGATACGTCAGAGAGTTGAAGGAGCGGTGGGGAGATCTTGTCTGTTTCGGGAAATTTGAAGGTGACGACGTCGTCTTCTTCGGGCGGTTCAAGGTCGGGCAGTTTGTCGAGAATCTTGATCTTCATTTGAGCTTGCGCGGCTCGGTTCGCGTTGTCTATCGTTCCGTTCACAAGGGATGAAAGCGTCAGCCACCTAACTCACTTCCCGCTCCGATGCGGGAGTACTCACACCTCCACCGATCAATGAAAGCCTGCAAGTGCTGCTTGTACTGTTCCTGCGCATCATACTCCCTCCTCTGCTGCTTAGCCCTCTCCGACTTGGTCGCGTAGAATTGGGTAAAGTTGCCTTTGTAGTAGTCGAGGCGTTCGTTGTGTTGGTGGATGATGTCCGTTGCGACGGCGTCGAGGAAGGCTCGGTCGTGGGAGACGACGAAGAGCGTCGAGGGCCAGGTTTGCAAGTAGTCTTCGAGCCTGGGGAGGGAGCAGGGGGTTAGTGAAGGCTGTTCATTGGGTCCAAGGTGTAGAGGCCACAGACGTGTACTTACCATGCGAGTGCGTTGAGATCCAAGTTGTTGGAAGGTTCGTCGAGCAAGAGCAAATCGGGTTTGCAGAACAATGCTGTGAGGATGTTTGCCGACCTGTGTGATCAGAAAAAGACGATACCGAGAACACACTGATGGAGCGCCGAACGTACCACGCGCCAAACTCAACCTCATCCTCCACCCACCGGAGAAAGCCCTCGTCGGCAACTTTTGATCCGAAGCCGAGAACCCTAAACCGGCCAACAACTCTGCCGCACGACTCGGTCCCGAGTCGGCGTCGATCTCGACCAAGAGGTTTTGAACTTCTCCCAATCGAGCGGTGACTTCGTCCCTCTTGCGATCCTTTTTCTTCGCTTCGGCGGAGGAGGAAGCCTCGTCTTGTGCCGGGGGGAGAGCGCCGTTCTCCTTTGCCGAAGCTTCGGCTTGGTCCGCCGCATCTTCCATCGATTGCAGGGTCGCATTGAGCTCAGCTTCCTCGGTCATGAGGCGCGTACGATGAACGTCGGCTTGAAGGACGGAATCGATCGCGAGGGTGTCGTCGCCGATGACTTCTTGTTGGACGTAAAGGATCGTGATGTGTTGCGGGATCGCGACTTCTCGCAACGCCATCGCGCGCAACAGCGTCGACTTTCCGATACCGTTGCGACCGATCAACCCGGCTCGTCTATGTCAAGCAAGGTCAGGTATCAGTTCCCTGCGCTCTATCTACCCTGCGCTCAAGTCCCGTTTCCCCGAAGAAAAAAAACACCTGCGACTCACCGTCCATGGGGCAGCGTCAACGTCGCGTTACTCAAGATCCTCAACGAACCAAAGCTAACATCAATATTCTCCAAATGAATATCCTTACTCTTGCCTTTATTCTGACTCGCGCTCTGCAAAGGGTTCACCTCGAGGAACAATTCCTCGTAGGATTTTTGGGCCTTGGCGGCGTCGAGTAATTTGGAGGATTCGTACGCGTTCTTGCGATCACGTTTGGCCATCTTGGCCGCGATCTTGGCTTCGGCTTTTTCGAGAGCTTTGAGATTGACTTGAGTGTCGCGTGCTTTGACCTTTGGTGTGGTTGGGCATGCGCATCGAGTGGCGGATGGGCGGATGACGGATGGCGGATGACGGGATCCAGACCGAATTGCCAAGTCGACCGTATCAGCATATCTATCCCAACCCCCCTATAGTGCTCGGTTAAATGCACTCACGACCGAAGCGATATCCACCACCTGCGTCACGGTCTGTCGTTTACTCAACGCCTCCTGCCTCCTCATATCCAATACGTTCTCCAACTTGGTCGGTTCCCCCTTCCCACTCGTACCTTTCGATCCCCCCGTTTGCTCGACCCACAAAGCCTGTAAAGCCTCACAAACTTGATCTATCGTTCGAGATTCAATTTGTTCCCCTTCTAGTAAGGGACGAATGAAGGTCGTTACGGGATCATCGTTCGGATCGGCTTGGGGGTCAGACCAGAGAGAGGAGACGTAGTTCAAGATTGGGTAGTCGAGGCCAGCTTTGAAGCAGTTGGATAGGATCTCGGACGCGGAGGACATGGTCTTCTATCGGTGCTGTGGACCGTGTCGAATGGGGGCGATGGCGAGCGCGTGAGGAAGAGAGAGAGAGAGAGAGAGAGAGAGAGCAGACGCTGCGAAAAGGAGCGCCAAGGTGACCGCAACAGTCGGCAAACGACAACGACTAGGGCATACGATCAACTAACAAATCTTTCAGGAATCATCTCTATATCACTACCACTACACAAAAGCTCAACAACTCCCACATATAAACCACACAATATATATTCAGAACTTTGACAAATCCCTGCCAAAGATCCCTCTCTTGATCCAATCGAGCATCAACAGCACCCTCGTCCTCGTCGAAACTTGTTCGGACCAATACACGGACCTCCACAGGTACATGGCGACCAAACCCCCGGTAAAGTTGTAGCCGTTCAGGTCAAAGACGGCAGAATTACCCACGTAGGCGAGGGAGCCGACTATTTGGCAAGCGTGGAAGGAACAGGGTCAGGATCAAGGAAACACGCTTATCGAACGCGCTTCCTGGGCGGACTCACGATTACGGTACTTGAAAGGCTGGTACAACATGTCATCCGGATCATCATACACCCCATTAATTGTAGCCGCCTCGTGTCCGACCTTGGCGATCTTGCTAAACTTCTTCCCCAAATACACCCCTTGTTGATTCGCGACTTGAGCCGTTGCGGGGAGGTTAGTCATCTTTTGCGAGATGTTGATAAACATCTCGGCCAACTCGTTCATGCCCAACATCTTGTCGCTGCGCGCGTATTTGTTAAAGATGTCTTGGATCTTGTCGACGTGGATTTGCGCCGTAGGGAATTTGCGGTTCACCATCTATTATCCATCGACCAAAAAACAGTCTACGATCAGCCTCGTCCGCCCTAACTACCAAATAGGCCGAAAACTTTACTGGAGGGGCGCACCTTCATCATCTTTTTAAACTCGGCATCATTGATGTTCCCATCATGATCCTCATCGCATCTCTCGACCATCTCCAACAAATGATCGACCAACCTCGTCTCGATCGTCGCACAATCGCCTAGAGCATAAACCGTTCCTAATGGAGCGCCAATCACTCGAAGATGAGAATCGACCTCGAGCGCATGCTTGTGGTATTGATTCGGAAGCAAAGAAGCGACGCGTTCGGTGAAAGGATTCATCGCTGTCGACCCCAATACATCCTTGTTAGGTCAGTCTTTCACTCGCTCAAAAGCCAAAACCTCATGGTAAAAAAAGTGTGCTCACCGATCCCAGTTGACCACAACGTGAAACCACTCTTGACGCTATGTTCATTGAACTTCCCATCCGGACCCTTGGTCGTATAGATGACTTGATCCGGTTTGACCTCTTTGACGCGCGCATTGAGGATGGTATCGATTTCGTCTCGTGAGAACTTGGCTTCGGCGAATTGCGAGATCGTCTCGGCGTACGTGTTGAGGATGTGGTCGCGCGATTGGATGATGTGCACCGAAACTTGGTCGCGTAGGATCTTGGGCATGACTGTAAGCGGAGACAACGGGGACGTTGTTTCAGTCCCGTCGTCACGAATTACCACTCCCTCTATGCAACCACTCACAGTTCAGCACATCCTCGTTGATCATATCAAACAATTCACTCGCAAACTCGACTCCCGTCGGTCCACCGCCGCAGACGACGAAGCTCAACAGTCGTTCGCGCTCCTCCTGTTCGGTCTCGGGCAAGCACGCTTTTTCGAGGTTGTCCATCACCCTTCTTCGGATCTTTTGTGCGTCCGGGACCGTTTTCAGTTGGTGGCAGTGTTCGAGGCCAGGGACGCCGTGGGTCGAGTTGACGGAACCGCAGGCGATGATTAGGCGGTCGTACTATCGCGACGAGACCAAGACTCAGCATCGCTCTAGGTCTTTCCTACACTACCTAAATCGACTCACCGGAAGGTAAAAGTTCTCTTGTCCATGACCCTGCACCTCCAACAACCGTTCCGAAAAATCCACATCGACGGCCCTTTTCCACCAACGTCATAGTCAAAAAAAATCAGCTTCCAGCAGGCTTCCATACCTCGGCTGAAAGAAACACTCACTTTGCTTGGAGGTAATGCCCACTGACGCGAGCGATGATCTTCCTCAAAGGCTCGACCAAGGACCTCACTTCGACCGTCCCGACCGTTGCGGAGGCTACGACGAATTCAAAACAGACATTCTAGGCGATTCAGCGAAAAACGACGTGCGAAAACCCGCCACTTTTTGGTGTGCTCTTTTGCCACTCACGCAAAAGAGGGTGAAACAAAAAGTAGTTTTCGGGTGCGACGACGGTGACGTGCCATTGATCCGGATCGAGATGCTTCAAAATGCCTACGCTCTGAAAGAGGTGTGAAACGATAAGAGGGGGGGTTCTCAGATATGGGGGTCCAGATTGTTCTCCCCCCGTTGCAAGAGTGTGGAGCAGCAGCAGCAGTACTCACGCCCCATCCACCTCCTACAATGACCATCCTTTGTTTCTTGGACGATCTCGTATGTTTCTCATCGTCCTGAAAGAATTGAACCCCGAATATCCGAATATCCGACCATCAGTGACTCAATTCCCTCCTCTTCCACGAACGCCACTCCACCCTCGCTGTAACGGACCGTATCATCGATCAACACTTCGGCAATTTTGAGGTCCTTCTTCCCACCCCTATGAGGACTCAAAGCCAACGGATCGACATTGACGTTCTTGATATGTTTCTCTTGATAAGTCGAAGCATCGTAGGCCAATAAACCGGCACCGATCACCACGACGGAAACGATCAAGGTCGTGGGAAGGGCGATGCAAGTGAATAGGACCGGTCGACGACGGTAGAGAGGTTTCCAATCTGGTGGGTGAGCTTTGGAGGAGGTGAACAAGGTGCGGGAACTGAGGGGGAAGACGAGCCGGCTTGACCGAGGTAGGGCGATCGAGCGTGAGGCCGAGAGAGGCGCTGACCGCACGAGATGGGCACGGAAGGGGGAGGCACCGAGGGGTGTCTGGTGGCTCGCACGGAGCAATGTCGTCCGTGTTGACGGGAGCATACCGGTGGGAGAGACAGACGGGGTGAGGGAACGACGCAGCGAGGGTTGAGGAGCAGAGCAGAACAGGAAGAAGCAAGAAGCAAAAGGAACAAAGCCCGGTTCGCCAAGTCGCCCACGTAATGACGAAACGGGCTCGAAAGGACCCCCGAAAGCCCAGCCATAGGCGGCCCTCTACAAACGGCCTTTTTCGAGGCAAAATGTCCAGAATTTTTCCCGGATTCTGACTGAAAATGTCCAAATATGAGCGCCGCCTAGTGTTGAATAATTTCTCAAAACTACTCTACAAGCTGTACAATGCTCAGAAATCTTTCTGCGCTGCCCGCAGACGCGCAGACCGCATTCCCGTTGCTTATCATTTGTCATTTGATGGATTTAAATAACACTATAATCTACATCTACATATAAGAATGCACGACAAAATAAGGTTCTCAACCGCGCGCTATATCCTAATACCTAGAACTCTCTGGAAAAGTCGGAGGAGATGCAGTTGAGAGTAGCCTCTGAGTAGCTAGCGTTCTTAGTTACGACTTGCTTTTAGCCTAGCGGTCAAGAACGACAGATTGTATTTTATGCCCATCAGAGGCGCATACTTTACAGCAAATGCAGACACTAACGCGCTCCAAACGCAAACAGCGTGCCGCTGGGCCGGCTATGCCCTGCGCCTCCAGCCTCCCGCTACCCTGGTCTGCGCTTCAAAGTTCGACCGGAGGGAGGAAAATGTCCAAAAATGAGGTGAACCTCGACCCATTTTGAGCCAAAAAATGTCCAAATTTACGGGCCGCCTCTGGCTGGGCTTTCGGGGGTTCCTGCAGTGGTTCAAATTCATTCACTTGAGAGCGCGCGCGCTTAATCGGGCACAATTTCAAAAAACTCCGCAGCGCACCAGTGATTTCCTCTTAAAAGATACTTCTACTTGACACCATACAAAAATTTTCAGAAAACAAAAACACCCAGTAATTACTGCACTTTTTTCCCACCCTGATCGAGCTGCACCTGCGCCAAGGAATTCTTGGCCAAGCTGCTCGGGCGGGGAGGAAGGAGTTCAGGTCGGTCGTGTCAGCTCGCGCAAGGGGGAAAAAAGGACTCGAATTGAAGTGGAGAGAGAAAGATATCAAGCACTCACCCATACAACACATCGCCTAACCATGTCGGTAGAGCACGGACCAAAGGTAATGTCTTGGCGTACAAAGGCTCGATGATAAACTGCACCCCACATGTTTCAGGGTTGTCAGCCGAGCCCCGTGACTGGCATGACCAGCCAGCCCCTCTCTCCGATCTCCCACCAACAACATCCCAACAAAAACTCACCTGTGACTCCCCACTCATCACACACCTCACCACTAAACGCGCGACCGTCGACGGCTGCAAACTCGGCATCAACCATCCCGGCATACCCGCATCGAAACCATCAAACATCGGTCCTCGAATATGACCGGGCAAAATGGCACTCGTGCGGATCGATCGGGCTGAAGGTCCGTAGAGATGGCGTAGTTCTTCGGTTAGACCTTCGTGGAAGGAGAGCGTGGAGGATTTGGATGCGGCATCTTGAGGAAGGTGAGGGGGGGGAATAGAAGAGGGTCAGGATTTATGTCAGAGTGAGCCAAGGGGGGTCTGAGGATGGGACGTACAGCTGACGCCTTTGGCGGCTTGGATGTAAGCCGTGTTTGACGCGATTGTCTGAGCATAGATCGATTCCCAGCATTAGTCCGAGGAAAGCCTTACTCGAATTGTGGGGGCTCGAGTACGCACCACGATATGCCCCTTGCCCTTCTTGATCATTCCAGGCAAGAACGCCTGCACGGTGTAGTAGTGCGACTTGACGTTGATATCATAGGTACTGGTCGGCACAAAATGCTTCAAGATTAGCTTCATAGCATTCCGCAATGCGAGAAGGCAGTCACCAACCAGCCTTACAGATCGACATCGCGAGTCGTCGAATTGAGGATCGAGGCCGAGCGAACGACCCCGGCGTTATTGATCAGGACCGAACTGTTATGACAATTCCCTCATCAAGTTTTTGACTAGTTTATTAGGGCAGCCGTAAAAAATACTCACGGTTGTCCAACCTGTTTCACGACCGTTTCGCACACTTTCTTGATCTCCTCGGGAGAACCGAGGTCGCAATGATAGAAGGTCATATTGGGGACTGGGAGGTATTAAAAGATACGATAAGCCATCCCTTACTCAGTTAAAAAAAAACCCTACTGCGTTGTGCCTGACTCACAGGGTCCCCCTTTCGGTTCCACGACATCAAGAACGACGACTTTGGCCTTGGTCATCTCGCCGAAATTTCGCACCATTTCCAAACCTACCGATCCTGAGCCTACACGGAACATGAACATGAACAACAAGTCTCAGCGCCTCCTGACTCGAACCCTTTACTCCAGGGGTATCCCGGAACGTATGCGTTCATACCTAGCTTACGTACCCCCGGTAATAATCACCACCTCGGCGTTCTCATCCTCTTGATCCCACCCCCACTTGACCGCCTTACTTCCGCGTCCTAAAACCCAATTATTTCGACTCGCATGACTCAACGATCCATTGAACCATAACAACAAACTCAACACCAAACACCCCACCAAAGAGTTCGCGAGCGTGTCAGCTTGACCTTGCCAGACGAGTCGAAATACGTTCAAAGGGGATTGATCTAGCGCTCGTGTGTGAAGGAAGGTCAGGAGGAAGATGAGACGCGGGTCGAGGAGGAATTGGGTGAGTAGGCGATAGAATGTGTCTATGGTCAGTCCTTCGGAGAGGTGTGAGATGGGGAGATTGATGGGGGCCATGGTCGGTCGGTGGGTGGTGTACGGAGAGAGAGAGTACGGATGGGCGAGTTATGCGGCGAGCGGCGAACGGCGAACGGCGAGCGGCGAAGACGGCTCGGCCTCTCCGTCGAGTGCTGCCCGAGGCCGATCTCTCGAGAGACCGCACACGCCGTCTCGCGATATGGTGGCACCTCTTGTCTGCTTGCTCTTTAAAAGTTACTCCATGTCCAAGATACATTATGAACAAAGTAATAGCAAAAAATCATCGATTTTGCATTGCTCGAACATGCACTCAGTCCACACGGTTGTACATCAACAAGTAAGCCCTCTTCTCCCCATCCATCATCATCGACGACGCATGAGATCCCACACCTGAACTTGAACCTGCGCCTGCACCTTCGCGTCCCGTCCCCTTCCCCGTTCCCGTCCCTGTGACCTTTACGGCAACGTCGGCGGTAGAGATGGGTCGGATCGAAGTGTCGTCAATGTGTAGCCATGATCCGTTCGAATGAATCTGTTGTCTAACAGCGACGGTGTAATGACCCCCTGAAGCGTAATTGCCATGGTGATAGACGACTAACGCGCAAAAACAAAAAAAAAGGTGTACCATCGGTCAACATCGCCTGATCAAAAAAAGAAATCAAGTCATTCATCACTGGCACTCTCACTCACCACCAAACAATTGGTACTTGACCGGTTTACCCGTGCGTTTTGTCGGTCCGACGATCTTCTCCCCAATTTCCAACTCGGTCCCATACCCAATCAACTTGCCACTCTTTTGCACCCCACCAACATTGTCGAAAACGAAACGCTTGAGGTGCAAGATCAACACTGGAGGGAACGATTCGAGGTAGACTTGCTTCATCGCTTCGACGCGCAAACCCTTGGCGGATATGAAACCCGGTAGAGGTTCGGGCAAGGTAAGGTTGAGCAACGCGTCTTCGATCGTCCGAACGTGATCAGGTTCAATGTCGAGTTGCAGTCGCTGGTAAGGTTCGAGCGTGATCGAGTCTTTTTGACCGGGACAACGTAGGATGGATCGTAGTTGACCGCCATAAATGCGAGTCACGGGCGATTCGCGCGTTTCCGTCTGACCCGATCCAAGGGTAAACCACTCATCAGTCCACATCCCATAGCATTTTAGACGCCCTTGAATAAAACTCACCGTTCTAGTCGTAGCTATCCTTCCTTTACTCCCGACCTCGACCCACTCCTCATCCTGCTCCTCCTCGACCTCCTTGACCTCGTGAACGTTTTCCTTCTTATTAGCCCCGTCTACACGATCGATCGTACTCAGAATCTCCTCATGCAGGGTGTCGAGGAAGAAGCCCAAAAATTCTTCAGCATCCTCTTGATGCCCTCGTCGCATCGCATCGAAACGCTTATTGGGTTTAAGCGATTCGTACACGCCTTCGGGGACGAAAGGTTCGATGTACTCTGACAGAGGGATGAAGGTGTCGTGGGGTTGGGACGACGGTATGATCGGTGTTTTAGGGTGGGCTTTGAGGTTGTTGAGCTTGGTACCCGGTGTCGCTGGTGAAGGAGGGATCGATTTCGAGAGTCGGTTGCGCGAGACAATGGTCGTCTTGGTGGACGAGTGAAACTCGGATAAAAAGTGGATCCTACAAAGACCAATGCGACGTGTCAGCGAATCGCGTTTCGAGACGCGATCAGGTATCGCTCAAACTCACATCGCGTCCATCGACGGGGTTTTCCCACTCAGATCACCCTTAACTTCCTTTTTGATCAGGTCCAACAGGTTCACAAACGGAGCGCAGTAGACGAGCACCTGAAGGATCGCGTTCGCAAAGCAGAGGTTGCCGTTATTGATCAAGCCTCGAGGGACAATAGGGTGGGGTTGCTGGAACTCGTTCTCGACGCCGGCGAGGGTCTGCGCGAGGCTCTTCTTGCCGGTGCCGTTGGGAGAAGCTTTCGGGATGTACTCGATGATGGGAGGTCGTGCTGCTGAGCCGTCTTGGCGCGCCGGCGATGAAACCGAAGAACCGGGCGACCGCAGCAGATCGGCCCACGACTTCTTGACGCCCCAAGCTGACGGTGCGGGTGTAGCCGGAGGAGCCAAGGTCGAGGCCGAAGTCGGATCGGTGGGCGATTTCGGTGTCGACGATTCATAAGCAGCGGCGGTTCGATCCCCATTCGGCGACGTAGGGGATGAAGACGGTACGGTCGATGTGACTCCGTTCGGGATGGAGGGGGAGGTCTCGGGTGCATCTTCGAGCGTGGTAATGGTGGTCGTCGGGGACAAAGGGGTCAAGACGGGTGAGGAATGGACGGAGGATGCGGCCGTCGCCGTGGTCGAGACGGTCGACAACAGGTATTCACGAACAGGAGTCGATAGTGATGCGGTGGACAAGTCGGATACTCTGCTAATGACGGGTCTCGGGGTCGTTGGTCGTGGCAGAGTCGGCTCCGTTTCTGCGACGGGCGCTCTCGGCTGCTCGGCCTTTATGCTGCGTGTCGTCCAGATCTCGTATTGCACCCTCCACTCCTTGGGCATGTGTACATTCGCCGCGATCGCAAATCCAGGGGCCTCGACTGGAGACGGCCTCGATGGATGATGCCTCGATCCAGCTGAGTAGGATGATGATGATGCGCCGTGAGCACCGGCTGCACTCGCGGCCAGTCGTTGCGAAATGGACGATTCGGGTCGGACGAGGAACGTCGATCTCGGCGGTTCGAGTATCGGCGACATGTTGTTGAATTGGTGCTGCACGGCCCGAGTCAGGAAAGCGGCTGGTGGGGACGCGAGGACAGAATCCGAATCCGACTTTGAAGCCGCAAGTGCAGGTGGTGATTGACTAGAAGAAGGGGACGGCTGCTCCCACGCTGGCAAGAGCTGCGGTCCAGGGACGTGCTGCTGCTGCTGCTGCTGCTGCTGTTGATGCGGCGGCGGCGGAGATACGAGCGGAATCGGCACAAGGGCTGGAGAGGTCACTGCGGCGGCAGCAGGAGAAGCGGGTACGTTGGCAGTTGCGGGTGTGGGTGTGGGCGTAGATGCCGGTGCCGATCCGGGTGCCGATGGTGATATAGAAGCATTGTTGGGGTAGGGCGGCGACTGCTGGACGAGGTGCGACGGTGTTCCCGAGGGAGGAGGGGGAGGAGGGGGAGGTGGTGCGCCGTAGTAGTGCGGCAGCGGCGGGTGTGGAGGGTACTGGAGGTGCGGTGGTGGCAGAGGCAGTGGATGGTGCTGCTGCTGTTGTTGGTGGAGGTGGGTATAGTGGTAATTGGACGGAGGTGGAGGGGGTAGCCACGCGGGCTGTTGCAGGGGTTGTCGGTGCTGCTGCTGAGGGTGGTGGTGGTGGGCGTGGTGCGGGTGGTGATGTTGATTGTAATGGTGACTGTGGTAGTGCGCTCCACCGGACTGTGGCTGATGGTCGTTCGCCGAGGGTCCTTTGCCATGTCGATTCCATGAGCCGACTGCGCCTCCCTCTGCTGCGCCCCCTCCTCCGGGGTGGTAGTGGTCCATGTGCGGTGGTGCTGGGTGGGGACGGTAGCTGGTCGACGACGACGATGACGACAGGGACGATGACGCTACGGCGTTGGCAGTGGCTGCGGCGGTTGGCGGCTGCGGCGGTGGTGGCGGTGGTGGTGGTGGCGGTGGTGGTGGTGACGGTGACGGTGCGACCGAGTGTGGCGTCGTACCGAGGCTCGCGTGAGCCGGCTGGGGCTGCGGGTGCGATGGTCGGTGGCGGTGGCCATTGAGCGCAACCCCACCCGACGACAGAGGTAGTCGTGATCCCAATGGTGAGGGTGACGGTGCCCACCCTCGTGCATATGCCGTCTGCTGCAACGAAAACGTCTGCGACTTGGGGTTGAGCCTGCTGCTCGCGGATGACGACGGCGATAAAGACGACGAAGACGACGACGAGGAGCCTGCACGACCACCGATCGACATGGACGTTGACGCGATCGCAGTCGAGCTCGACGAGGACGAGGAAGACGAGGAATTGGTGCTCGAGCTGTTCAGCGTCACCGTCGAGGGCCCTGCAACGGCTGCCATGGGGGATCGTCGAGCACGAGCACGGGCAGTTAGTCGGCACTCGGCACGGACGGAGCCAGGCCCAGACGCCAGACGCCAGACGCCAGACGACGAGACAATCTATAGTCAGCCGAGGCCAGCCGTCGGGGCAAGGAAAATGTCTCGGAAAGGTAATGACTGGCCGGCTTGGACAAGTACTACTAGTAGTATTCCACAATTGCATCAATCCAGAGAAACTGTGTCAGTGCAAGCTCCATATTATATCGAAAAGCAAGCGTATTCATATCCTATCCAAGATCAGGCAGAGAAGCTCCGAGTACTTGTAGCAAATTCGACACGCATCGGCCCGACGCACACCTCGCAGGCTGAGTCGCAGCTTCGATCCAGGCTTCGAATTCGCTCGCGAAGATCGTCGCCAAAACCGACTATACAAGGAGCTAGCTCCACTTCCTCTCCAACTACACCTACAAACTACGATTCCCGTGGGTGCGACGAGTGAGTCGGCGAGTTGGACATCCGCACACTGCTGGCAAAAAAGCACTGACTGCTTGCTGAGAAGGTGAAGCATTTAGTCCGGGCGCAGATCGAAGAATTCTGGGATTCAGTTCCGCAAACGATATTGTGTGGAAGCGAGACTGCCTGGATTATTTGATCGCCTCCGCAGTCTGATCCGCATTCAACGCGATCCTTGTAGGACTCTTTCGCTCTCGTCGATTCAGCCCAGAACCTGCTCGCCAGTCCCTTCGAAAGTCTCGCGATTTGCTGATGCACCGATGCACCGCAACCCCCCTCTCGTGCACCAACCCGGGGTCTCCTCCACCGGACCTCTGCCCCCTTCCCTCCTTCCGCGTTCTCTCGTGCTCGAACGTGAGGGTGACGTCGTCGAGCCTTGGGGACGTCAAGAGCAGCCGGCCCGCATGGTCTCGACGCACAAGCTCGCCGTTCAAGGAACCGTCAAGGCGTCGGACTACCGCTGCTCGAGCCCGAATTCGAGGAATAGCGCAAACCCAACGTGCAAAACAACGCAATTACAAGTCCAAAAATTTCAAAAGGAACAAGGCGGCTACGGCGGCCGAAGTACGTTCCCTGTACTCGAAGCAATCGGACTCGGGCAGCGGCGGCGACGGCCGCCGTGACCGCCTTGTTCCTTTCGATCGGTTTGAGATTCTTGGACTTGTAATTGCGTTGTTTTGCGCGTTGGGTTTGCGCTGTCCCTCGAATTCGGGCTCGACCAAGCGGTAGTCCGACGCCTTGACGGTTCCTTGAACGGCGAGCTTGTGCGTCGAGACCATGCGGGCCGGCTGCTCTTGACGTCCCCAAGGCTCGACGACGTCACCCTCACGTTCGAGCACGAGAGAACGCGGAAGGAGGGAAGGGGGCAGAGGTCCGGTGGAGGAGACCCCGGGTTGGTGCACGAGAGGGGGGTTGCGGTGCATCGGTGCATCAGCAAATCGCGAGACTTTCGAAGGGACTTCATGTAGCGTCCCCCCCCCCCCGCGAATCGCACCCTGCACCCTTGCGAGGCAGTGGTAATGGATGCCTTTGTCGCTTTTGCAAAACGTCTCGCCCTTGTAGTGGTGCATCAGGTCTTGCAGTGGATGGGAGCGAGGTCGGCGTAAAGGGACTTGGCCTCGTCGATTCCGTCCTGCGTCGGCGCCGCCTCCGAATTGACGTTCCTGATCAGCGCCCCCCCCCCCCCGCCCCACCCAACGCCCCCACGGCGCCGTCCCAGCCACTCTGCCACGTCGCCGCGTTCAACCACTGCCCAGGCAAAGGGCGAAGGATCGCTGGCCCGATGTCTTTGATGCCGTTGAGATAGTCGCACCCGAGGATGAGGCTCGCCACGAATCGCTGACGAGAATTCCATATCGCTGGGTGAGCGTCGAGCACGGCAAGGTCCACTAAGCTGATGTTGTGGTCCTTCCCCGACAACACGGCGCAATAACGGGCTTGTTTGGCGCCGAGGAGCATGAAGAAGTCGCTGTCGGCGCTCACGAGGACGACGCGGTTGGGATCGATCGCAACGTCGCAAATCTGGCCAAACTTGGGTCGACGCCGAGACGAGGGGATCGGCCTCGTCGGCTGCGACGACGAGCAAGCCTTGCTCGGAACAGCGAACAAAGGTGGCGACTTGGGATGGTTCTTCACCGTCGCCCGACGGTACTGACCCGAGTGACCGGGATCCGATAGGACATCGTCAACATTGCGTACATGTGTGCACTCGAGTCGTTCGTGAGCGGATCCACATCCCCCTTTTGTTCCTTCTTCCTCGACTCCGACTGGCCCTACATCGAATACGACGGTGACCTAGGAAAATATTACGACCACTCCTATGGCGCGCGATTGCAAAGCCTAGGTATCGGCTATTCACTCGAGCTCCTTGCGCGCCTGACGGGGAACAGAGGCTACGTTCTAAAGGATACAACGCTCGTCAACAAGACGACCGATTCCTCGCCGGTGAGCGAGTCTGCTCAATCTCTTCCTGGATTCGGCTTTGAGTACGACGTCGCCGTGCCCGATGCGAACCTTCATCACCAGTAAGATGGTGCCGTTCGCGGGGAGAATTGTCTTGGAGCGCCTTTCGTGTACTGGGAATGGCTTTTGGGCGTCCATCGAGCAGACGATCGGAGCTTCTTCGGGTGATTTCGTTCGCTTCGTCGTGAATGACGAAGTGATTGATATCCGTCATATCTGCCATGAGGTGTGCTTGGCCCCCGAAAAATCGCTCAAAGTTTTTTGGCGCACTGATTTTTCGAATTACCCGCTTCGTGCGCGCGCTATTACTCCTCATCGGTCGCATGCTCCTCCCCGCTAGGATGCCGTCTTGGAAAACGGGACCATGTGCAGCCTTGAATCGTTTACCGCCGGGGTCGACATCGTGCAGTACGAGAAGATGTCTCGCTTTTCGCAATATGGTTTCGTGGCGGCGGACAAATGGACCGGGTCTCGCAGGGGTACGGGGTCGAAAGTGCAAGATCGGACCGGCTGATGGGCCGCGCTTTCTCAAGTAGAATATTTATCTTTCGTCCTATTGTTTGTCCTCGTATTAATTCGAAAGATCTACATTCTGTTCATGTCTGAAACTGGGTGCGTCTTGACAGGCGATCAAGATGAGGGAGTTTTTAACATTATTACGTACGGGGAAGGGGCCGGGCCGGCCGCGGCCGAGCGCATAGCTAGGCTTTGGTCACGGTCCTATTATCGACTTGAAGCCCCCAGGATCCTTGCCGCTCACACTCTTACCTCCTACTTAACGGCCACCCCCGTCCTGACAAGTTCCAACTTCCCCCAAGCACGCTCTTCGACATGTCCGAAGCTCCCCCAGCGTACGGTGCTCCACCCCCCGCCGCGGGCCTTCGAATCCCTCTCACGACGGTCTCAGCATTCCCTTCGCCGGATCTCGTAGGCGCTGCACCATTCCATGATCTCGATGGTTCGGGTGTGTGGGTCGCGAGTGCGTTGATGGAGAACCAATCCGTTCATCCGGCCAAGGTGGTTAGGGATGGGAGGGTCATGGTATCTTATGGTGGTGCGTAAACGATCGCTCTCTGCTTAGCCTCCGGGTTGGAGTGGCGGTGCAGACTATGTGGGGGGCTGACGCTCGATCTCGATCATTCACCTGGCTCATGCGACCCGATCATCCTGTTCATGACCGTGATGGACACATTCACATAGGAGCTGAGATTTCTCATCAGGTCAGTACAGCATCCCGCCTCTAAGTCCGTGTCGTACTGCAGAAGGGGGCTGACGCGTACCCACGTGAAACTCGAACGTACGCCCATGCTACACAGGGGCGCTATGATGTGCTGCCCATCACGAACCAGATGGAATGGGTTCCTGCTGGGCATGGTCAAGTGAGTACAATCGCGTCAAAGGAACTGAGTGGCCAGCATAGTCTGACGTGTTGTCTGACGTGTGGTCTGACGTGTGGTCTCACCCGTTCGCCTCGTCGCACACGCCTCAGGTTCCAAAGGGTCGACGAGTCGTTGAAGGCGTGAGCTTGCCGTCCGATTCACAGTACACGGGCAATGATGTCCTGACTCCGATGCATGGGCCTGCTTGAGGTCACTCACAGGGTTTCGAAGAAGACGGGAACCACCTCCACCACGCCGTCACGACGATCGAGGGCGTGCAGGTCCCCGGAAAAGCTGGTGCTCATCTGGTACGGGTTGTCCGCCGCTCTCTTGGCACTCTAAGGAAACTGACCGGATTTCGTCCTGCTTTTACTGTCTCAAGAAAGGTGCCAATTTCCCTTTCGGAGGTGGTGAACACGTCGTGCAGGATGGCTACCAGTTGCTCTGCTGGAGGTGATTGACCAAGGGCAAGCTTTCTCGCCCCTATCGAGAGCGTCTCTAGCTATTGGCATATTACCGTGAGCTCTTTGACCACTCAATCTCATCTTTGTAATATACATCTTTCGTGATCTGCACCGCCTCGATACCCCTGGGCCGAATGTTCTCCGGCGACGTCCGAGCGCGCAAGGTTGACCCTCTGTGAGGCGTAATTTGGATCGACGCGTCGCGGCGCGCCGGCGCGAGGACGAGATCGCAGAGCTGGAGGGAGACGCGTCGCGGTTTGCTATACAGCCGAGAACAAGTCGAGCGCTTCCCTGCTTCGCGTCCTCCTCCCAACTCGTACGTGACAGCTGTCAACCGGCTTCCCACTTTAGGATATTTTTGATCCTCACTGGCGATCGTCGCCTGCTCTTCTCAGCCATGGACATCGATCCTACCAAATTGGTCACCTGGCCGCACACGCAGGGCGTTTCCCGCTGCGCGTTCACTCCCAACGGACAGTGAGTTCAGCCTGCCCTATAGATCAGGATCGAAGCACTCGTCGCATCACGGCCTACCTGAAACTATCCGAAAAAACTGACTCGAACTTCCCCCACCTTCCAGTCTCTTGTATACGTCCGGAGCGGAAGGTTATATCCGCGTATTCGACACGGACCCTTCCCACGCCGACGAAGGCTTGCCGCCGCCGCTGTTGATCGACTTCCATGAGGAACCCAATTTTGGATTGTCATGCTCGGTGAGTCGAGTTCTGATATGATAAAATTCAGGTTGCGTCGCTTGGTCTGCGCCAGAAGACTCCCGCGAAGCCTTGCCATCTCTTTTGCCCGAGGTCGAGAACTGCTCCGGCCGACGCGTCTACAAGAGGAAGTTACGAGTCATCTCCCTACACTGACGCGTCTTGTTCCCTCTTTTTTCGTCGGGACAGAATGAGCTCGTGTGCTCCGCCAACGAATCCGGATTAGTCGTCTTGCATCGCCATGGAGTGATCACCGAGATTGACTCCATCTTGACCCGATGTAGCGAACCGGTCAGGAGCGCGAGGTTCGATCCTAAAGGTCAAAAAATTGCTGTAGCTTCAGAGTAGGTTTCGAAGGAATCATCCTAGTTTTGAATTCCAGCATGGAGCTAATGGTGTTTATCCTTGGGGGTTGACAGTGAGTTGATCGTCAAGGTCATCGATATTAACGATCCCATCAACGGCATTCAGCTCTTGCCTGGACACCGGAAGGGGGTCAGGGAGGCGACTTGGTCACCCGATGGGCAACTCTTGGTCAGTTTTGAACCGAATCACTCAGAAACCAAGGGTCTTTTGAGAATTGACTTCTGACGGTTTTCGAGCGGCTGATTATAGACGACTTCGGGGCAAGATGGACAAATTCGTGTTTGGGATTTTACCTCGGGCTCGGAACCGACTTGCATTCAAACTCTCGAAGGCGTCATCGAACCCAATACCGACCCCTCGTCCGAATACAGTATCGCCGTCGTCTGGCACCCTTCCTCAAAGTACTTTGTCGTCCCTTCCAAGACTAGAGAAGTGGCTATTTACTCGAGGGAGAGTTGGAGTAAGATCGGTGTGCTTTCACCTCCTTCTACGGAGGGCACGACAGCGGGAATGATGTCCTCGCTCGCATTCTCGAATAATGGGATCTACCTCGCCACCGCGATGAACGATTGGATTCACGTGTGGAACTTCACCGAGAGGAAGATCGTCACTTCGACTCAGCACACCCAAGGCCTCGTGACGGACATGGCGTTTCAACCGACGCCTACGACCAACATGCTTGCTTATGCCCACAGTACGGGCCAATTCACGATATGGAAGGACGTCATCCCTTCCACCATGGCCAAACCGACTTGGTCGATCGCCAAGGCGCGGCAGATGTTGCTGGCCAGGAGCGAGAGGGAGGAGAGGGAGACGAGTGAGAGCGTCACGAGTAAAGTTGAAGAGGACGATGGCAAGGGGGATGACTACTTTGGCGACGATTTGGATGGGTGGCTTGATGACGATGAGGGGCTTATGAAGAACAAGGACGAGAATGGGATGGATGAGGATAGAGATGGTGGGGATAGTCGGATGAATGGGGTGATCAGCAAGTATGAGCGAGCAGGCGGCGATCGCATAAGCTCGACGAGATACAGTGGGTCCGCGGTTCTTTTGTGGAGAGTAAAGAGTTTTCGCTCATGAAAGATCGATTCAACAGTAACAGCCGGCGCATCCTCGTCGAACTCGTACTCTTACACCCAGGGACAGCCACCCTTCCAACCCGGCTCGACCCCGTTCCGCGAGAAGAGGCGGTACCTCGGTAGGTCACAATCGCCCTGCTCTTATCGAGGCTGAGTGGTAGCTGACCCTTTGATCGGTCTCGCAGCTTTCAACATGCTGGGCTTGATCCATGCCGTCGACCGGGATGATCAGAACCTCGTCACGATCGAGTTCCACGATCGCAGCGCGCAAACTGGGACCCACTTCAACGACTCGTTCAAATTCACCATGGGCGCTCTCGGTAAGCTGGTCTCCTTACTGTAAAGTCAACGGCTTGGTGCTAATGGCTTCATTCATTATCAGGTGAGCTCGGTTGTGCTTTCGCCGTCAAAGGAACGTCGGACTCTCCCTCGCTCGTGTACTACAAGCCTTTCGAGTCTTGGACGACAACGCAGGAATGGCAATACTCGCTACCGCAAGGCGAGAACGTCATCGCGCTCTCGGTCGGCGGCATCGCGCCCGAGGATCTGAACGAGATCTCTATCGCCGGCACAGGGACCGTCGTTGTCGCGACCGATCGAGGCTACGTTCGCTTCTTCAGTGGCTCAGGTTTGCAAAAGTATGTTTGGAACCTCGGTGAATCCGTTGTCTCGATTGCGGCGGGCAAAGACTGGGCTTTGATCGTCTATCGAAGCGGATCTTCGGTCCCGGATTTGACTTACGTCTTGGTGGATACGGACTCGTTCGAGGTGTTGCAGCAAGGCAAGATGCCTTTGATGCAGCGCGTGTCGTTGGCCTGGATCGGGTTCACGGATGAGCAGGTCAGTGTTGGAAAGCAGTTCCGGGCCGGTGTGCGCCAGATGCTGACGATGGAAGAGCTTGCACTCGTCCAGATCCCCGCCATGTACGACTCGAGGGGTGTGTTTTCCGTCCTCGACCGCTCACGTCGCCCGCGGCAGGCTCGATGGGTACCCGTGCTCGAGACGTCCGCCATGGCTCGTCGCGAGAACAAGCAGGAAACGTACTGGCCAATCGGCCTCACCGCTCAGCACGCCCATGTCATCATCTTAAAGGTCAGTCCTGAGAGCGAATATCAGGCACCCTCGATATTTGCTAACCCATCAGTGATTTGCGTGTGCACAACGATAGGGTGAGGAATCGCACCCCCACTTCCCGACGCCGTTAATCCAGGAGCTCGATCTCCAACTGCCTCTTCTGCGCCTCGATGTGCAACAAGGCCAACTCGAAGAAAAGTACCTGCGCGAAACGACGTTCGTCTCGCACCGTCGCGACGGCGCCTCTGCTGACGACTACGACTTGACAACGACCTTGGCGCGCCAAGAGTTGGAGGTCGACAAGCATTTGCTCATGGTTATTCAGACGGCGTGCAAGGCCGAGAGGTTGGAGCAAGCGCTCGACGCAACTTTACTCTTATCGCAGAAGGCGTCTCTCATTGCCGCGGCCAAGATCGCTCGCTTCTTCAACTTGCCCGGGCTCGAGGAGCGCATTCAGATCGTGCAAGAGGTCAAGGAAGCCGAGGGCGATGGTGCACCGTCCAAAGTCCGTGAGGGAAAGTGGTCGCATCTCGTCGATGAGAGAAATGTTCGAGGCCCCGATGGGTTCGGCGGTCGCTCGAACGATCGCAACATCAACGTCTTTGCGATGGGCAGTAAAGGGCTCATGATGGCCCCGAGCTCGTCGATAGGGATGGCGTCCGTTGCGCCGAGCTATCGCGATTCAAGCATGGGTCAACGACCGATAGACTCGCAATATGACGAATCGTTGAGTGAGCCTGTCGGTGAGGACGATGAGGAGATGATGGACGACCTACGAGCGAGCAAACGAGCTCGATCGCCCGAGGGCAGCGGAGATGATGAAGATTTGTACGAGTCTCCGGTCGCGGAGACGATCGAGGCTGTTCCAGCGCACAAGAAAAAGGGTGAGCTGTCTGATGCCACCGCGGTCTTATCTTTGGCCCTATTCTAATCAAGGACCTTATCTTGCCTTCATCAGCGAGCAACCCCTTTCGCCGACGCACGCCCCCACCAGCGGGTGCTCGGACTCCCGTCTCGCCAGCGAACCCGTTCGCGTCCAAGAAGACAGAGGCGAGCAAAGCCGCCGATCTGCACCGCACGGGTAGCTTTTTTAGCCGCGTCGAAGGCACCGAAGCGCCCAAAGTCAAGGTCAAACGCGCGGCCCCCGTTGCCGGTTCTTCCAACGTGAAAACACAGACCGTGCCCGGGACCAAGCAGACGACTCTCTTTGGCTTCGCTACCGTTGTCGAAGAAGGCAACAAAGCATCCGCACCCAAGGGCAAGAAGCGCAAGTCGACGAACGGCGTAACTACTCGAGAGGATGGTGACGCTGACAACGACGATGCGGACTTACCGACACCGTTCGCCAAGCCGTTACCCAAGCTTGTTCCTTCGACCGCTGGTTTGGGAGGAGACGCTCAGGAGCTTCCACGCGAAGGGGATGAATTTGAGGAGACGCAGGTTGAGACGCAGGAGGAGTCGTTGCAGCCTATCAACAAGGCTCGATCATCCGCTCCTAAAGCTTCGCCTATCGACGATGCCGAAGTCGAGATGGAAGCAACGCAGCTCGAAGAACCGCAAATCCTGAGCGTCTTGTCTACTTGCACGAAGGAAAACGCTGCCGCAGTGACGGTGCCCATGACGACAGCGAGCAAGTTGAGCAAGTATCGAATGGTTGCTCCCGTTGCTCCTGCTTCGGTGGATGTCGAGCCGATGATGGAGCCGATCGAGCAATCTGCGGTCGAGGAAGCAACTGCGGTGGAATGAGAGGGGTTGTTGATATTGGGACAGTCTTTTTGTGTATCGCTTAGCCGGCATTTGCGGCTTGTAAATGTACTTCACTTGTTGGCATACGATCATCGGAATGTTGTAGCATTTGTGACTGCATGCTACAGAAGAGTGGCGAAAGAGGGATGTAAGGTATGCGCCTCTGGTATGCATATGTTCTTGGTGGATGCTGCAAGGGTTTGATGCGCCGACTCAGGCTCGCGCGCACGGACCCTTCCTCCCCCACCTTTCCCCACACGCGGGCTTAAGGGTGGGTACATGCGATGCACGTTTCCATTGGGGTTTCACACTGCGTCGTCGACATTTCCCTGCCAGCTTCTACGCCTACTTTTACCACTTGTGGGGACAGCTGCGTTCCCCAATCCCCAGATTAACTCCTAGTACTAGCTGACAAAGTCGCTGACCGAGTTTGCTGCTGCGAGCAGGAGTCACTGAACTCAAATTCCCAAAGTGGTTCGCGTTGAGTAACCGGGGGCAAGTGCCTTGATACTGAGACGTGTCCTCTGCACTTCTATTCTCAGCGTATCCCTCTGTAGCCCTTGTTGGGCAACACCCACTGGCTAATTGCATACGGCCTTTCAGCAGGCCCTTTGCCTCCTCTCGCGCAAATTAGTGACTTGCCTTTGTCGCAAAGGTATGCTGTGACGATCGATGCACTTCTCCACCATCAGTTGCAGTCGACTGACAGCTCCAACTTGTGCTCCCACCCCCCCTTTCCTATTCACCGGGGTTTCTGAGCTTATCTTTTCAGCTGTCGGATTTCAGCCGTTTGATCGTGGTTTTTGCCATGTTGAACTTTCTTGCGCACCAATGTTGTCCCTCACCTTGCTGCAAAGCGCACCACTCTTCCGCTCGTGCGAGTGTTCAGGGGAGTCAAATTACAATCTGTCGTTCTTGACCGCTTAGACAGAAAAGCAAGCTACAACTAGAACTCTCTCCTCAAGGCTACTGATATGGCTGTAAGGTATGCGCATGCCCTTACGAGGGGTTCGATATGTCATCTCAAACGTTCACTGCACGCGATCGCCATCCGCCGAGGCTAGTATATCACTTGTGGTCTGCCACTGGCTAATCTCTCAGAGTAAGCATCATGGCGCTCTTTTTTCGTTTTCTCATGAGACGGGCGGGAAAAGTGGATATGCTGGGCAGGCAAGCGAGATATGGCACGGCTGTGAGGCAAACCCTCGGCGCGGAGCGGTTCCGAAGATGGCGTGATGTCGAACAACGACTCATCCCATGCAGTAGTCATGCGGTGATCCCCAGCGGCACGCCGTGAGCAACGGTAAGAGAAGTTGAAAGCCGAAACACCAAAAGGAGAGGTGATCGCCTTAGTGGCGAGGAGACCCCTTTCAGTTCCAAACGGTCTAGCAGACTCGGTGAGCTTGTCGTTCTCAGCATGCCGTCGAATTTCGTAGGTGCTGGGATGACTGTCTTAGTATTAGGGGTGGATCAGCACTCGCATTTTCTTGGTGCAGTCGCTTAATCGGGCCACATTTCAAATCAACACGCTTCACCGAACGGGAAACGGGTTCAAGGAGGCTCGAGCACGATCAAACACCGACTGAATGTCTCCTCTCCCAGCAGGCGCCGGGTACTAAGTTGGGGTGAGGAAAAGATTGATTGATGTAAGCCCTTGAGAATGGTGATCACTAGTCCTGATCCCGGCGAGGTAACAGCCCCGCTATATGGCATATGTTATGGACCTATGGTGGTTCAGCCGATTTAGCTTCTGTTGGATTCTGTCTTTGAACAAGACTAGCTAGAGATTATGACTTAACTTTAAAACTTATAGGAGGCCCTGCCGGCACCGTGCCGGTAATTCGGCGAAACCGTGCGCGCGCGCGTTGAGTCGGTTAAAAATTCACGCAGGCCACCCTCTTACCCAAGTCCGGGGCTGATTCCTTCGTTCCCCTTCCTTCCACTCAGAGCATCACACCGTTAAAACGACATCTCGTTCGTCCGACGGCAGCTATGCGTTTCGCCAGCATCTTCTCCGCCACGGCCTTTTTGGGCCTGACGATGGCTGCTATGGCCGCGGCCGCGGCAGTTGACATTTCAACGCCAAGGTGAGCCGCTTTAACTTCCAGCTCCTTGAACGGTCGCGCTTCATAACCGACCTCACGACCTGGGGCCCACTGCAAAGTCCCTCAAGTCTCAAACGACGTAGTGCTCATAGCCACAAAAGCCGTGCCCTCAGCCAACCTACGCCAACCGAGCAAAGCAAGAGCAGTCAAGCCGGCGTCCAAATCTCTGGCAGTGTCGTTCAAAAGGCACCACCGCAATCACATGGCTTCAGTTTTCAAACGCAGCAGTGCAAGTGAGTGCTGCATATCAGACTGTCAGCGACCCAGATTCGGGTCTTATGCGATCTCACCATGTGGCGCGAAGCTGATCTACATTACTGTTCTACGACGTCGAATTCAAGATCGTGCATCTTAAAACAGCTTAAGGCTCACCTTAACTGGCGGTGAGTACGGCTCAAACACCGCGCCGGCCCCCACTTTTCGCCGGACCGACGGATGCCTCGTGCCGGCTATGGGGCTTCCGGCTCGAATCACTCGTATCACTCGTTCGATCTCTCATCTCGTAACTCTTATAACAGGCATGATGAGGCGCAAGAGGAGTGCGCTTACAACGAAGGCTACGTGCACCAGTGCCCTTCCGCTAAATGGCCGAAATGCGAGTAAGCGCACTTCTGACCCACGGCCGCCAATACTGTACTGAGGCCTATCGATTGCATACTCACTTTTTCGTTTGTTCTCTTTACCCAAATCAGGGAGTGCATCAATAACCATATGACCAGTGCCCAAGTAACGTCAGTCGTCCATTAGACTTCGTCCAAATGATCTGGAATGGATGTGCAACGGGACGTTTCCGCCTTATTGAGCTGACTTCGTCTAGGCAATCATCAATGTTCCCGAAGGCGTCGAATTGCGCAAGAGATGTGTGCCTTTGGAACTCCTGGTCCTCGTAAGGCCTTTGGAACTCCTGGTCCTAATCCATGCCCTTCGATAACCTGGCCGGGCTGCGAGTGAGTCGACGTCTGCGGAGATTGAGATCTATCGGCTCGATCCGTGGCTTTATTGGCACGGTGCCGTTCGACGAGGCTCCGACGAGTTCCGAACCGCCCTCTAATTGAGGCAGTCTCTAACCACTTCTTTTGACAGAACTTGCATCCACAATTTCATTTATAAGCCCTCACTTAATTTCACGTGAGTTCCTGGGACATATTATTGTCCGAGTAGGCACCAGAGCCTGACCTGAGTATCTACTCTCATCTCTTGACGCTGCTTTGGATCCCGAACAGCTACGAGATGGCCCAAAGCTATTGTTACCTACACGACTTATGTCCACCCGGGCCCCCCCATTACCCACACTGCGCGTAGGTTCAGGACTTTCTGCGGCGCGTGGCACGCGTCGGCAATCCACGGTTGGGAATAGTCGATCAAAACTGAGAACCATCTTCTTTATTGGCCAAGGATGTGCATCGAGCTTTACATGAGCACTTCCCACGACTACAGGTGAGTTGTATCGTGCCTTCTGCCAGCGGTCTACCCGAAGGTCATGTTGCACTAATCTCAACTCGCACCTCCCTTCTCGACTTTTTGCGCAGTCGCCGCGATGCGCAAAACGACTGCGCGACCCAACACCCGTTCGCACACCCATTGTGTCCAATCCCTGCCTATTAAGTCCAATTATACATGATGTAAAATGTTGGCTCGCCACTCTTGGAATCCAAGAATATCTCCAGTTTGAGACATGGAAAAAGAACATCAGGTCTTGCAGCAAATGCAGCTATCCGGGGCCGTGTTGAGCTTAGCGAATCGTCACGGGCAGAGCGAGCCAAGTGGCCGACCACGATCCCAAAATGCCCCCCGATGGGGAGCTGACGTCACGCTCGATGTTCACGCTCGATGTTCACTCAACAATAGAGCATACGTCCGATGTGAAAACGCTGTGGCCCAGGGGTGAGCGCTCAGTCAAGAGTCACCCCGACTGCGCGCAGATTGGCGCCAACTGAAAGGGGATAACCTGCTCTACTGCGAACCTCACCCCGGGCCGCATCTGCCACTGGTACAGGGAATGACTCTGCGATGTATCAATATCCCTGATTTCTTGTTCTAGATATTGTCTCAACCTTTCCGGTCATCGAACTCGGCCCTAAACCGCTGAGCACGTTCGGTAGTTGCGATGACAGCTGCGCACGAGAAGCAATGGAGCAGAGCTGGTGGATGAGTTCGTCTTCGCCGTAGCACTCGAGATGCCCAACATGTACCGTCCTGGGAGTCATAGGTGAAGGTATTGTATGTATCGCCGGTTTACGATTTTGCGATCTATGGTATAGCAAAGCGGTCGATCAGATGATATGAAAAGACAAGGAAAAAGGTGCGACCAAGAGCTCCTAAGAGACCCAGAACGTGAGAGACGAGAGAGACGAGAGCCGAGAGAGAGGAGGAGTACGAGAGCCGAGAAACGAGACTGGAACGCTGAGGCCGGAGACTGGAGAATGATGAAACGAGACTCGAGAACCGCAGAAAGTGAGAACAAGCTAAGCTGCTGTATTGAATCCTAGAAGTGGTCTACCCGAGAACAAGAAGAAACTTCCCTCATACGTCCCGACCGTTCAAACCGCCGCTCTCCTTTCATTCCCCTTCACCCCTTCATCCGCACATCGGGCCCGGGTAGGGTTCTTAGAGACGTTGAAGAAATCGACTCCCTGATCAGCGAAAGCACATTGAGAAGCGGATGGGGAGAAACTAAGCCGCTTCTGCGCGCGGAGCCTACCAACGTGTAAGCAATGCCCAATTGGACACTTTCTAATGAATACTGAGCCCAAGAATCCCTGGCCTCGCTCTCACTCGCGATCACCGCCTCAACCCAGTTGGCTCCCACTGTGCTCACAGACGAGATCGTCTTCTGTTGCACCAACCCATTCCAACAGGGTCTTCCGTCCAAATACGCCTTGTCGTTGATAATTGATCCTTATGCCATCGAAGTACTGAGTTTACCCGGAAGCGCCTTATCGATGAGAAGTCTGCCGAAACCGGTGTTTGACCTTGCCGGAACCGGTGTTGACCTTGACAGTTGGAAATGACTCCGGAACTCGGCCCCGCTACGACCGCTGTTCCCTTGACAATTTGAAATGTCGATTCCGACGGGATCCCGAGTACCACAGATCCCAGCCGACTCACAAGCGCCGTGCCCACTCCGAGCGGCTAAGCGATACCTGCGACGCAGGCGATGGTCGCGTCTGATCGATCTGATCCTCGGTCGGGGACTCGGGGCCGAGCACATGTACAGGCCACAGTTGGAAGGAGCGGCGAGCAGTCGAGGAGGTCTGTGCGGCGTACGCGCGAGTACAAGAATGCCTGAATAGAATTTGATAGGCCTGATCCCGCGCGTGACAAACTGGGTCTTTTCCTCACGTTTGGCTCTGCATCGGATCAGGTGTGTACTTCGAGTATTCATGTCCCAATGTGTCTAATGATTAACTCTGACGTTTGGCTCTGCATCGGATCAGTCAATTGTTCAACTGCCACATGCCTTCGATCACACACCACCTCGTGCTTCAATTTTTCATCTTTCTATCCGTCTCTCTCTCTCCTTACACATCATCACTCCCATAAGGGCAGCTACGCACTTTTATCTCTCTGCGATGACTGCGCTGCTGTTCACCAGCGCCGCACTCGTGATTTCGTTGACCTCAGCTCAGCTACTTCACACGACAAGGGTCTGCCCATCAAATTCCACACCTGCGGCCGAGCCTGTCACGAGAAAACCACCCTCGTCATCTGTATGACCCAACTGCAAGCACCAAGCTATAGAGTGCGCTGCATTATCTTATCATGAGGTTGGTGCCGGGAAACCGATTAGATTGTACCCTTCCTACTAGTATTCAGCTACAGTGACAAGTGCTCCACTAACCTCCAATAGCTCGTTCGCGGGTCGAAATTTGAAGTTCCCTGACCAAGTGCTGGTCAGTAGCTTGTGTAGCGATAATGACAAGATATTCTATACCGCCAGCACTGGCGTGAGAAGTTGCTCGGCACCGCTCGCCTTTTGGCGCGGTGATCATGGGCCTCGGGACCCGGGCCGAGTGTGTTGAGTGCGCTCGGCCGGCCCGTGAGTCACTGATGACTCATGAGGCGGCGATTATAGTGATCTGGCCAGAGAATTGACACTTTTTTCCCCCTTCTTTCTCACTGATAGCAGACTGATGACTCCTGTTGAAGATCAACATGAAAGTGCGCGATCCGAGTCGCTGATACGCAGGACGCGTCCGTGCCTCGCCCACTGCACCCCGCCTCCACCCGCCGGGACGTGGTGAGTGGTGCCGCGGTGACGCGGTGACGCGCGTCCGTCGCTCGCCCGTTTCACAGGAGCTTGTCTCAGGCGGGCGTGTCGCTGTGGGCGGTACGATAGCGATCTCCTCCAATGCGCTTTCGTTCTGCACTGCCTCTTCCCGCACCTGGAATTGTCACCACGATATCTTACTATTAATCTGCACCAGTTCCCCCACCGTCCTTACACGGCATCGTACGATGCGATTGACTCCCCTCCTCGTTGCGACTGTGTTTGGCGTTGTCGTGTCGAACGCGGCCATGAATCCCTTAAACCCCTCCATGGCCCCACCTCTTCCAACCCAGTGAGCGGTACTTTTGGGATCCCACGTTTCTTGAAGTCCTACGTGCTTTCCCACTGACACCTTATCCTCCGCACAGAAACCTCGAGAAGCTGGTGGCAAAAAACTGTTCGTGAGTGCGGGGTTGATTAGCCGGGGCATAGCTCATCCCCATGTTTCGCTCACCCCAACGATACCTCATCTTGAATTATAGAGCATGCGACGATCGCTGCAAGGGCCAACCCGCGAAATCATCTCAGCCCGACGTGTATGTTTCGCCCTGTCCTGCATGCGAGTCTCTCAGCCTGACACGAACAGCCTCGCTAACCTCCGGCTGACCTCTGTCCTCGCCTCGACCTCGCCTCGACCTCGCCTAAATTAGCCTGACGAAGGCAGCTTGCTTGGGCAAGTGCCTCACTGATGGTACTTTTGCCCCCGATCAATGTCCCATCCAGGCGAAGTATACCGAATGCATCGACAAGAACAGCCAGAAGTAGTTGAGTTAGACTTCGCGCCGCTTTGAGGATCGCTAGGTGCATTGAGCTGACCTTTGCCGCTCGATGACCCCTGATTTATACAGCTGCGATGAGACTCTCATCAACGCGTAACGTCGCTCACGACCAAGACCCGCGGAACCAAAATCGTACACGGGGTTCAAGATTGGAGCGGGCTCTTGATCTCGGAGTAGCTATTCCTGGCAATTCGAGTACTACTTCTCATCTTCCTTCACCGTCACACTCAAATCGTTCTCTGAAGCGAAAGCGAATGAATTACTCGTGAGAGAAAGCTCTGAAAAAAAGCCGTCCCTTCGGCGGTTCGGGCTCTAGCGCTACAGCTGTGACTCGCCATGTACTTCAATTTCTTCACGTCCATTCATCCTGCCCAGCACGCTTTCGTAAGTATCACCCCATTAAGGACCACTCGGTACCCATACACCCTCAAGATTCCCCCTGCAAGCGATGGTCGTAGAGCGTCCATCAGTGCTTCGGAAAGTTTCTGTCCTATCGAAATAGGGATGCGGCGTGCTTGTGTGTCGATCATCTTGCGATTGACCCGGTGTTGAAGTATCCTCGGTTGTGGTCTTGGAGCGCTTCGACGCGACGGCTTGTGAGGGAATAGTGCACTCGACAGGCGACTCGTCTTGATTCACCTGAGGAAGAGAGAAAGTTGAAACAGACGAGCAAGTAAGTAGAAGCTTTCTGGTCCCGGATCATCCACCAAATGGGCGTCATACCTCCTCTGCTGAAGGTGCTCCAACCTCACGAGTTCTGCATTGGCCTTACGACTCGGAGGACGTCGGTTGATTTTGGGAGGGCTGTTCTCGCACATACCCCGCTTGGGCCCATAGGACCTGTTGCAGATGACGATTGATAGAAGCATTTCCCCTTGCATGGCATGTGATGACTACCGGAGATCCAGATGGGCTTGGCCAATGGCCTTACAAAGGATTCCAGAGGAGACGTTGAGTTATCCGAGCGGCGGCCACTTAACTGTCGACTTCCAATCTGACGCAGGTCCGCCCGTCCTCCCTACCGTCCCCGCGGCCATCTTTTTCACGATGGGACGAACGACTCGGTTGGAGATCGTCGACCATTCGTTGATTCAAAAGTCGTACATCGTGCACTCGGACGCGAACGGGTCGCCGTGGGCGGACGCGCTCGCGTGGAGCGTGGTCGCGTGGCTGTTGCTGCGGTCTGTGAGTGGTCCTGCTTCATTCTGAAAAGTTGATGCAGAATTTGACCAGATACGTAACACGTTACACAGGGCTACTATACGTGGATGGGGTTGTTGCTGGCAGGGGGTTGGATTAAGCTCAAGTCTGGCACGGTCACTTCTGGTGAGTACACGCCCTAGCGCAGTTTCCTACTTCTCCTATAGCTGGAACGTGTATGGAAGGATGTTTGAAGATGCACGGAAGGTATTGTGAACGTGGAAAGTAGAGGCAGGACGAGGGAACACGTAGGCTTTGCGATCCGCTTCGCTGCCGCCAAGCCAGAGGCTACGCCTTCAGTTACTGTGCCAGCTCTCAACCTAGAACCCCCTATGCGACTTTTCGGATCATCACCCGGAGCCACTAGATGACAATATTGCGCCTTCGTCATCAGCGTCGAACCCCATTGACCGTGCCCATCTCCCGCCCCACATGACCCCTGACCGTGCGCCCGCCTTCACCCCCCCCCCCCCCCCCCCCCCCCAGAATCCCTCCTAGCCGTCCGATCCCTAGGTCTCCAACTCACCACATCAAGAGGTCTCATTATCCGCTTCCCCTTCTCATCATCGACCTTCACCCTCCTTCGATCGGGCTCGAATGTCTTCCTCCCCTTGAGCGACATCCAGGACATCACCCTCAACGAGGTCATTTACGGATGGGGAATTCGCTACGTCTTGGTCGTGATTCAGAAACCCAAAGTCGATACCGACGATGGAAAGTTGATCATCGCTTATGAGGTGAGAAGCGAGCATGCGAGAAAGCGCCTCTTGAAAAGCCTGTTCGGAGCTGAGCTTTCTGCGGATCGGATCTTCTTCCCCGAGTAGGAGTTGATGCCGAGATTACCTCAATTGGAAAGAGTTTGGAGGGGTGTACGATCCGTTCTATTCGATGAACTGGACCGAAAAGACTCGGATACAGAAACTGATCTCGAACGAGAGAACAAACCGCCGATAGACAGTTGAGGAACGGAGACAATGCCATCGGAACGAGCTACTGTTGTATGTAATCTTATTCAATCATCCTACCACATACTGGACGTACATCTATGTAATGAAGGTATTCACTGATTCTGCAACACGAAGCAAGTATACCACAAGAGCTCATAAATAAGCACCCCGACGAGGTCCTAGTTCCTATCTTCTCTATACGCATCCAAGATATCCCCTTCGCTCCACCCACTCGCCGCACTTTCCCTCTTGGCACGACTTTTCCTACTCGTCGCACTCGACCGACTCCTATTCCTCGACAAGTCCCCAACAGCATCCGTCTCCCCCGCCAAAAACGCAGACACGGCTTTTCGGTCCTCGGTCGACAACTCCGAGGTCGGGTTCGACATGGCAGACATGCGTGCCGAGGCTCGACGTTTTGAAATGACGGGTCGACGAACAATCTTGCTTCGCGAGGCCGAGGCTTCGAGATCGTTTGTCGGCGATAGAGGGGTGTCGAGGTCGGGTTCTGGGGATCGGGTTTGGGAAGGGGATGAAGGAGGTTGAAAAGGTTCCTCGGTGATGCTCGAAGACAGCCCCGTCGTCTGCAAGGACTCATTCGATCGACTCGACGTCAAGGACGATCCTCTGGGCGGTGGTGAGGCCGATGTATCCGCCAACGAGGATCTTCGAGGTGGTGCAGCGGAAGCGGCGACGTCTGAAGCGGCGAACATGTTGCGAACGTCCTCCGATGGCCCTCTCGTCGAGAGTTCGGGCGATTCAAGAGGCGTCGCAACGTTGCTCGGTGTTTGAACGGAATGGAAGGATTCGTCCGATCCAGCATCGCTCGAAGCATCGTCGCGCCTTGAGCCGGGCGGAGGAGCGAGTCGATCTTGCGAAGACTGGTTCGACATGGAAAGGGCTGAATTAACGGGTGCATCGGTCAGGGTCCAGCCTCGGCCGTTTTCGGCTCGCTTGGAGGATACAGTCGAGGTCGATGAAAGTTGGCCCTCGGGGAAGGACGGTCGTCGAGCCACACCCGAAATTCGGAGTGATGAGATCGGCTGGTCGTCATGCGTCACCTCAGAGGAAGGACCAATGGAAGTGCTCAAGGGAGGTTTATACGACGCTGTCCGACCGTGTAGAGCTGAGGTGTTGCGCGAATTGGATTGAGCCAATCCGAGCATAGGTCCGTCCGACTGAATCTCTGACGACCCCATGCGAGGCGACCGATTGAGCACAGGTGACGTCGAGGGCGATCGCCCAAAAATGATGGAATTCCTTCGTGAGCCAGCAGGCGGTGACGGTGAAGTGACCGAGTCACCAGCGGCTCGTCGAGCGGCTCCGCTCAGCAGCAGAGGCTTGGGACCCCCGCTACCACCTCCACTTACCCCTCGACCCATTTCGGATGAAGTTGGCGACGCAGGAGCAGCAAACGAGCCTCTTTCGTCCGACGGAAACCTCGGTGGTGTGAAAGGTGTTTCCATCGGCGACCCAGGCCGCCTAGGGCCTCGCTCCGATCCCGTCGAAGCCATGAATCTCCCGCTCGCTCCCGTAACCGTTTCCTTCAACTTGGATAACCGCTCCGTCGTCGTCGTCGTCGTAATTTGCTCCTTCAGCAAAGCAGCTTGCGCCGACAGGTTCGTCGTCGTCTTGCTCAAGGCAGCGTACGAGTCGGAAGACCCAAGATTTACGGTCGATTGTCGCAGATTTGCTGCCTGGACCTGCGCTGCGATCGAGAGGTTTGTCGCCTGCTTGCTCAATGAAGCAGCGGCATCACTGGCAGCAAATCGATTCCTCCACGTCCCCCAACTGTTGGCTGCTCGTTCAGCGAGTGTAGGACCGTCGGTTGAATCGTCGACGCCGTAGTCGTCTTCCTCATCGTTGCCATAGGGATCCCGAATGGATCGTGGGAGTTCATCCTCGATCAGTTGAGCCAGCGAGGGGTTTTGGTCAATGCGGTCCGGCGGTGGGGGTAAGACTCGTCCGTCAATGGTCAAGACTTCTTCGTGAATAGCTCCAGGTGCCGGAGTCGGCCTCAGGTGTGATGTTGCCACGCCGACATGTTGACCTTTCGACGCGAACAGAGGTGGAGGGATACTGCTAAGCGAAGTCTCACTGTCCGCGACCGAGGCACCGTCGTCGAGATCGTACTCTGAAGCATGATTCGTTAAATTCGGCCTACGGGGAGAAGGCATCGCAGGGGCACTTGGTGCCGAGAAGAAGCGTTGTCGGATCGAATTGGCTGCCGGACTGGCTGAGGCAGTCGATGCGGCCGCAGTCGCGGCCGAAGCCCATTTGTTCGCCGCCGATCGCCAATTTGTCGTCGTTGTTGGTGAGGAGGTGGAGCTCGAGGGCTCGGACACGGGCGAGAGGGCTACGCGGTTCGAGGCCTTGCCTATCCGACGCTGCCTGATCTCCCAGGCTGTAGCCAACAACTTCTCGACATCTTCGCCTCCAATTTGAGGGTCCTGAAGCACCATGATGACCTTCTGAAAGTGGGCATAAGGTGAAACGACGGTCGGACGTTCAAAGAGAACCATGGCTAGCGAGAGGTCGATGAGGTGTCCAAGCACAGGAGACAGAGCTTCGACGGGCTGGACCTCGTCTTCAGCTGGGTACAGCGCGATAACTCGATCCCATATCCGGACAAGATCGGGCAGTTGGAACTGATAAGGAATGAGAAGAAGTTAGAACCTACAAGGAAACAGTTCATACACAATTTTACAAGAATGACTCACTTCATTCGCGAACCAAGTCGTCAGCCACCTGAAGACGTAGAGCGTAGGATCGACATTCTTGTGCTCGAGCGCCATCGCGACCGTCGGATCGAGCCAAGTAAGCAGACTCGTAAACCTCGCCAACGTCGCGCCCAGTCCTGTGGGTGCACTTCCTCTCAGGGAAATAGATGAGGACGAGGACGTCACGGGAGTTCCGTCGAGTGAGGGCACGTAGAGATCGCGAAGCTGGGAGAAGATCGCGCCGAGGGCAAAGAAGGCTTCGGCTTCGGCTTCAATCGGTGTGGTTTCTGGATCAGAAGAAAAGATCCAGTAGAAAACGGCGAGCAACGAGTTCATCCCTTGCACGTAGGAAAGTCCCGGATTGAGGGTCGCGTAGATGAAGAGGGGGCGCAAGAGGGCCGCTCTTCGAGTCTTTAGCCGAGTCGATGAGGCCTGATCCGATTTGGTCTTCGAATCTGCCGCAACACCCTCCGTACTGCGTGTTGTTGCGCTCAGGTTCGTCGACTTTTCGGTGTCAACCCCATCGAGCAGCGCTATTCGCTTCCAGAGCGGATCCTCATCCTGGTCCTCGTCGCCGGTCGAAAGGGGTGCCCCGAACCAAGCCAGCGGCGTCAAAGTCCTTTCGACGTCCCTCTGAATCTCGCGCAACAGCTTGTCCGTCTTGGAAGGTTTCTCGTCGACCGAGGGTGGTACTTCCGATGCGACTCGTTTGGATATCTCCTCCACGAAGGCGAGGTAGTGGTCGACGGAGACTGAAGCCGGCGATAGATTGAGCAGGATGCGATACGTCGCGGGCCTGTATTCGTCCGGAATACCTATAAAACGAGATGATTCATATTAGCTTCAGTGGCTACTGTATGTCGACGATGTTGAAGCCAAGCTTAGACTATCGGCGATAGCGGTGCGAGCCAAGCCAAGACCGTTGTCCATCTACGGCGCGCCAGACGAGTATGACCTCCGTATGAGACTCACTTCCCAAGCTCAACTCTGTGAGTTCCTGTCGAGCTGAACGCTTGTGCTCGTCGATGTTGTCCGTATTGGCCGGGTGCAGTAGTTGATGGAAGCGCGCCAGTCTGCCGGAGGAAGTCCCACCCAGGGTGAATAACGTGCGGTTTCAGGGCAATGGCACGCCCTTGAGAAGATGTGGCTTACCGCTTGTGATAATCCATGGTAGATGAGGATCCAAGGGTATTAAATCCGAAGCCCGTGCGACACGGCTGTGCTGTGCGACCGAATCGCCGAAAGACGTCGCAGAGTTGAAGATCGAGACGGGCGAAGAGCGACGAGCGACGGGTGCCTCAGCCAATACGAGACAGGCGACGACACGTCCGTGCGGCTCCGTGAAGGACCCCCGAAAGCCCGCCCTGAGGCGCGTAGTGCCCGACTGGACCAATTGTGGGCCTCAGATGGGCCAAAATCGCGAAGGCGCGTAGTCGGGGGTGGACAAATCAGGGTGCGCCGTGCGGGTGGGGTCCTAGGCCCGTAGGTGACAGTGGACAAATCTGGGCCCCTTTCAGCCACGTTCGGCTTGGTACGCCAGAGTTTGCCGACCCTCAAGAACGTGCGGAGCGCGCGCGAAACACTCTGGCCTGTACCGAATTCACAACAAGGGCTCTAATGGTTCGATTTTGCAATTATAGGCCTCTTGGCTGGTTGAACGAGGCGTCTCGTCTGAGTGCGCCGTCTCTTGCCTCCCCCGCCGCGTCGCGTCGTCTGTGCCATCATCGTCATTATCCTACGTTCTCGCTTCAGCCAGCTTCGACGAAATGTATCTAGACGATCCGGATATCGAGCTCCTTGACGATGATTTCGAGCGAATGGCACCCTTCTTGGACGTGAGGGTGTCTTGAGCTTCTCGCCTTCCGCTTCGACAACCCAGAACCCCAGATAACCCAGATACAGCTTTCGTGGTCGACAGACGAGCCTCTCGAGTTGGATACTCTTCCTAGGCCGCTCGATGCTTGGAGGGACAAGTTCAAGGATCGTGGAGCAATTACTGCGGCGCGTAAGCAAGGTTACCGGTCTATTGCTATCGCTGGGCACCGGCTGCCTTTCGGTGTCGAAAAGATCTGGCGGCATATAGATTACGCCGAGCGCACGCGTTCAATCGTTATCAGTAGCCAAAAGTGGATGGAAATTTATCTGGATGTCGACATCGAAAGTCAGCCTCTCATCGTTAAGACTCTGGAGGTGCTGCCGCCACTGCTCGTTGAGGAGCAATATACCCCCTCAATGATCCTCGGGTGTAGCGCGTCCTTGCACACCCTGCTCGATTTCGTTGGTAAGCAGCCAATTTGTTCGTCTGTTCGATGGCGTGATTGATTGAAATTATTTTTCGTGCTTTTCCTAGGGACAACGTGGCTTGGAGAAAGGTCTCGTCGTGCTGGACCCGAAAGAGCGGAAGTCAGTTGAAAACGCTGTTCGCTCTTTAGCTGCTCTTGGCCTTAACAATGATGCTGCACCGTAAGTTGAGTGCCATGAGACCTGTACCAGCCTCCTCTGAGCTGATAACTCATCTCTTCCAATTCTAGAGTTGCCGTTCAGCAGGCCTATGACGAGGCCGATGCTCAAGCAGAGGAACGCTTCCTGCTCGACGCCATTGTGACAGCAAATGAAAGCTTGCCGGGTCGTGTAGGTTCATTTAAGCAATTGGTTTCGTGTAGCAACACTAAATGGAACCAGCATTCTTTCACAGGCTCAAATTATTCGGCTCCCATCCCTTCTGCGTCACGAATCTCGTCAGCTTGCGCTTGATCTGAAAAGCTTGATCCAGCACCGTCGGGCACATCAATGCTTCCACCTCAGAGTTGTCCTACTCAAGGGAAGGCACGGCGCCACCACCTCGACTTCCCAAGTTTCCGATCCCACATCAAAAGCAAAATTGTCCGAGCACGGTGAAATGCACTCCAGTGTCCTCCGAGGCTTCGTGCATTCAATGGGTGCAGCCCGTCTCGAAGCCGTGTCAGGAGTTGCGAGGTTCATTCGTTGGACAGGACAAGGGACCTTCAGTCGCTTTTCGACCGCAAACGAGACAGAAAACATAGGATACATCGAAGACGGACGTAAAGAAGTGAGCTGCAAGTGTGTGCTCTGCACATATGGCCCAGAGAGTGCTCATCAATAATGTTTAAATATTTACACAATCTGAAAGTTTTTCTTGACCTTCAGGCATCTTCATGAGATCATGTTCATTCTTGCCCAGGTACGGATGCAATTGCGAGCAAGGCAATACACGGCATTCGCCAAGATCCCACCGTTTGGGTCGATCGACGGAAACGTCACGTCAGCTACGCCCGCCTTTGAAAATCGGCTCTCTTGTCTGGTCTGTATTGAAACGAGGCATGATACCTGTCAGTTCTGACGCCAGCAACATAGGAGAAGAACAACTGTCGATTGGACTTGGTTCGTACATCTCACGGTAGCTAGCTTACTGCTTCGCAGAGTGACTGCAATCGATCTTACCTCTCGTGGTACGTTACATGTATACCATGGCCACGTTGAATCATAGTCAAAGAGGTAGGCAGTAAGTAGTGCAGGTGAGGAGCCCTCGGCGAAGCAGAACCGAAACGGCTGACGCGCGCGCGGGCTCCGGCGATTCGGTCCGGGCGAAAAACGTCCGGACGGCGTTTTCGCGATCTTTGAAGATGTTTTAGAGCATTTGAAGCGATTGTAGAGCTATCTTTGGACGCGCGTAGATGGACTGGACATTTTGAGGACTTTTTTGGCCGAAAAATCCGAAAATTGGTGGACAAATGAGGTCTAAAATCCGGGATTTTGGCGGATTTTACCTACGCGCCTCAGGCTGGGCTTTCGGGGGTCCTGCTCCGTGCGGCTCAAACGAGGAACGCGTCGAATAGGGCTAATAAGGTGGAGCCGATGAGGAGTCAATGGCGGCCGGGGTGGCGCAACAGTATTGATTTGGCTGGCTTCAAATTCCTAGCTCGTACTAAAAGCTGTTCTTTGGAGCACCGACGGCAATAAGAGACGATGGCAAAGGAAAAGAGAGGTCTCCTAAATGGTGCCGTGCCGCCGATACTGACGCGCTGGCGAACGCTCGCTAACGATTACCAGAATTTTGCGACTCTTGATCGAGACCGGGAAGCAATCTCACACGGTTCCCAGGTAGGCCCACCACACCAAAGTCGTCGACCACGTCGAGATCGAAATTCCGGACCCCATTCAAGTCAATTGGTGGGACTGAACTCTGGCAAACCTCGGCTGAAGTGCTCCGACCGAAAGCGAAAGCCAATACGTGCCAGAGTTTTTGGAACTCGTAAATTCCATCAGGTTAAATCTTCCAATTGAGGTGCAGTGTGTCCGACGGCGACGCTGATCTTTTCGGCGGCCGGCATCGCACTTGGCCCGGCACCGCGCTCGACATTGGACGACTCCGTTCTCTTTCGTCCCACTGGCCCATCTACACACCTTCCACACCCACCCGCGCATCCCAACCGAGCAACACGATGTCAATCCCTGCCAACTCTCCCGTCAAGTCGTTCCAAGAGGTGAACCAGATCTTGACGTCCCCCGGGATGCCCTGGGAGATGTCCACGGTCGAGATCAAGGGCGTACCGACGAGGATCTACAAGCATGCGCCTCCAACGACGAGGAGCTTGTGGACGCTTTGCAAGGTCAGTATTGAAGGATCTCAGAGCTACCAGATCGGGTGCTCAAACGCCCTACCTTCCCTAGGCCCACGGGAAGAAGGACTACATTATCTACGAGAGTAAGTCGCCTCAGGACTGCACTTCCACGCCGGCTGACTTCCCCACAATCGACCGCCGGAGTCCGGGGTACTCGGCCGAGTGGGTCGCCGGCACTTGAGCAATCTTGGCTTTTTGATTCACGAAGGACGATCATCGATCTAATGTGCTAACACAACCTGACGACGTGATGCTCAGACGAAAGGTACACATACGAAGATGCCCACAAGCTCGTCGAGCACTACGCTTCATATCTGTACCATCAGCTGGGGTGCAGAAAGGGTGATCGCATCGCCATTTGTGCTCGCAATCTGCCCGACTGGGTCTGGGTGTGGTGGGTGAGTAGACGATCCCACTGCCTCCTGTAGACTCAGAAGGTCTCCAGGAGATTCGATAAGCCCATTGGCTGACTCGAATGTGTCGAAATAGGCAACTCAATGGATCGGTGCCGTAACGGTCGCCGTCAACGCCTGGCTCCCCGCCAATTCATTGCACCACTGTCTGACATTCACGACCCCTCGCGTCGTATTCGTCGATTCTGAACGATCACCTCTCATTGCGCCCATGACCAAGAGTTTAGAGGAACTCGGTGGGACTCGTTTCGTGCTCTCGTTCAGGGATCCCAAGGCTTCTTCGTTCGGGTTTCTCAATTTCTCGGATGAGATCAAGGCTCACAAAACGTTGGCGGTGCCCGAAGTCAAGACCGAGGCAGACGAGTTGGCGACAATTTATTTCACGTCGGGTGGGTGCTATAGAGCTGGCCTCTCTGTCCACCGTTGCAATCCGCCGATGTCGCTGATTCTTCCAAATCGGGTTCTCCTATTCTATTCCACCTAGGCACGACCGGCCTACCCAAAGGCGTGATGACGACCTCGCGCCAGTACATCCACAACACCATCAACTCGCTTTATGGTGGTGCCCGCATGCTCCTCCGTCGAGGCGAGTCGTTGCCGACGCCGAGTCCGGACGATGTGCAAAAATCCACCTTGTTGGCCGTGCCTCTGTTCCATGCGATGGGGAACCATAGTGTGATTGGGTTGGGTACCGCGATTGGGCTCAAGGTATCTCAACTCAGATTCCTCATTTAGTCCCACCTTAAACGCTAATAAATGGACTCCTTTACAGATCGTCTTAATTCGCAAATGGGACGCCGAAGAAGCTGCATCGCTGATCCTTAAAGAGCAACTCTCCTCCGTCAGCGGAATCCCCTTCATGGCCACTGAAGTCGTCGCCGTCCTACGCAAACGAGGTGCAAGCCATCTCCTGGAATCCATCAGTGTTGGAGGAGCGCCCTCGTCAGGTGGTTTACCCAAAGACGTAGGCAAGATCGGCGCAGCTCCGGGACAAGGCTACGGTGCGACGGAGGTTTCTTCCATGGCCACCTCCGTCGTGGGAGAGGATTACCTCCTTCGACCAAAAACGGCCGGTCTGCCTTGTCCCGTGGTGGATATCAAGATTATGAACCCTGACACGCTCAAAGAGGTGCCCGTGGGAGAGGCGGGGGAAGTTTGGATAAGCGGACCGGGGAGGACGAATGGGTATTGGAGGAATGAGAAGGCGACCAAGGAGGCCTTTACCGCGGATGGGTTTTATCGAACGTGAGTCATTTTATGTAGATGTCCAATCGATCGAGTGGAGGGGCCTCATCTTGTGATCATATGTTTACTATGATAGAGGCGACGTTGGCTACCTCGACCAGGACGGCTTCCTGTACATATCGGACCGTATCAAGGACATGGTCGTTCGAGGTGGGGAAAACATCGCGACCGTCACGATCGAGGATGAGCTCTTCAAGGAGGAGAAGGTTATGGATTGCGCTGCATTTGGAGTACCGGATGAGAGGCTCGGTGAAACGGTGGCGTGAGTCCGATTCGGAGGTCTCCAGAGAGCTCTACTGACATCGAAGAGACTCGGATTTCACAGCGCTGCGGTGGTCGTTAAAGCCGAGTACCGGTCCCAAGTCGCCGAGCAGCAACTGATTGACTTCGTCGCCAAGAAGTTGCCTAAACATTCCGTACCCGTCATGATCGCGTTTTACGACCAATTGCCTCGCAACGGTGTAGGTAAGACGGACAAGAAGATCTTGAGGACCGAGGTGGCCAAGCTTCACGCGGAGAGGAAGAAGGGCAAGAGCAAATTGTAAAGGGTTGCCCTACCTTACCCGGCTGCAGGAACCGTTGTGAGTTTAGTTTGGAACGAGTGGCGAGAGTTCAATGCAATGTAAAGTAATACAAAGTACAAAATGCACATAGCGAGGGATGATGGTCCTAAACTTCCGAGACGGGCGGGCGCGGTTACTTGGCCGTGGGTGTCGAGTAAGCGACGTCGTAACCACCCGAGTTCGACGTCGGTGGTGCTGCGGGAACGCCATATTGTGGTTGTCCTTTCCCAGAAGATAGTTCGTCGACGTTGACGTTGTCGACAGGGGCACGCCATTGACAGACTGGTTCGAAGGTTGTGAGATCGGGAGGCCAGTGAGCGACTTTAGGTATGAGATTGATCGCAAAGAGGTGCAACTGACTCGAGCACATGTAGACTTGTTTCGAGCCGAGCGGAATTCTGTGATGAGTCAAGGGATGAGCGAAGGGTTTGGGGTGACGGGGTGACGGGTGCGAGGACACGAACAGGGGTACATAGCACAGCTGCGCGGGAAGGGCAGCACCCAACGAAAGTCAGTCACAAGCTCAATTATATCAGCTCCCAGTTTTCAAATCAACTGACCTCGAACCACTTCTTTTGCTTGTATTGATGAGTGCCCGAGTGATGGCAGCGCTGTGTTGTACGAGTCCGCAGTTCAGCACTAGCCACGGCCACGATGCGATGCGGACAGGGGTCACTCGGCATGGTGCTAACACGTACGGGGCAGATGATTTGATCGTAGCCCTCCTGAGTCAACCTGCGGGGAAAATTGAGAGTGTCAGCGCCACATTCGCATCCTGTAAAGATCCTGTGTACAAGCTCGTCCCAATCCCAGCTCGTGCACTGTGGCTTTTGCTTGAACGGCCGGCCATTCAAGCGCAGCTCCACACACTATACGTCACGCGGCGCCGTGCTGATCAACCCGTCAGAGTGGGGGCCGCCACACGCGTGGCACTCGGAGAGAGGAGGTGGAGTAATAGCGACAGGTCGGGCGATGCAGACGTACTTTGATGGACAGCCATAGACGATGGGGATGCAGAGGAACATGGTGGTGGTGGTGGTGTTGATCGCGGTGGATGGGATGCAAGAGTGAGAGAAACGTCCGTTGCGAGAAAGGCTTGGCGGTTAATTGTCGATTAGCAGACTGGTCCCAGCTCACGCGGGCATTTGTGATGTGCAATTGTGGCCACGAGCACGTAGCGGGGGGCGTGTCGTCGCGCTCACCTTCCGACTCGTATATCAAGTTTCAAAACTAACCGGTCCGTCGCAGAGGTCAGGGCAACAAAGTCCACCATGCTAGGCAAGCTTGGGTTCACCTCCAAGTTGTTGTGAGTGCACGCTGTACAGCTCGTCGTCTCCGAGCCGGCCATCGCGCTCCACCTCAGGCCACTTCTTGTCACCTCATCACCGCACACGCCTGTCAGGACTTAGCTCAACACCGTCAAAGTTCATAGACTCACACCTGCCTCTTTCTCCACAGTGGGCAAGACCCTAAGCTGACGTTCAGCACCTCCCCGCGGCGCGGTGTCGCCTTGCTCGCCTCGTCATCCCGGATTCCCAAGACGGACTCGGCGTATTGGACACAGTACTTTGCTCTTTTCGACTCGTTGTCGGACCTCATCACCCTCGTTGATGCCAACTCCTTGAACAAGGCCACGGAAGAGAACCTCAAGACCCTGGTCGAAGTCACGTGCGACCGATTATTCGAGCTTCTCGGTCAAGACCGATTCCCCAAGAGGCCGAATCAGGGGGGAGGTTCTTTGCTCGAAGGATTCACTGCCGCACTTTCAGGAGACGACGACGACGATGCGAGACAGGCCATCAACTGCGTCAGGGTGCTCACTAGGGTTGTGCCTTACTTGACCCGGCCAGGACCCGATGGAACTATCTCCGATTTGGAGAGCGATGTCTTTTGGAAGCCGACCAGGGTCAGGGTTCGAAAGAATTCTTCGGCTTCGGCGACGACGAGCAGTGCCTCTACGAAAGTGAACAAGGATGAAGCAGACGGAGAAGCCGGTCACTTTGTTCTGGAAGACGAAGACGACGGTGATGAGGAAGTCGACGTGTCGGCAAGATCCACCGCGAACGGTGTTTCTGGCGCGACCGATCTAGCAGACCAGTCCGAATGGCACCAAGTCCCACCACTGGCCGAAAGGCTCTTGGCTGCTTTGGTTGACTTGGCTTTTGTACCTGGTCTGACCGTGCCGGAAGAGTGTCGAGCTGCCGAAGGGGGGTCGATCGCCTACGTCATTTGGTGAGTCTAAGGACCGTCCGAACTCCGAGGGATTCGCCGCGCTGACACGATCACCATGATCACGTCCGCCCACAGGGAAGCAGGGATTGCGAATCCATCGTCTTCGGCGATCCCTCCGTCCCCGCTCCCCATTCTTTCCGCTCGACTAGAAGTCCTTCGGCTGCTCAACATCCTCCTCTCCGTGCCCTCCCTCGTCACTCCACCCCACCTCTTCCCTATCATGCCGAATCGATGGCGACAAGCCTTCGTGTCTTCATCTATCGACCGCAAGGTCGTCCTCTGTTTTCTATGCTCGATCCTCAACACCGCGCTCAACGCTGGACTCCCATCATCAACCGAAGAAACCGATGCACCACCGCAGAGCCCTTCCAAAGGCAAGGCCTCGGCTCTCCTTGGTGCCGCCAGTGGTGCCGCCGGGATAATCGGAGGTGCCGTGATGCGGCTCGGCGCAGAAGATGTTCGAGGGCTGCTCGTATCAGCGTGTCTGCAATCGCTCTCGATCTTGTTAGCCCAACACCATATTCCATCCTCAGATCCGGTAACGGAGCAGTCGGCCCGCCAATCCGAAGTCAATTCGTTCGCTTACTACGTCTCAAAATTGCATCGAACGAGCGACTTTGATCTCGTCGTCCGAGGGGTGTTACGCGTCCTCGACCAAGCGACGAACGAATCGGCTTTGGCGATCCCGCGCACGGTCGTCGGGGCCTTGTCGGGTGCGACAGGGCGCAATACGACGACGAGAAAAACGACGAGCGTCAATGCCGACGTGACGAACGCGTTGATCGTGCTTTGGAGGATGCTCGACCTGAATCCTAAGCTGTGGAAATGGGTTTTCAGGGAGAAGGAGGAACTGAGCAGTCAGTTGATTGTGCTGCTCATGGCATTCTGCCTTGAGTACAAGGATGATGAGAGTGAGTCGCGTCAATTGGCTTCCCGAGATTCGGCCCTTGCTGATGTTACCGCGACTATGTGCAGCACAACTGGGCGTCGTTCGGTTGTCCGCCTTCATGCTGCAGTCCATTTCGGCCGAGCCTGGCCTGTCGGCACGTTGGAACGCCCCCGTCGAGATGAAGCTCTCCCTGCGCAGCAAATACGGCGTACCGGGGACATTAGCTGACTTCTTGGTCGTATCGATCTATACCCTCGTGTTCACAACCAAAGGAAAGATGGCAGCTCTTTACCCGACCCTCGTCCTCTCCATCACGAACGCATCCCCCCATTTCAAGCAGCTCTCAACCGTTGCATCGACGCGGCTCACGCAGCTCTTTCTGGCTTTCTCGGCACCGAACTTTCTGTTGATGGAAGAGGGTAACCCTCGATTGGTGTATTATCTCCTCGAAGCGTTCAACAACGTCATATATCACCAACTCTCGGACAACCCTGAGCTTGTTTACGCCATCCTGCGGAACCACCAACGATTCGACGAACTGAGCAAGTTCACCTTGGAGATGGGCGTTGCGGAAGCGAGAAGACTCAAGGCCGAACGTAAGTTGAAAAAGGCTGCGGCGATGGCCCATACGGAGGGGGAGATGGTCGAAGTTGGGACGCGGAGGAGGTCGTCGTCGACGAGTGGGGCGACGGAGGAAGGGGGCGAGTTGTCGGAGAAGCAGAGGGGGAAGAGAAGGCAACGAGGAGCGTCGTTGGAGACGATATCGGTCGCAGATTTGTCCTTGGGACCGACGGACTCGTCCGTACCTGAAGGTACGAACGAGACGGATCCTTTGGAGTCAACGAGGGCGTCGGAGGATCAGTCGAGGAGGACGTCGCTGGATGCTGGTGATTTAGACGAGGATGCACCTTTCGTGGGCAAGAATGGATTCGTCCCTGGTGAAGCATGGGTCGCTTCTTGGCGTGAGGGGTGAGTTGCTCTTGCTTTCATTCTTTCACCAATGTCGAATTCGTCTGACCCGAAGTATGAATGCCAGACTACCACTGGACTCGATCCTCATCGCCATCTCGGAACTTCGACCCCTGATCCTCGACTTACCCGCCCGGCCACCTCCAAGCTCCACCCAACCCGTCTCCTCCTCTTCAACAGCGATTGGTCTACTCTCCTCAGCATCCCTAGCAGGATTGTTACCCCCACCGCCAAGTCCCAAGTCCAGAGCGTTCATATTCAACCCTCAATCGACAACATGGCTCGCTTCGATCGTTTACGGGAATCAGTACCTCGCCGCGTACGAATTGTTGAGGGACGTTCCAGTCGCCTTGTTCGCTGTCGCGGCTTCGGCACGATCGAGATCGACGACGATGGTGGACGGGGTCAGGGGCGCTGTGGAGAGAGTCGGTAGAGGGTGGAGAGGTGTGGTCTGATCCCTGCCACTACTTTTTTATTTTTATTTTTATTATGAGACGAGGCGTACTCAAATTGAAATTATGATTAATCAGTTCTGGAAGTATTGACAATCCTGACCGTCCACCACTTATATAGAGCGGAGAAGAACGGTAGAAGCGCGAGGTTGAGACAGAACTCTTGAGAGAGAACGACATCCTATCACTCGGGGAGGTGTAGGAACGCTTGATGTCGATCGTGAAACGATTTCAAGCTGGGTCATACATGCCTGTAGACCCTCATCGAAGTACAAACCCCGCAGCAAGACCGAGAAGTCAAGGTTTTTTCTAAGGGCTCAGGGCCTGCATCGATGGTCCAAAAGAGATACGGCACCTCACAGGGACAAGGGGGATCAAAAATGCAAAAACAGGCAAAAGAAAACAATGGTACGACGAGGGCGGTATACAGACAAAAGCTAGTTGACAGAAGTTCGGTATTAGGAAGTACATCAATCACTCCCCGCAGGCCTTGCGCGCGAGGGAGGAAAAAAAAAAGGAGAGAATGGGAACGAAATGGGCCACCATTTCAATGACCCAACACGGCGACGTCGTCGACGATAGGCCTCAAGAGGTTCTTCAACGAGTGCCTGCTCGAAGTTGGAGGTGCTGGACTTGGGACGGCGAGGTGCGCGTCTTGTGGTCGAGGCACGACAAAGGTCGAGATGGGCGACGAAGCGGATGGTGAGTACGAGTTTGGGTGGGCGTGCTGGCTTTCCATGGAGGAGCCAAGTGGTGCTGGTTTGTAGCCCGAAGACGGAGGACACGCCGAGGGATGTTCGTAAGCGTATTGAGAGGGATTTCGAGCTTGTTGATGCTGATGTCCGTACGGTCCCGCATAATCGCCCAAAGGAGATGGAGGAGGACCAGACCAGCCCTGAGCTTGAGCGGGGTGCATCAGAGGCGGGTACGGGTACGACGCCGGACTCGCAACTGGGCCACCGCCATAGTAATGACCGCGCCATCCATACGGTGGCGCATTTCCCATGTTCGGTGGCATCATCTGCTGCTGAGGCCCCGGTCCCGCATAGTCGCCCATCTGAGGAGCGTAAAAGTATCCCGGGGCAGGTTGGTGGTGCATGTACGCCGCCGCCAAAGACGTGTGCGCGTACGGCGACCCACGGCCCGAATACGAATGGTGATGCATGTTCCCATCGTCTGGAAAAGAGATGCGCTTCTTCGTCGGCGGTCGATCGTAAGCGGCTTTGTCCTCGGCGATCTTGGCGGCGATCTCGGCCTTGCGTTTGATCGCTTCCGGTGATTCGGGCCAAAGGATCGCTCGCCACCTCACTTCGTGTCGCTTTCCGTCGTCGAACATGATCCCGATAGAGCTCTTGTGAGGAATGTTGGTCAAGTAGGTGACGTCAAAGACGCCATTGTTGGTCTTGACTTGGAGGCGCGAATTCACCGGCAGCGCCGCGACGCGAGCTTTGAGATCCTCGTACTTGCGTTCGATCTCTAACTTTTGCCAAGCTGGGTTGTGTTGTCGGCACAGGATCGTCAATCGAATATCGTTGCTTTCCTCGATAATGGTCGGAGGGGCGAGTGCCGGTGCCGGCATCGGCGCAGTATCGGAAGTGGAGGCAGGTGCAGATTCAGAAGTCGAGGTGACCGCAGCATCGACAGGGGCGGCAGCTGCAGGCTGGACATCATCAACGACCATCGCCGAAGCGTCAGTCGTTACAACCGGCTCGAGCGGCTTGTTATCCATCAACTTTGGTTTTGGCGATGCGCCTTCGACGCGGTTGAGATCCAGCATGCTGACACCACCCACGGTAGCGTCGAGGAACGCGCCGGAGTCGAGACGAAGACCACATGTGACGTGCATCGCTTTGGGGCATTTGCCTTTGGTACATTGGACTATACAAAAGATAGCGGGATGTCAGCTGAAAGCACGCCGACCACCTTTAGCCTCCGGACTCACCTTTGGTCCCGTGCTTCTCCTCGCACAACTGACACTTCAACTTCCACCTCGCCTTCTCAATGTCCAAGAACCCACGCACGACCTCCTCTCCCGTTTCTGGGACGGTCTCGATCCATGTCGCGGGGGTGAACATGACGCACACGCGATGGGCCAGCATTTTGAACTGCGCCGGTTCACCAATCTTGATCAGGCCTTCGGTCGATCGTTCGGGGCACAACGCGCAGGGGTAAGGGAGAGGCATCGCTGAGTCGTTCAGGGGCGCGACCGGCGGCGAGAGCTTAGCTTTTTTCTTGGGCGGAGGGTGTGAAACGTTGCCGTTCGTGGATGTAGGATGAATTTGGGTTTGGGTGTTTGGCGAGCCTGTTGTTGAAGCAGCCGCGGTCTGGGCCTGACCCAATTCGAGCTCGGCTGCCTTGGCACTAAACATCCTCTTGCGACCGGACGACGAAGGTGCAGCCTCCAACTTGGGCACCTCAAACACTGCCGGTCCATGCGGTTGACTCGACGTAGACGAGATCGTAGAAATGGCCAAGCCCTGTCCAGGGCCAGCGAACGAGGCCATCTCCGCCGCCGCGGCTTCCAGCTCTTCCTCCGGCGAGGGCGTCGGCATCGCCTTCCTTGGCGGCCACACCTCTCCTCTCGCTTCGGCCTCTCTCCTCGCCGCATCCGTCAACCAGACGTCAACATCGATGTTGACGCTGTCCCCGATGCAGAAGCACGACTTTGAAACCTTGCCCAAAGGCAGCCATCGCTCGGTCGCAAAGTTAATGGATTCGGCGCAGTTGAACCCCAGGTTGAAACCCGAGTGGTATCCTTTGGGATAGGTGAGGATGAATTCACCGGGGAGTTGCATACATCGGTTCAAGGTGATGTTGCTTCCAGCGAGGACGCGAGGGGAAGCGAGGAACGATTTGTGGCGCAAGAATTGGGAGCACTTTGTTCGATCTTGTTGAAAGTAGCCTTCCATGACGCGCTCGAAACGTTCGGACTGTTCTTGGGGAACGCTGTACCAGAACTTGGGAGCGCCGAAATGGATGTAGTTGATCGAGTACAGATCCGCGTCCTCGACATGCCATGCGAACGTCGCTCGCCACATCCCAAAGTAGAGATAAGGCGAGACGACACCCGGGATCTGACATGACTTGGGCGCGAGCTTGGGCAAGAGGTCACCCAAGTGAGCAACGTTCCACGCCTGCGTCTCGTCGGAAAAGATCGAGCCCTTCATGTCGGCTCCGTACATCGCCGCTTCGCCGAACGTCAAAGTGCGCCAGTACCGTCGTTCGATATCACGCATCAACTCGACGGTGTAGTCCGACTTTTTCATCCCGTGCGGCAGCTCGGCGTACTTTTCGACGAACGCGCTCCATTCCGCTTCCGTCGGCTCGGCACGTTGCAGATTCGAAGCGCGCTTCACTCGAGCGGGTTTGGTTGCACTGGCAAGCGAGGCGCTTGAAGTCGCAAAGTCCTTCGTCGCATGGGGTGCACCAACTGAAATCGGAGTCGCCGCGGCCGTCGACGTCGTTGAGTTTTCGGTAGCGGTAGGAATCGACGCCTTCCTCGTCGTCGGTGATTCATTCGGCGTCGCCATTGTCAACCGCCCATTTTCGTTCTTGCGATCGGATCCGAATCTCGTCCCCGACCGTGTTTGGCTAGGCGTCTGGGGCTCCTTGCCCTTTCCGTTCGCGGGTGTTTGTAGCGCAGGCTTGCCCTTGCCTACCGCTTCCGACTCGGCTTCATCATCCGCATCCGCTTCTCCCTCACCGCCAGCGGCCTTGCGACTCCCCTTCTTGTTCGGTGTCGCCGATGTACTCGTACTCGCACTCGCGTTCGAGCCGCTCAAAACGGGTTTCCGATCGGTCCTATCCCCCTTCTCAGCCTCCTTCTTGAAATCGGGCGGGGCGAATTTGCTCGAATCGGCCATCTGCTTCCACTGCGCCGGGTTCCAAATACGAGTTTTGGCAACGTTCGTAACTCTATACACGCCCTGTTGACCCATCATAATCTGCTCGATAGGTTCTCGAAGTCGAATATCGCGCAGCTTATCCGTAGTAGAGGGAAGTGAGTCGGACCTAAAGGTCCATCAGACGATGCAAGGATGCAGCAGTCCGCGGGGTCAATCGTTCATCTATTCTTTCCGGAACTCGGGACGTAAACAATTGTCCTTTTTGAGACCCAACTCACCATTCCTTAGGAGGGATAACTTTAGCGATCCCACTCCTCCTACCATACTTTTCAATCCTCTTAACATAACCGTAAAAACCTCCATTAAGTTCAAAGTCCTCGATCGTAGGTTCAAAAACGGGTACACCTTTTAATCCACCTCTTCTTCCCCTTTTCTTGATCGGTTCAAGTGAGGAGTGGTGAGCTGGATCGTAATCGGCATCATAGTAGTAACTCGGTCGAGGACGTGCTCGACCTTGTGAATCGTACACGGGTTGCTTGGGAGGTTTAGGTTGACCGAATTCGTCTTCGGAGGCTGACGAATCGGGTTCCGAATCCGAGAGGTCGAGGGAGGAGATGAAGGAAGGGATCGCGGTGAAGACCGATTCAGAGGATGAGGACGTCGATGCGGGTGTAGGTGGCGCTTGGTCTTTTTTGAGTGACGAGAGGTAAGGGGATGCAATGTACGGATCATGACGGGTTGTCGTGGTCGGGTGAGCAATGTTCGAGTTCCGGGGAGAGCGAGCGAAAGCGTTAAGAGCGCGTTGTCCCAAGGGGTAGCGTAAGGCAGAGAAAGAGCGCGAAAATATCGAGTCAGCCCAGTTCAAAAAAGTACACGAAGCTGTCATCGAGGCCAGCCATAATGTGACTCGCTACTGGTATCCGAGTCAGGTCGACGACACCCCGCCCGCGACGACGCTCACGGCGACGGCGGTGGGTCGACCAGTATTATGCCGTGCGACCCGCCTGCAGCACGATAGCGGAACGAAACCTACCTCGATCTAGCTCCTTCTTTCTACGACCTCGAGGTTTCTTGGGCTGGGGCTTGGGCTGCAGTGGTTGAGTGACCAACGGCGGTCGTGGCGGAAGGCGGTCGTGGTGAACTTGATCGTCGCGGGGCAGCGGTGGCGGTGGCGGTGGCGCTGGAGCCGAGGCTGCTGCTGCTCGTGGAGCGGCGGCGCACGCTGACACTGGAGCCGGAGCTGGGACGGCCACCGGGGTGTTCGTTGCTGGTGCGACGTGGGTTCTGGTCGACTCGGGAGATACATCCGACGACTCGATACCTTGCATAGTCGAACCCTGTACAACACTCTCGGGGACGGGGGTATCGTCCGGGATCGCTGCTGTCGGGTTGGTGGCAACGGCGCTAATAAGCGAGATCGATTCAGACGGTGAGACCGTTAACGGCCGCGCAGAAGCAGACACTACTAATACACCGGCCTCGACAGGTGCAGCTCGCTCCACGACCACTTGACCGGCTTGCATCGTCGAAGGAGGAGGAACAACCGATGGTGGCTGATCGTCCTGACCCATCCCTACGAGAGAGAGAGAGAGAGAGAGCAACGGTGGAGGGTTAATAAGCGGAGCTTTGCTCGTATGGTAGGTAACTTCGGCGTCGTCGGTTGGGATGATGATCAGATTCCAAAGTGCACCCACCCCACCGCGCCGCACCGCACCGGCCTCACCGCGCACGCGCTCGCACGCGCGCGTCCGACCCTCGCACCTGAAATTTTGAAAGCCCGAGCGTGGGTTTCCTGCTTAGCACCAAACCCAAATTGCTTTCTACCTGGCACTGGTCGTTCCATAACTTAAGCAGGGGTTATCGATTTCGCTCTGGAGAATTAACACTTACCTTTTACCCCATCGATATTCAGAGAAACCGTGCATCTCGTCTGAGGGCCAGGGATAATTAAAGGCGCTCAATATGATGCAAGCGGTTAGTGATTATCCGGTCCGTGAACCCCAACCCATCTCTTGGAGCAAGTCCGGAACCAATATCCCTTTCAAACATCCCATACAGCACAAAAAAAAAATGAACATACTACTATTACTGAAAGGAAGTTTCCCCTCCAGCCGAATATACAAAAGTAAATCCTCTCGACCCTCCCATACTAACAACACCCGCCACCCCCTTCGTTCTTCGTCGATACTCCTCCTCTTGTCAATCTGAACCCTTTCGAACCGTTCGAACCTCCTCGAGCGCGTTGAGCGGACAGCGCTTTTTGGTGCTTCTCGTGAACCTTTCTTGTGAGTTCGTTAAATGCCTGGGACAGCGGGGATAAGAAAGGTGTAAGCTCCGACGCAAAAAAAGTCATGACGTGATTTTGTTTTGGAGCTTCGACTAAAATGAAGCAGGGGCAGAAAAGATAATCTGCATGAATGAAAAAAACGCACCTCTTGTACTCCTTCACCATCTTTAGCGGACGTCTCTACGTAACCTGCCAATCCTTGTGACTGAACCCAAGCTTTTACTTCTTTCCTCAACTCTTCCACCCCACCACCATCACCAACATCACCGCCAGGGACGATCCTTCGTTCACCATCTTCCTCTTCCCCTTCTATCCCCTCCCCAACAACTATCAAAGATTCTTCTTCACTTTCACTTCTCCCTTCCTCCTCCCCTCCCTCCTCCGAGTCTTGCGATCTTCGTCTTCGAAACCGAATCAAATCCTTCTTATTACCCACCACCAAAACCAAAAGATCTTCCTCACCCCATTGTTTAAGATCGGTTAACCAACTTTGACAGGATAAGAAAGTCGAACGGGAGGTTAGGTCGAAGCAGAGTAGTGCACCACCGGCACCTCGGTAGTAGGATCCTGCAGTGAGGAGGTGAGGGTGAGGGTCGCGGGGGGGGGGGGGGGGGGGGGGGGGGGGGGGGGAGGGGGGGATATGCGGGTTACGGGTCAGGGAGTAGGTTCTTGAGGGATAGAGGGATTGTGGGTAGGTTTTTTTTGGAGAGCTTACGTGTTATGGACCGGAAGGATTCCTGGTGAGTGCGGAATCGGAATCGTGAGGGAGGATGGGAAAGGAGAGAAGAGATCAGTTACAAGGCTCTGAAAGGGTCCACAGACTACCAGAGACGCCGTTCTAGCATTTTGCAGAGCGCAGACACATCTCGAGGAAAAGGTACTGACCTGTCCAGCGGTATCCTAATCGTTTTCAAAATTCCACATGCCAAAAGAGTCAACTTGCCAAGTCAGCATGAGCTTCGAGAGCAAAGGCAATCCATAAGGCAAGCCCCCCCCCGAGACGAGGGAAGAAGGTAAGAGGGACTGACCCAAATTTGCAACTTGACTTTTTTCCCCTTGTCCTCCCCTTCGGTTAGCTCGACCAACCTCGATCCGAATTCGACGCCGATACTGTGCGATTAGGATGTCGAAGGGGCATCAGTGACTCTGAAAATTCAGTTTCCGTTTCCCCGTTCCACGTCGACCAGATCGTAACATCAACGCCTTAGAATAACGAAGGAAGAAGAGACTAATTGAAGCTCTTGGGAATACAATTTACGTACGTTGGTTCGGAGTGATTGAGGAAGCGATCGTCGGTCAAGCGAACCAAGAGGGACGACTTGCCCGTCGCCGCGTCGCCGAGCAAGATCTGTTTCTGAATCTGCGCAACGCAAGAGGGTAGAAATGGGGAGGTTAGGAGATGAAGAGGGTTTAGCTCTGGAAATGAAATGGGAGGAGGAGTTTGGCGGTGGCTGCTGAGATTCAGTTGTCGGGAAAGGAAGGGAGTCGTCGGTCGATGATGATAGTCACGTGGATGCACCGGGGATCGTCCCGGGAATCGGGCCTTTCCTTATCACATAGCAGTGTGCCGTAGCACGGTCCATTCTGGATCCACTCTAATCTCGGCGGACACGATGAGACTGTGGAGCAGTGATCCCCGGGTGGGCGTCCAGAGTGATGTGTGATCCTCACCACGGCCGGACGGGGAACGAAATGACGACAACGACGGAGGCCAAGACAACCCGGGCGAAACGAGTACCTCGTCGCACCCGACCTATCTAGGAGATCACAAGATGCAGCATGGGCTTCGAGATATGTGGTACGTACAAAATCCCAGCTGGCCATGTCGGTTGTTGGAGAGGGAAGCGAGCGGGATGAGCGCAAAGAGGGGCCACGACTCGCGGCCCACAGATACAAGCCTGGCTGCATCTCGCGCGGGTCGGCGCGGGTCATCTTTGGCGCGATCAGCTCCAGAAATCTCAAGACGGTTCGGCCACCACGGTCTGAGTTGAGGTGCATGTTCACGAGATGTCTTGTGGGCTTGCGTCATCTCACTTGATCTCTACGTAACTTCTCGTGCGGCCCCATCTCTGGGACACAGATCGCTGCTCTCCATCGACCTCGAGTCTCCCCAACGAACCAGCGGCAGTTGCCCAAGAATCTGATTGAGCATTTCGCATTTCACTACATGACAAAGAGTCCCTTTCATATCCCAGCGCATCCTCTTCTCTGTGTATTCGCTTCCTTTCCTCGCTCATCCCCCTTCCCGCGTCTATTTAGACTCCTCGGCAGGCGCAACGACCCATTCCTGCACCCCCGAAAAAGAAAAAAAAGCACACATCGAAATCAGTGCGCCCGCCCCCGAACCAAACTCGCGAGTTGTGTGCGTGGGTAGGGTCCAACTCACAGCAGCCGAGGCCTTGCCGTTCTTCCACGTCTGCCACTTGAGGGTGATGTCGCCGCGTCGTTCGGCCTTGACGCGCTCCTCCTCTTTCAACGCTTGGCGAGTCGCTCGGCCCGCGATTTGGATGTACTTGTTGAAACTGGTGAAAAGCAAATCCGACGAGCGGATGGAGGTCGAGGCGAGGACGCGGCGGGTCGAGTAGCATTAGAAAGGGGAGGGGAGGAGGCATAGGCAGAGAGGCGAGCGTGAGCGTAACGTAATTGTCGGAGGCACGCAGTATGGTATAGTAATCCGAGAGAGAGGATACCAGGTTCAAGGTCGTTGGATGAGGCAACGTCCACGGGTTTCATCCAATGGTGCACGTGAGATGGGCGGAGTCGAGTCGGGCACAACGCAACATCGATGATGGGCAGAAGCAAACAGGCATCAGTCTACTGCAACTTGCCAGCGTCATCACCCTCCCACACTCACGTCAATGTTCCGCGCCACGACATGGTGAAGTAGGGGATGGGGTGGATGGGGATGGGATGGGATGGGATGGGATGGTGGTTTGGGTGGTGCGTGCTGGAGAGCTTGAGAGGGTAGAGCCGGAGCCGCCGCCGCCAAGCGGATACACCCGCACCTGCCCGCGCGCATTTCCCATTAGATTTCCCAATCAAGCCAGACGTAACAGAGATGTTTTTCGGCCTGCCCGCCTTCGCCACCGCACGCGCGCCAAAACGTGCGCCAAAACCGTGGAGGACTCTAATCCAGTAGTGGGGTGCGCTATTACAAAGTGACGCTTTTTCGTGCTTTTGATCGAGCTGCGCGCACCCAGCGTGGGTCTGCTCCTGGCCCCACCTTCCCAGCGCATTCTTTCACAGACGTCCCATAACATTGGCTAGTCTGTCAAGGAATAACCCACCCCCAGCCCACCCCACACCTACCACCCATCATGGCTTCCACTGCACCCGCCGCGTCCAAGTGAGTATCGCTCCTCTTCTCTTCGCAACCGAACGCGCGCTCTTTGAATGCGCTTCGTCGCTCTCCAAATCCGACAATGAGGCCGCCGCGCGCCTGGGTCTGCGTGTGACGAAGCAGCGGCGGCGGTGCGAAGCTCGAGGCCAACCAACGCCTAGGCGGCACCCGCAGGCACCCCCGACTCAGCGACAACGACAACGACAACGACGACATGTGACGGAGCGCAACCATCTTCAACGCCACCGCCGACCGCACGACCGCACAACCCCCGTCGGGCTGCTGCAACCCGACACAACTTCTTGAACGACCTCTGCCTCGAGTCGTGCACCTCGATCGACCTGCATCACCCTAACTCGATTGACCGAACCGCTGGGAAAACAGGCCCGCGACCGGCGTTGGCCCCGTTTGAATTGTGCGCGACTGACTCGCGCGGCGCTGCGCCCCGTTTTTTTGCCCGCTCTCTTTCGCTGCAGGGACGCTGCGCCCGCCGCTACCGAGTCGGCCCCCGCCGCCGCTGCTCCCGCTGCTGGAGCTGCCCCTGCCGCTTCGTCCGGAGCTGCTGGTGTCTCTGACCCCGATGAGGCCGTCATCGAGTCCAAGTGAGTCGTCGTCCCTGGAGGCGCCGTCGGGGCTGGTATGACCCCCGAAGGCGTCGAAAAGGGCTGGCCCATGCAACACGTCAATATAACTGACTTTCGATTGCTCCTATTGATCTTGCGCAACTTGATCGCTTTTAAAGCTGGGACCAAGTCGTCGAGTGAGTTTCCCGTCTGGATGCTTCCCTTTGCAATCGGGAGAAACCGTTCCCCGTTCGCAAGAGAGCTCGAGCTGATTCACCAGGTCTCCTTTCTTTCCGCGCCTCATAGGAACTTTGACGACATGAGCTTGCGCCCCGAGTTGCTCCGTGGTATTTACGCCTACGGGTACGTCTGCTCCTTGCTTGCACATTCTGGCTCAGCGCCCCCACCACCCCGAGGTTGACCCTCCTCTCCATTCTTCGGTCTCCAGTTTCGAGCGACCCTCGGCCATCCAGCAACGTGCCATCATGCCCGTCATCGCCGGCCACGACGTCATTGCCCAGGCCCAATCCGGAACCGGCAAGACCGCGACCTTTTCCATCTCGATCTTGCAGTCGATCGACGTCTCGCTCAAGCAGTGCCAGGCGCTCGTCCTCGCCCCCACTCGCGAGTTGGCCCAGCAGATCCAAAAGGTCGTCGTTGCGCTCGGTGACTATATGAACATCGAGTGCTTCTCCGCCGTCGGTGGTACCTCGGTCCGCGAGGCCATGGCCAAGTTGCAAGAAGGCGTGCACATCGTCGTCGGAACTCCCGGCCGAGTCTTTGACATGATCCAGCGCCGCGCGCTCAAGACGGATCACATCAAGATCTTTTGCCTCGACGAGGCCGACGAGATGCTCTCGCGCGGTTTCAAGGACCAGATTTACGACGTCTTCCAACTCTTGCCCCCCACGACCCAGGTCGTGTTGCTCTCCGCCACCATGCCCGCCGAGGTGTTGGAGGTCACGACCAAGTTCATGCGCGACCCGATCCGCATCCTCGTCAAGCGCGACGAGTTGACGCTCGAAGGTATCAAGCAGTTCTACATCGCCGTCGAGAAGGAGGAATGGAAGCTCGACACCTTGTCCGACTTGTACGAGACCGTTACGATCACCCAGGCCGTCATCTTTTGCAACACGCGCAGAAAGGTCGATTGGTTGACGGAGAAGCTCCAAGCGCGCGAATTCACCGTCTCGGCCATGCACGGCGACATGGAGCAACAGCAACGCGAGGTCATCATGAAGGAGTTCCGATCCGGTTCGTCGCGTGTGCTCATCACGACCGATCTCTTGGCCCGTGGTATCGACGTTCAACAGGTTTCGCTCGTCATCAATTACGACTTGCCCACCTCGCGAGAGAACTACATTCACCGCATCGGACGGGGTGGTCGATTCGGTCGTAAGGGTGTGGCTATTAACTTTGTCGCGACCGAAGACGTACCCGCCCTGCGTGATATTGAGAGGTTCTACCAGACCCAGGTCGACGAAATGCCGATGCAGATCGTGAGTTGGGCGCGCGCGCGCGCGCGTGGCCGTCGTGTAGTCCTGGTTGTCTCGATGTTGGGCGAAACTAACTCTGATGTACTCCCTTTCTTTGTTACAGGCCGATCTCATCTAAAAACGGTTTTCACCACCCACCTCCGACCCTTAAAAAAAAAAGAAAAAAAAAAGGCCATTCTCTTTCGTCTTTTTTTCGGGATTTTGGGGGACTTTGTTTTGTGCCAATGTGCCAATTGAAGAAAAACAACTCTTTAAAGGAGCTAGATTGATGTTGTTTTGAAAGATGATTGGAGGAGAGGGAGAGGGGAGAGGGAGAGGGGAGAGGGGAGAGGGCTGGCGAGTCTTTGGTTTGAGGGAGGGACTAGGGATGGTGGTGGACTGGTGGTTTGTTGTTGGGAGTTGTTGGTTGGATGGATGGATGGATGGATGGATGGAGACGGAGAAAAACGGGGGGAACGGAGTGATTGAGATGGGATGAGAGAGACGAGGCTTGGTAGTGGAGGATTTGGTCGAGGATGGAGCAGGGGCGCGCGAGAGAGAGAGAGAGAGAGAGGGAGAGAGAGAGAGCTCTGGGAAGAAGATGGGGCGTTTGTTTCATTCTTTGACGAGCTACTTCTACTTTTAACCTTTTCTTTTACCCCCGGGGTTTTTTTTCCTTTGCCCTTTCTCTTTCCTTAATTCGTTTCCTCGTTTGATTTCCCCCCCCCCCCCCCCCTTAACCCCCCTTTTTTTTCGTCTTTGAGTTTTTACCCTTTTTGTACGATTTTGGTTTGCCCCCTCATTCGTCTTCCCGAGATGAGAGGTGTGAGAGAGAGAGAGATAAGGAGTGTTGATGCTGTTTTTTCATGCCTCCCTTCATCTGGAGAGCAGAATGTCAAGTGGCTCCATTGCGCCGGAAAAGGGGCTCCAAGTGCTCTCGGCTTGCTCCTTCCTCGACCGACGATTCTGAGGAGGTTGAAGGGACAGAACTTAAAGGTCGTGTTACAATACAAAGAGGAAGGAGGAAAAATAAACAATTGCGCTCGCGTCCTCCTCCAAAGCGGAGAGAGTACAAGACAGCGAAAAAACCCGGTGTACAACGGAAAAAAAAAAAGGGTAGAAAGAAGCGCTTGCTCGACCTCTTTACTCTGTATCCATACCCATACTGACGCCTTGACTCCTCTTCAAAGCGGTCGCACTTTTCTTCTTTGAACTCTTGATCTTTTCCCTGATCTGTTCCCCTTCGTCCAATTCCATCGACGAATCGACGCCGGTCAAATCGGCCAACTTGATCGCTTCCATCGTCGACAATTCCTTCCTCTCGTGCTGACGTTTGGCCTGACGCGCCAACTTGGTCTCCTTCCTCGCTTTGAGTAACGAATGAGACGCATCGAGCGCTTTGGCCGTTGATTCGGAAACGGTTTGTAAACCGAGGAGGTGGGAAGAGCGGGTGACTTCGAGTGAATCGGATGCGAGTACGGCGGGTTGAGCAGCGAGCATCCTACGGAGAGAACGAGAATAAAACATATCGGGGTGGGGTGAGCTCGATGAAGTACCTCCAATAGAACTGAAGGTATCGTTCTGTTCTCCGCGGAGGAAGGAGTAGGTTGGGGAACGTACCTGGCGCGGTAAAAGGCCTTCTCCCTTCTTTCCTTGACCTGTTGAATGCGCTTCATACCCGCGATCGTGAGCTTGACCAAATCGCGATCGTACTTGATCGGAACGTGACGACGTTTCTCGAATTCCAACGTAGAATCCTTGTGTTCGAAAGAACGTGGGAAGGAACCATGGTTGGTCAGTTTTTTCTAAAAGGATCACCCTTCTCTCTCTCTCTCCCTCTCTCCCCCGAGCGAAATAGGGGGCGTGTTCTAACGCACTACGGTCATCTCCTTGCCAGCGGCTTTGCGGAACGCTTTCGTCCACTTGAGTTTTCGAGGGTTCCTCTTCATCCTGAGGATGCGAAAAAAAAAGGAGGGGGGTCAGTGATCGTGATGGTGGTGTCGGTATGAGACGAAAGACGCGGGGGAAGAGGGTTCTCCCGCGCTAAAGCGTCGACACGTACTTGAAGTTCTTGTGGCACTTTGATCGACAAAAGCGAAAGCACTTTGAGTCGTTACGAACAAACATCGTACCTGTAGAGGTGATTGCGAGGCGGAGCATTGCGGTGAGCGGATTAGTCTAACTTGAGTCGGGTGACGTGCTGAGCTGAGGCCGTGGTTGCGAAGCGCCACAGGAAGCGGAGCGGAGGAGGGGGCAGGACTGACCATGTCCTGGGTAGCAGGGCGAAGAGCAAACGTAGCAAGGTTCGACCTTCATCTTTGGTTGCTCGCGTCGGATTGGGTTGGGTTGGGTCGGTGGAGTGGAAGGGTGGAAGAGTGTGTACAGAGAGGACCGGGGGGTCCGATCACATGTTGGGCTCTTTGTTGCGAAGGCGCCACCGTAATTAAGTATTAGAATCGGGGAACATTCCCGAGCTAATGGAATCGGTCGGCGCGCGCGGGTGGATGATCCGGCTCAAGCCGCTCCCGCTCCAGCTCCACCTCCACCTGACAGCAGCAGCTCGACGAGCGACCGCAAGCTCGCACACTCGAGTCGACTCAGTGCCGTACACGCTCTCACCTCGCCGCCATGGTCTCCACCACCACCTCGTCACCCAGCCACGAGGAGGGCCCGACCCTTTCGCTCGAGTCATTGCGCCAACACCTCCCGTTGACCTCGCCGATCCCGACCTTTGCGACGCATCCGAGTCTCCTCGACTTAGCCAACGACGCGACCGAGCACGACCTCGCGCGCAACCCGTCCCTGTGGACCAAATGGACGCAGTACATCCAGCTCACAACGGAGCAAATCGACGCGGCGTTGCTCTCGGCCCGCGGTACCGATCCCAACCCCTTAGAAGTGGACGTGTTGGGGTACAAGCTCAGCAGTCCGCAGGGGAGACTCGGCTTGCAACGCTTGACGGATTTGTACGAACGAGCATTGAAACATCATCCGACCTCGTACTCGCTGTGGAAGGCCTACCTCAAGCAGAGGTCCTCGTTCGTGCTCGGTCGAGCCACGCACCAAGTCAAGCTCGGCACGACCAAGAAGGCGACGGTCCAGCCCGATGGACGCCAGGGCAGATCCGTCGTCGAGTACCTCCAGGCGGGCAAGGGAGCAGTCGAAGAGTTGGAACACGGTGAGAGGGAGGTCGATGCGGCGTGGCAGGGTGCACTCGATGGCGTCGTCGGTTACGACGAGTGGATCAGCCTCGCCGCCGTGCACGAGAGGGCGCTCATGTGGTTGCCTACGGTCAGTCCGAGCGTTCATGATCGAACATCATACCCAGTGCTCATCCTTTTTTTTTTTCGAAACACTTTTGGACAGATGCCCCGTATCTGGCTGTCGTACCTCACCTTGTTCCTGCATCCGAAATGTCCGCCGACCTTGTCCCACACCCACGCGAGGAGGACCTTTGACCGCGCATTGAGGACGCTTCCTTCGACACTGCATGACCGCATCTGGAAGATCTACCTCGACTGGGCACAAAGCGTGGTCGGGGGTGAAACCGCCGTCAGAGTATGGAGACGATATCTCCAGGTCAGTCCATGCGCACGCGGGGGGGGGGGGGGACATCGATAGTGCTTCTTCGGACGAGAACTGATGTCAAAAAGAGTCGAACGTTGCGCCTCCCCCCCCCCCCCCTTGCAGTGCGACCCGGCCCCAACGACCTACTATGTCCAAATCCTGCTGAACCTCTCCCCGCCACGCCCCTTGGAAGCTTCCAAACTGCTGCTCAACTTGTTTCAACGCGCGCAAAACAACGAGTACAAGGACCGCGATGGCAAGTCCGCGTACCAACTCTTGGGCGAATGGCTCGAAGTGTGCGAAAAGTTCCCGGAAGAGGTTGGGATCGAGCTGGAGGAGAGTCTCAAGAAGGAAAAGGATCGAATCAAGCAGGCTGCTGAGGACAAGAAGGAAGGTGCGGCGCAAGAAACGACCGTCGCGAATGTACCCCCCCTCAAGACCCAGCGAAACGGGAGGGGACCGGGGCCTTCAGGGTTCTCGGACGCGCCTTTGGACCCGCTCTCTACGGACCTCATCGACGTCGAATACTACGTCCGCTCCGCCGGCCTCAACATCTACCTCGACCAAGCAGGACGGCTGTGGACGGGCCTCGCGACCTATTGGATCAAGCGCGGCGAGTTCGACCATGCGCGCGCCATCTTCGAAGAAGGTATCTCAACCGTCGTCACCTTGCGCGACTTTACGCAAATCTTTGATGCGTACGCCGAGTTCTCCGAGAGTTACATCTCTGGATTGATGGAATCGTTGGACGACGACGAGGACGAGAAAGAGCTCGACATGCGCATGGTCGAATTCGAGAAGTTGATGGATCGAAGACCTTTCCTCGTGAACGACGTCCTGTTGCGGAGAAACCCTCATGACGTGCAAGAATGGGAAAAACGCGTCGCGTTGCATGGGGATGATGACGAAGCGATCGCGCAGACTTACAACCGCGCCATCAAGGCCATCGCACCGAGGAAGGCGACGACCCACTTCCACACGCTCTGGATCCACTTTGCCAAGTTTTACGAACAGGGAGGTAGTGAAGGGCATAGTGAGAAGGATTTGAAGGGGGCGAGAAAAATTTTGGACAAGGCGACGCAGGTCCCGTTCAAGAAGGTTGACGAGTTGGCCGAGATTTGGTGCGAATGGGCCGAAATGGAGGTCCGGAACGAGTGGGTTTTGTGCGATCTCACGCGAGGAAGCATATCATTGGTTACTGACCCTCATGGTTTTTGGCTGTCCCAGGAACTACGATGAGGCGATCAAGGTCATGCAGAGGGCCACGACGATACCCAAAAAATGGAAAGAGATCTCCTTCCACGACGAGGTACGTCCATCTCATGGCGCCCATCTTTCTACACATCGTGTGTGCTAATCGTCATCTGCTTTTGGACGCCTCATGACCCAACAGAAACTCTCCCCGCAAACGCGGCTATTCAAGTCGATCAAATTGTGGTCTTTCTACGTCGACCTCGAGGAATCGATCGGTTCGGTCGAGTCGACCAAGGCCGTGTACGACCAGATCTTTGAACTCAAAATTGCAACTGCGCAGATCGTGATCAACTATGCCAACTTCCTGGAAGAGAACCAATACTGGGAGGAGAGCTTCAAGGTGCGCCGATTGAAGAAAAAAAAATCAACCGATTAGGAGATGTGGTTTACTTACCGTCCTTGGGGATTGATATTTCGCTCACAATCAGGTTTACGAACGAGGTGTGGATCTGTTCACTTATCCGATCGCGTTCGAGATCTGGAACGCATATCTTTCCAAGTTTATCAAACGTTATGTGCGTGCGAAATCAGGGACCCTTGCTTTTGCCTTGATTGCTCACACTCCTTCCCTCTTTGCTGTTGTCATACAGGGCGGTGACAAGATTGAACGCGCACGGGACCTCTTCGAACAGGCATTACAAGACTGCCCCGCAAAGTTCACCAAACCGTTGTTCTTGCTCTACGGGCAGCTGGAGGAAGAGCATGGATTGGCCAAGCGGGCGATGGCCGTGTACGATCGTGCGACGAGGGCCGTCGAGTCCAAGGATCGTATGGAGGTGCGTTCCCAACGACGGCTGGCTCTTGAGCTTGCAAAAAAAACGTGCGAAACAAACTGACCCCCCCCGCGTCGCTATCCTTGTGCACCCAGATGTTCACTTACTACATCGCCAAAGCGACCGCCAACTTTGGTCTACCCGCCACGCGGCCCATTTACGAGCGAGCGATCGAGCAATTGCCCGATCGTCAAACGGCGCAAATGTGTCTCCGTTTCGCCGCGCTCGAACGTAAATTGGGCGAAATCGATCGGGCCAGGGCCATCTTTGCTCACGCGAGTCAATTCTGCGACCCGAGGGTCGAACCGGACTTTTGGAACGCTTGGAATACGTTCGAAATCGAGACTGGGTCAGAGGATACTTTTCGAGAAGTCAGTGATGGGGAAAATTTCCGAGCCCCCCCCCCCGTCTCTTAGTTTGCGAAGAACTTGAGGACTGAATTTTCCATGGTTTTGTTTTTCTTCGTTCGCAGTACTTGCGTATCAAACGAGCCGTTCAAGCAGCTTTCAATACCGAAGCGTCTTATCTCGCTGCCAAGTTACAACAAGTGCAACAAGGTGGTCAGAAGGCGATCGAGGCCGTTCATGGAGGTGTCGAGGTCGATCCGATGGCAGCTTTGGATGCGGCAACGGGTCATACCCAAGCGTCTGCATCGACTTTGACTGGCTTCGTCAAGGCTTCGGGATCGGGCTTGAAGGGGAATACGGATGAGCTTTCCGGAGTGGAGGTACCCCCGACGGGCAACCAGGATGAGATCGTTATGGATGACGACGACGACGATGATGGGGGGGAAGAGGGGGATGACGAATAAGGTGCAAAGCGCCGTCCTGACTGTAGCTTCTCGTGGTGTTGGAATGAAGAGAGAGAATGGACTTGGCTAAAAGCTCAAGCCAAGCGACAAGCCAAGGGCGCGAATGATGGGGAGCTGAGCTGTTTGCAGAGAACAAATACTAACAACAGATGCCGCAACAAGTGGAACGATTACCAGACAAGCCTATGCGAGTGCAGATTCTTGCGGGTGTGCGGAGCGAAAACGGATATGCGAAAGCGAAAAACTGGAAATGCGAAGGAACCCAAAACTTGAAATAAGGCAAGAAATCACCTTGAAGCCGCGCTTCCGTGCAGAGGACCGCCGAACCTCGCACTCTGGACAGTTGGCTCAGCCTGAGCGGGTCGTTGACTACCGCTCATATGGGCACCGACGATGGGGGGGCGAGGGAGGGAGAGCGGTCGGATCCCTGGAACACCCCTCGCTTTCGAACGGGGATCGACGGCACCCATGCTGGAGCGAGAATCGGTCGCTGACACGCTCGATGATGAGGTTGGGCGTGGGCTCAGCGCGGACAGCGCCGACACGTGAAGGAAGGGCGAGGCATTCCTCTGCATCACCATGGGGATGCGGACGAGATCCTTGGCGGGCTTGTAAGCACTGGCGTGCGCCGACGACCGCGGCGTGGACGCCAAGGTGAGGGAGTGGGACAAAGAAAGTTGAAGTAGGGGACTCGGATATGCTGATGGCTGAGATACGTGCGTCGTGGGAGGGTGAGGGGAAACCGTCGCCCGAAGAGCGGGATGAAGAGGTGCAGAGGCAAAGGGTGTATGGGTCTGCGACTGAGCGTTTGGCTGGTAGTCTGCCCATGGTTGTGGCGCAAGATGGGTGACGGGTGAGGTAGAACGAGACCTCGGCGGGATCGCAGGATGAGCGGCGTCATTGACAGAAGGTTGCGGGAGTGTGCGATTGGCTGGCCCAAGTGGTGGCACTGTTGGTTCGTTGGGCAAGACCTTTGCCGCCACCTCGCCGGCTCGCTTCAAGCGAGGCAGTGCCGCTGGAGGAGCCAAAATGGTCGAGAATGCAGGAGGCTTAGAAGTCGATCCCAGATCAAATGGGTCCGGGACCGATGCGAAATGTGTTGGCTTTTCGTGAAGACGTGGCGGAATGAATAGTTGCCGTCGTGCGTTCGCTTGAGCTGCAACCGCTCGACACGACTTGGCACGACCGTTGGCGTAATCCGAGCCGCTGTCCTCGGCAACTTCGCTATCCTCCATTTCGAACTCGGAATCGGTCTCGACAACGGCGCTGCCGCGTTTCTTCGACTTCTCCGCTTTTGCTGGTGGCCTGGTTTGGCTGGTTTCCCATGCTCTGATCATCTCGGGAGAGGGCGTAGGCCTAGCGACGGCAAAAAACCTTCCGTTCATCCCGGCATCGATCTCAAGTGCTCGAGTAATTCCTCGTCTGCCTTCATCGATCCCATCCAGACGCCAGGGTGTCGTGTAACCTTTCCCTTCTTTAAGCTCCCGGCCCACAATGGAACCTCGATCGAGCTCGGCGAAATCCTCCTCGTTGTCACTGCCGTAGTCTATCTCGAAGGAAAGAAGCTGCCTGTCAAGTTCAGGATGCCCTCGTCTGGTATTGAAGACGAAGTCAAAGTGATGGTTGGTGTCATCCTGGACGTCACTGTCCGTTCCGTCGTCGTTGTCGTCGTCAGCGCTTGACGAGGTAGACGCCGCCGCCGATGCTGCAAGCGGGGTCACGGAAAACGGAGCGGGAACATCACACGGTCGAAGAGCCTGCTGTGCGACACGCTGTGTCCTCCTCAAACCAAATGATTCGGCACTCATTAAGTCGGCAGAAGCGAACATCGAAGGGGTCGGCAGCCGCTCCTGTGGGACCGACGACAGCGCCCGGGCCTTGCCCTTGCCTTTGTTGTTCGGATCATACGGTCGGACAGCGTATCCAAGCAAGTGGGCCGGCATTGTGAAGTACTCGAGCAGCGGATTGAATCGCGTGTCGGGCGGTGCGGGTGGCGCGATGTTGCGCAACTCGATGCCGGGAGGTCCGCCAAGTGGTCGCCAAGTGGGTCGGCCATCAATGACAGGCGCGGCTCGTGTGACAGGTGCTACGGATGCGACGGGTGCAGCAACAGCTGTAGGTGTGGCGACAACGACGTGCGCAAAGGACCGGGCAGGCACAACAGATATAGCGGGAGCGGCCGGTGCAAGGGGAACGGCAGGCGCAACAGGAGCGATTGGTGCAGCTGGCGCAATGGACGTGAGGGGGGCGACGGGAGCAACGGGAGCAACGGGGGGGACGAGGGCGACGGGGCCAGCGGAGGCAATAGATATGATGAGCTCCACAGGTGCAACAGGTGCCAGAGGTGGCACAGGCTCGGGAGCCAAAGCCATCTCCATTTTGCGGACAATAGGCTTCGTGTCGACGACGATTGAGCCCATTCGATGATCCGTAGGCGTCGAGACCGGTGCCATCGATGTGCTAGATAACGGCGTGCTCGAAATCGACGCGCTCGACGTCGATCCACTTTGTTCCATCGCGACGCCCAGGTTCGAGCTGTCGGCAACGCCGTCGAGATTGGGCTGGATTACTGGTGAGATCACCGGGGACCGAGGGACCCTCACTTGAGGTTGATAGTCTGCCTTGCGCTTCTTGCGAGGGAGTTGCATCACTGGGACAACAAGCTCGAAGGTTGAAGAGCGTGTCGCAGACCGAGGAGGCCGGGCAGCGGTCGAGGGTTTAGGGGCCGCAGCTGGACGTGCCGCTGGTGCTGGCGCGGAAGGTGCTGCCTCGCGTTTGGGAGCAGATGTCTCAGGAGATTGGGAGGTGGGCTTGGCCTGGGGATTGCGAGCGGGTACGACACGGGAGTTGGGGGCGGATGCCAAACTCGAGGCCGGGGCCCGAGAAGGGGTGGGAGGTGGATGGAGCCTCGAAGCGGCACTCGCAGTTTGACTGATCCGCTCGTTCGCCCGAGAGGTTGAAGCGGTCGGGCCATCCCGGGCAGCTGTTGCAGAGCGATGAAACCATAAGGTTAGCTCAGGGCAGCCACCTACAAATGCCGAATATGCCCACCTCGTTGCACTATCGGGCTACTACCCGTCAAAGTATCTCGGTCTCGGGTCAGTCCGGCTCCGGCTCTGGCAGATGGCGTCGACACCTTCTGGGGTTTGGCCAACTTCCCCTCCGCTTCCAAAGCCGACTTGAGATGTAGAGCTCGCTCCACAAGTTGGGGACGCTGTGCAGTCGCCGGCTTGCGTCGTACTGCATTTTTACTGCGGCGTGCAGATGCGGAAGTCGTACACGCTGCTTGTACCTCTGTCATCATCTCGGACCCATCGTTCCGGGGTAGCGTTTCGACCTTGTTGCGCTTGTAGGGGACTGCAGTTGGAGAACACTTGTGCGCTTTGATCGACTTGATGGGTCTCTCATCTTCGTTGGAAGAAGAAGAGGAGGAGGAGGGAGAAGAAGACGTGCTGTCGCTTTCCTCGTTCGAACTCTCAATGATGCGAGGGCGCTTTCTCGTCACCTTCTTGAGCGGTGGGGGCGAAAGCGCGGCCGGCGCATTCGACGTCGAAGAGCTCGATGACGAAGTACTGGAGCTTGATCGGCCACTGCTGGACTCGGAGGAGGACGGACTTGCTTTCACGATAGGCGGTGGTGCCTTCGACAAAGCGGACGAGGCCGAGTTCGAAAGCGATTCCGAGTCCTCCAAGGAGTCTTCCAACGGCGAGGCGCTCGATGAAGGTGAAGGGGCCCGCGGTCTCTTCGTCTGGATCTGCTCCTTCTTGGTGGTTGAAGGCGGTGCGATGACCCGAGCTCGCACTTTGGGCGACATCGAGGCTCTCGTGGAGGAGTCCGAGGACGACGACTCGGAATTCGACGATTCAGATCGAGCGATCAACCGTTTCTTCTTCGGAGGCTGCCGTGCTCGAGGAGACGACGATCCCGAACCTGACTCCGATTCCGAGTCTGATGTTGAGCCGGATAATGACTCCGAGGATGACTCCGTGGACGACTCCGTGGACGACTCCGTGGATGACTCCGAGGATGACTCCGAGGAAGATCCATCTGTAGAGGACGATTCCATGCTAGAGTCGTCGTCGCCTCGGACGGTGCTGACGATGGTCACCTTCTTTGTCTTGTTGGATCGAGCTTTAAGGATTCGTGGTGGAGGTTTAACCTTGGCCTTGGTCTTGATGTTGATGCGTGCAAGGCGAAGTCGGGCTGAGCCTGCGCGGGAAGCAGTAACGGCGGAACCGGAGAGCTGGAAACGTCGAGACTTGGCTTTGGCCTCATGGAGGAGCAGCTCATCCTCGGACGAGGATTCTTCGTCGGACGAAGATGACGACGATGAGGTTTCGGTGGGTGTAGTCTTATCGTCTTGGAGCCGTAGCATCGAACTTGGCTGTGCTTTGACCGGTTGGGGCTTCAAAGCTGGCTTGGACGTTGAAGCCGTGGGCTGAGCTGTAGCCGGAGCTCGAGTCTGCGACCGAAAAGAGTGCGATTGGGACGGCTCTTGTCGCTTGTGTTTGGATGGCACGAGCTCGAGCGAGAAGGATGTTGACTTGAACGTCGACGGTTTGAATACCTGGGGTGGGTCATGTGCGATGAAGAGGGCGGAAAGGAGCGAGGCAATGCGAGGCCACGAATAGAAGTATCAATACACGCGAATGCGATGGAGGTCAGTTCAGGCATGGCGGCGGGGCGCGGGGGGCCTCTTGCTCTGAAGCAGGATGGAGGTGCTCTTCACCAGTAGGCTCTGAATGACCAGATGTACCTTTGGGAACGGTCCAGACGCAATGCTGCGACTGGTTTTACCGCCGACGGACGACACGGCGTGATGAGGACGCCCACTCGCGCTCGGTCCTGCCACCGGCGCCGCTCGTGCTGCTGAAGGCGCTGAAGACGGCGAGAGCATGCGACCCTTGCCCTGGGAAGTTGAGGAAGATCCATTTGCGGGAGGCGGTCGAGGCATGACCCCCAACCCTGGCTGGGTGGGCGTTACCACAACGCGCAGGAGACGTTGCGACAGCCACGGGCAAATGTCACGAGGCAGGAGCGAGAGCGAGAAGAGACTGCAACACAGCGCGCTGAGTACTTGACGGTCGTCGACTGCCGTGTGCTCGAGTCCGATGTGCCCAGCTTTTCCGACTGAACTTGAAGCGTACGGTAGGACCATCCTAGACTTGCAAGGGTGTGGTACCTTATCACCTTGGTAGTTCAATATTTTACTAACTGGTACGATCGTGCGTATTCCAGCTTGTGAGCGTGGGCACTGCGTCTGAGACTCGGAGTCGCATGGTTGCAAGTCGGATTCATTTTTCATCACATTCAGTAGCGTTCACATCACGATCGCCTTCTTCGTGTTCGTCCTCCAGAAGGACTCAAAACGTGTTTCATGATCATTTCTGATTTCACACAGCTCTCCCAGGATGCCACCCTTGTATGTCATGTCACCGTCGGATGAGCATCTTTTGCTCGTCGAAGCCTCCTGATATCCTGATGATCGCCTCCGTCCGGTCGACGTCACGTGCCGGCCGGGCATGACGAAATCGGCGCCTTGGACGGCATAATTAGCTCGACCTTCGCGTGGAGCGCTACACCTTGGATGAGTCACTCGTTGCATTTTGGCTTCCTTACAATCTGTGCGAGCGCCGACAACACCGATGGCCGCTTCGGTTCCCGATTTTCCTCGACTGCCACCCCGTTATGCATACGATGCAGCGAGAATCGAACGGCTCTCGGCTCCGTGGAGGACCAGACGGGCAGCGAACGCCTTTGCAGCCGAGCAGCACGACTCGGCCGAGTACGGATCAAGTCGGGCAGATGAAGAACCACAGGATGGGAGCCTCTTGAAAGTAGCCGTAGCTATCGTGCTCTCGCTTCATGCTGGCGACGAGGGCTTCATCTTTGCTGTGCAAGCTGGTGCTGCTGCCAGTCCAGGCGACTCGGGCACGTTCACAACAACCTCGGTTGTCCGCGGCATTGTGGATCGAAGGAATGGCAACATTGGCGATCTCTTGCGACAGACACAACATTCGGATAATACTGAGAGCTCCGGTCTCTCGAATGGCCCCCGCGTAATGCTCAAGGAAGGAGATGCGCAAGGGTCACGTGGTGCGCCATATCCGCTAATGCTCAGCGTGATCACGGCCTCGCCAGACGTCGAGCTTGAGATCGCCTACGATACTTCGCTGGTCCCCGAGTTGGAAGCAAGATGGATCCTCGAGCACGTTCTCGACCTTCACGACCAACTGCTCAAACTTGACGGTTCGAGCCTTGAGGTCACGCCCCTATCGAGTTTGAGAATGCTGTCTCCGTCGGATCGACAAGTGCTCGTCCAGTATGCAACTTCGGCACCCACCCTCTCGTACGAACACTATCCCGAAGCAATCACGACTCTGCATGGATTCTTTTTGCACACCGCCGATGCTCACCCCGATGCGCTGGCGCTGCAATTCGACGACCTCGTCCTCTCCTACTCGCAACTACTTCACCTCGCCGAATACCTCGCCGTCAAGGCGATCATCCCCAATTTCGGGTCGAGGTCCAACCTCGTGATCCCGATCTGCTTGGACAAGTCACCCGAAATGATTATCTCGATGCTCGCGGTCTTGCTCTCGGGAGCCGCCTACCTCAACCTCGAACCGGCTTGGCCGGACCAACGCAAGCAGACCATCTTGAACGAGCTGAAAGATGTCGGAGCTTTGGCAGACGTCTTCCTTGTCAAGGGCAACGACTGTGAAAATTCCAGATGGTCCGGTTGGGATCAGGCGAAGGAGAAGACTGTCGTCGATCCTGCGGAAATCGTTAAAGAGCTTCTCGGAAATCTTGGAGAAGTGAAGGACAGTTATCCGATCGAAGAGACGACTTGGCCCCCGGTCAAGGCAGAGGATTTGGCCTACGTCATTTACACGAGTGGCACAACCGGTTTGCCAAAGGGAATAGCCGTCGAGCATCGCAACGTCTCTGCTTTTCTGAGGTGAGCCAAGCAAGCCCCTGTCATGGCGGACCTTCCAACAGCGAGTTAAAACTCTGACTCGATTCTCTCGCGATACGCAGAAACTATCGAGGAGTCTTCGGTCGTGCAAAAGGCGAGCGAGTGCTGCAATTCCCGAGCTATTCGTTCGACGTCTCGGTCATGAACATCTGGGACACATTTGCCGTAAGTAATCACTGTCGTGAAACCGCCTCAGCTGAGGCCAGGTCAGATTGGCTGATCGTGCGTCCAAATTTGATCCCCCAATAGCACGGCTCGACGCTGTGCATGACCACCCCATCCACACTCATGTCCGATCTGGCCGGTACAATCCTGCGACTGAACTGCACGCTCGTCGATCTTACGCCGACCATCTCCTCGCTCCTCTTCGAGCACCTCGAGTCCCAACCGCTAGAAGGCGAATCCGTGCTTGAGGCTTGGCAAAGGGCTGGGTTTAAAATCAAGCAACTCAACACGGGCGGAGAGAAGGTTGAAGCTTGGATAAGGGATGCTTGGATGGATCGAGGCGTGAGGGTCGTGATTGATTACGGACCAACGTAAGTCGCTAGGGGCGAAGCTGGTCGAGCCAATCTGGCTACTGACATTTCTTCACTCCTCAGTGAGACGACGGTGGGGGTCATCGCGAACCAATCTAAAGAACGATCGCCACCTTCAGTCCCTATCGGAAGGCCCGTCGGTGCTACAAGGATCCATGTGCTCTCACCCGATGCACTCGAAACCCTCCCACTTGGCTGCATTGGCGAGATCTGCATCGGAGGAGCACAGGTCACGCGCGGATATATCCGCTCAAAACTCAACGAAGGAGTTTTTGTCGATGTGGAGGGGCTGGGGAGGATATACCGAACGGGGGATCTGGGCCGATTTCTGGGTGACGGCAAGGGGAGCATCGAATGTCTTGGCCGAAAGGATGGTCAAGTCAAGGTCAACGGGTTGCGCATCGAGACGGGCGAGATCGAGCAACACCTCACGTCTAAAGTACACCGTGGGATTCGGAGAGGGGTTGTAGACAAACTCGAGACTGATGATGTTGCCCCGTCGCTTGTCGCGTTCTTGGATCTGTCGACCGACGAGTTTCCGACGGACGCCGATCGATCGAATGAGGCGGAGCTGGCTGTTCTCCCGTGCTCAACTTCGAACGAATTTGCCAGGGTCGTTGAGGAGGCAAAGAAGTATCTCGGAGGAGTCGTTCCGTCGTACATGGTGCCAAGGTATTGGCTACCTGTAAATCGAGTCCCAACTCAAGGAATGGGCAAGACCGATCGTAAGTCGCTTCGTCTCTTGGCGGAACGACACGATTGGAGGACGGCACGCAAAGCGATAAACGACGAAGGCTCGCGCAAGAAAACGGAGGACGAATGGCACCGAACGATGCGCCATGCTTGGACAACGGTGCTCAAAATGGATGAAGCCGACATCGGAGATGAGGACGCGTTCACAAGGCTCGGAGGTGACTCGATCGGATTTCTCAAAGTGATCGGCAAGCTGCGGCAACAGGGGTTCACCATCTCGTTCCGCGAGTTGGTGGACTGCGCGACTCTCACGCAATGCGCAAACGCACTCGAACGTGCTTCGACATTGAACTCCGACGCTAGGCCTTCCCCTCGGCAGTATACCGAGTTTTCACTCTTACCTGCGTCGGTGGAACGAGATGCTGTCCTTGACGAGATCAGTGCCGAGTTGGGAATCTTGCATGCAGACGTCGAAGATGTGCTTCCGACGGCGCCATCCCAAGATGCGCTCCTCGCAGCCTCGATCGACTCGACGCACTACTACGCCCAAGCAATCTATTCGCTCGCTGACGACATCGAGACTGACACCATTTCCTTGGCATTGGGCAATCTGGTTCGTAGGAATGTGGTGCTCAGGACATGTTTCGGTGTACTCGAAATCACGGGGACGACGATGCAAATCGTTCTCGCGGCAGGGAGCGAGCAGGTCCGCCAGTGCGTCAAAGTGCGGAGGATCGAGGCCGACGACAGCGAGATGGATGCTCAAATAGATGTGAGTGATGTCCTTGACGTTGGTTTGAAAACACTACGGCCTACTAAAGACGGAATCTCCGCTGTACAGGAGTGGCTTGCCATAGATCGGGCTGCGCACGTCTTTGAATGGGGCCGGTTACTACTCAGCTTTGCGGTCTTTACAAGTCCGAGCTCGGGGAAGAAGAAGCTCGCTTGGAGTATGCACCATGCCATGAGGTAAGGCATGGTCACCTATCAAAATGTGATTTCTTCGTGATCGCTCAGTCTTTCTCCCTCTTCGTTTCAACAGCGACGGCTGGACTCTGGAGCTCCTATCGACCGACCTGCGGTGCCTCGTCCACTCGCTCGAACTCGAATCTCGCCCGTCATTCTCGTCCATCGTCAATTGGTGGTCCTCGACCCCTGCAGATGTTTCCTCGATTGAAAGTTTCTGGAAGACCTACATGGCTGGCGCCCAACCTCTCAACTGGCCTTCACAAGCCCCTTTGAAAGGCGAACAACTCTCTACGAGCTCGGCCGAGGTATTACATTGGTCCGGCGATCTGAAGGATTTGGCGAAACGAACGGGAATCACACCCGCGATCGCGTCAAGGGTCGCTATAGCTTTGGCGCTGGGAAGATTCGCAACACGCGACGAGGTCGTCCTTGGAATTGTGAGGTCGGGTAGGGACATTGAGGTTCTTCAGGCGGAGGAGGTCATCGGACCTTGCGTCTCTGTCCTTCCTTCAAGAACGAAACTGGATCCTCAGATGTCCTTATTGGACTTCGCGGAGAGGGAGACGCAAGATGATCGAAAAGCGAGAGCGAATCAACAGATTCGCTTGTCGGACTTAACTAAGGTCTGTGAACTATCCGCCCGTAAGGACCTTTTCGATATCCTGGTCACGTACCAATCCTTGGCCGAACGTGATGACGAACCGAAACATATCAAGAAATTGAGTTGGCCGATTCGACAACCGCCTGAGAAGATTCGTATGCCGACGGCTTATACGCTCTCGATGGAAGTTACGCCTCAATTGGGCGAGGCGGAGTCGTTCGAATTGGCGTGCTTTTATGATGCGAGGCTCATCGAGAGTGAGACTGTGAAAGGGGTTTTGAAGGGTGTTGCGAGAATTTTGGATTACTTTGTCGCTGCGCCGTGCACCAAAATAGGGGACGTCAAGTTGGAAGGTGGGGAGGTGCCTACCAGCAAGCGGACGAGAGAGGTTGAGGAGTTACGGGGAGAAGAAGAGGAAGAAGAAGAGGACTTGGGCGATCTGACAGAGACCAAGCAGAGGATCACTAAAGCCTGGTCGACGGTACTGAATATGGATCTTGACGAGATTGGGGACTCGAATTCGTTCGGGTCGCTGGGAGGTGATTCGGTGCGTCCTTGCAAGAAGTCGTTGTCTCGAACAAGCTCCGTCATTCGACTTGGCTGATGCACGGTGCCATGATTTTTGCAGATCGCGATGATGCGCCTTTCGGTCAGATTGACTAAAGAAGATGTAGCGATCCCTGTTCAGGCGTTGACCAAGTTGGCAACGGTCAAGGCGCAAGCGAGGTGGTTTGTTAGGAACAAGCAGGAGAAGAAACAGGGGCGAGCGATGTGATGTGCGGAAATAGAGACGTATGATTGCAGTGATGGAGAATACCTGAAACTGGAAAGTGAACGAAACTGCATGATACGACTTTGCAACATGAATGGTATAGTACAGCACCCTTAACCGATTACTCTCTTGCTCTTTACGATTTTGCGCTCCTCGACCTCCGCAGCCGACAGCTGGGAACCCGGTTCAACGTACAAGACCTGAATCAGAAAGAATCAGAAGAGGTCAACTTCAACATCGCGCAGAGAGAATCTTCTAGGAGAGACAGAGAGGACGAACCTGATACTGATCCTTGCGACTTAAAGACTTGAACCCGACCCTGAACGTGCTCAACGATTTCACGTTCAGCCCCGTCGTGGCATTTGCCATCATCTTTGTGAAGAGGTTAGGCTCGTAAAACGGCCTGGCGTCATCTGGGTCGGGTCTCAGACGCGCTTGAGGGGATTCAGCCCAGAACGCTTTGACGGATGGGGCGGGCGGAGCGGAAGAGGACAGGGGTCGCTTTTTGGAGCTCGAGGGAGAGGTAGAGAGAGTTGACGTGGCGTTGTCCACTTTGGACGCGGCTTTCTTGAGGCCATTTGGGACGCGTCTGGAAATTGAGAATGTGACCTTTCGGCTCAGACGAGGCTCGACTTGAAAGAGAGATCACGGGAAAGAACGAACCTCGCCGGATCGAACATCAACAAATACCCCTCTCCTTGCTCACCGTATTCGATTCCGACGACGGTCCTGGAATGACCCTGGTGTTGCAAGTACAAGGGCTGCTTGGCCGACATGATGGGTAAGAAGCTGCTTGGGAAACTCGAGGATGCTCGAAGCCGAATGTCACCGTTCGAATTGGAAACGGAGACGTAAGAAGCCTCGAGCGTGCCAGCGAAGTAAGCGACGATCCATCTGATCAAGGATGAATCGGCACCTTTCTTCGCATGAGGAAGTTTCGGGAAGTCGACGATTTGACAACTGTGGTGAAGGACAGAGGTGGAGAGCCAGGATGAGCTGGAGCGGGTAGGGGCTGGGCAGGAGCTGTTCGGTCATACCGTATGGATAGAGCTGTGAGCGCCGTGTACATCTCGGTTGCTCCGGTCCACCTCTTGCTTCCTCGGAGCCTGCCGTTGAAATAAGCGGCGCCGTTCAAGTCATGGCCTGATGATCATCGAGCGAAGCTTCAGCATTGACAAATCGAAGAATCGATCTGAAGTGCGGGACTTGACTGACCTGCTTTCCAAGCATCCTCGATGACACCTTGTAGTTCCAAGATGGACGGAACCGGAGAAGGGCCGCTAGCTGAGGTGTTGTACTCGGGCAGATGGCGCAGGGATGAAAACAGCATCTGCGTATTACGATATCTGTAAAGTTGACGAGAGGTACGCCCGAACAGAGAGTGTGAGCAGTAGTTTCGGAGAACCAGAAAAGGTCTAGCTGGCTTACCCACAACTCCATGCCAGATCCGTTCCTCGGCCACGAATGTACTGGGTGTGTAGATCCCCGATAAGGGTGGTCCACACTGGCGACAGCTTCCGGGGGGCCATCTTGACGATCGAAGCAATCACGGCAACGAGGCCTGAGCAAGGCTCCCAGTCCGATTGAGTATTCAATCGCCAGAGAATATCAGTTCAGTACGAACCTCACTTACCTGGTATTCCTTCCGGTTCCGAGTCCCTACCGTCCAAGAGTCTCGGCTTCTTGAACGCTCCAAATCCTTTTCTACGCGCAGACGAAGATGTCGTTGCATCCGTTACCGCGAGACCATCTTCTTCGTCTTCCTCTTCCGTCTCGGAAGCCTCTGAGGAAAGTGCGCGATGCTCGAGGCATTCCCCGACGTGGGCGTCGCGTGAGCCTTGGACGGGGTCGAGTTCGATCCAGCGCCACGGCAGATCGCAGATAGGGCAAACATCCTCGTCGTCTTCACTATCCGAGACGATGAGCATCTCGACAGCGGCTCGAGGAGGTGGAACGTGATCGTCGTCGTTGATCTTGTCTTGTTTGGCGTCAAGGTCCGAGCCTGGCGTAGCTTCTTGTGAAGCGTCGAGGCCTGTCACGTGCGGGTCGTGCGCTGTCGTGCGGTCAGCGAATTGCCCGTTCGACAAACGCCCAGCCGGCGGTTCAGCGCTCAGCACAGCACACTGACATTGGTTGAGATGATGCTCAAAGACACCAACGTCTCCATTGATCACGGTGTGGCAGATGAAGCATTCTTGTAGCTGCCCCTTTGAGGAGGAGGCCGACATGATGGATTGCGAACAAGTGGACGGAGGAAGAGAACGCAGCGGGCCCGGGGGAGGACGATCAGGTCGAGGACAGCAATGGCGGCGACCTCGTACGACGTATAGTTGGCCGGAATGAGTCTTGGCGGACTCTTCGGAAGAGGACATTGACCAGACAGGTCGTTTGGCGTTGGGCTGAGAAAGGGGGCGTCGCCTCAGCCTTGAACCTCGTCATTGAACCAGACCAGCTGAAATGTATGACTTGAAAACGCACAATCGTTTCCACTTTGTTTCCTCACGACTTTCCAGTGCACTTCCCCAGCCTAATAGCGGCTATTAGCGGTGGCCATTCGCAGCGCCGGCCGCGACGGAGTGGGGGGGGGGGGGGGGGTGGTCCCTTTTGACATCACGTCCCGCCGCGTCCCGCCCTCACCTGCCTTTGCCCCTCCTCGGCTCTACGCCGTAAACACACACTCTTGGTGTCAACTCAAGGACGATCGCACACTCGGCCCAGGGAAGGAAGTGGGAATGGCACCGGCTGCTGCTTCTCAGGAGGTGAGTCGTACCCCCGTGCATTCACGTCCCCGTTCCCGATCAGCCGTGATCGTGGTGGGTTCCCTCGGTCAACGTCGCACCGATCATGGGGTCATCCCCCAACATAGAACCCACATCACTTCCGTCCATACGCTCAGGGTTGATCATGTTGCATGTATAGATCCTGAGAGCGACCATCAAGGATGTCAGATCGTTGGCGAGCATGCTCAGAGCCTTGAGCTTTCGTCCTGTAAGAAGGAGCTCAGATCGTGCATCTTGCATACCATCTCGAGCTCATCCTCCTTTCTTTTCACATGCCCACTTTGACATTACGCAGACGGCCGTGGTCGAGATTCGTCAAGCCGGGATCAAGTTTACGGTTGAATTAGGCAGATCCGTGCAAGGTGAGTACGACTTGAAACTCAATCTACGCTACACCTCTCCACACGACTGATCAAAACGATCCGTCTCTATATATCAATCAGCCAACGCCTACCTCCAAGCCGAGGCTTTTGACTCGTACCAATTCTCCCTCAACCCTCCCGGCCCGTCCGCTACGAACCGACGAGACCGGCAACTTGATACACCTTCCTCGGACTCGGACGATCCTTTCCAAGTCGAGCTGGCCGACGAAGACATTAACGGAGATCATGCACCCTTTGTCGCTTTTGGTGTCTCCATCTCGACTATATTGGAATGTCTCAACATCTTTGGTAATGCTGGATCAGGCGGGTCCACGTCAGGAGGCTCCACTGGATTTTCAGCGTCCTCGGGTCGGCAGTGGAGTGGTGGGGGTGGTGGGGGTGGGGCGGGAGCAGGCAGTGGGCAAGGTGCGGTGGGAACGGTCCAGGCTTCCGAATTTGGGACGGAGAATCGTGGTGGGGGGAGAAGGAGAGGCGGAGACCAAGATCGAGGGGAGAGGGAGGGGGGATCCGGAATTGGAGGACCTGGCTCGACGACGACGTTGGAGATGACGTATCGCGGCGAAGGTTATCCGCTCGTGCTGTTGTAAGCTTTTCTCCTGGGGAAGCCTCATCTTACGGAGATTGAGCGTAGGGAGGAGCCGAGTGCACCGAGCGCAGACTGCTAAGGTCTGGCCTTGCCGTTGCACAGACTGGAAGAGGGTGGGATCGTGACCCGATGCGAGATCACGACTTACGAACCGGACGACTTGATGGAACTCTTCTTTGACGATCAAGACAGGGTGATGAAGTTTATTATGAAGGTGAGAGCGTCTTGCTCGATGAAGAATCGCCATGGTCCTGGATCGAGTGACTCAACGTACCTTTCAATACCCTCGCAGTCCGGATGGCTCGCCGACGCTTTCTCTGAACTCGACCCGTCCTCCGATCGGGTTTCGTTCTCCTTCTCGCCCTCAAACCAAGCCTCAACGCGATCGAATTATAACCGCTACGCGACCGAGGACAGGCTCGCCGATTCGTCGCAGGAGAACGAGGCGCCGTTGTTCCGATTGGAGAGCGTCGGTGATTTGGGCAGCACCGAGATGGACTATCCGAACGACAAGGACGTGCTCGAGACGTTCGAATGTCAGGGCCCGATGAGGAATTCGTGAGTTTTGGTGTTGTGATATCTTACGAATACTCTCTTGGGAAGGATGCTGGTATGCTGATGCTGCTTCGAGGGTGAACGTGTCGACAGGTACAAGTACTCGCAGATCCAGTTAATCCAAAAAGCGCTCAACGCGTCGATCAAGACGGTAAGCTCGGCTGTGGTCCCATGAACCCACCCGTCGATCTCTTGCACTACTGATCCCTCTCGTATCTTTGTTTGAACCCAAAGTCGCTTCGCACCGCTGCGGACGGCCTGATGAGCTTCCAATTCATGATTCCAATAGGGAAGCGCACGACCGAGGCCGAGAGGGACAAGTTTGCTTTCGTTGAATTTCTAGTACGTTCTGCCCCAGGTCCCGCCTCTTCCTGACGTTGCGCTCGTCCCTGTCCGGATCGTATCAAACATACAGGCTGACATCGTGCTTACTCATTTGCCGGCGATGTTGCTGCTTGCAGTGCGTGGCGCAGGATGACGAGTATTGATACTTTACGCGGCGGGTGGTCGCGGAGCTTGTTTGGGCTGAATCGTGTTGTAACATCATACGCAGTCGTAGGATTTTTATGTTGTATAGTAGGCAATTTCATGTGCAGACCAGTGTCGTGCAGGATTGGAGTCTCGGCAGCTCGCCGATCTAACTCTGGATGATGCGTTGAAGCGGTCCGAGCTCAAGCGCGCTCTTCGCAGGGTCTGAAATCGGTCTTGCGAAGGGGCGATCCCGTCCGGAGTTGGACTCGCTCGTGTACTGCATTACCAGGCCGTCCACTCGCACAGCATGAGATCGGACGCCCGCCCTTCCAAAAGGTCTCGACAGACCGTCGTCGTCGCTTCGACCTCGACCTCGACCTCGACCGCCCCACCCAAGGCCAAGGCTCCTGTCGGTCGCCTGTTCGCCCCCTTCCGCTCGTTGGGCCATGTCTCGACCTCGGTGCCGCTCGTCGTGCTTTCGAGGAGCAGCAAGTACCTCGAGACACCGGCCTTGACGGTCCTCACCAGTTTGGGCAACTCGTGGGCCATGTGGGAAGGGCAAGGGTTGAAGGTATTGTTTGTTGGTGAGTGCAGGGAGCTGCAGGAGAGGTGCGAGTAGGCCCCCCCCCTCGCTCCAGCTCAGCTCGGCTTAGCTAGGGGGCATCTCACGGTCTTATAGACTGAGTGCGGAAACTGATTTTGATCGGATGACCCGACAGGTCCCGATATGGGTTCCCCCATCACCAGTCTTGCGCTCAGTCTTGACAGCGTCTACGCCTCCACCTCTAAAGGCTGGGTCGGCCGCTTCGTCAGGGGGAAGCAGGTCGCGCACTTTGTCATGAACGGTCATGCTAGAGAACAGAGACGGAAAACAAGAAGAGGGAAAGCATCATCATCGTCGTCGTCGTCCTCGTCATCTTCCGGCACATCGAGCGAGGACGACGGTTCGGACACGAGCGATGATTCGGACTCGAATTCAGATTCAGATGACGACGACGAACCTGCCTCCAAGAACGATTCCTCCGTTGCCGAGGGTGAATCCCTGCATTCAATCTGCATCTTTGGAACGACCATGCTCGCGCTCACCGCATCGGGCACCAAGATGATCGTATGGGACCTCCCGGCCTTGACCAAAGAAGCTTCCAAAGGCCCCCTGGCCCCACCTTCAGCAGACGACAAGGACGAGACAGCCAGCGTCATGAATGAGAGCAGTCACATCACACCGTATGCGACAATCGAGTTCCCAAGCGGATTTACCGCGACCAAGGTTGTGCATCCTGCGAGCTACCTGAACAAGGTCGTAGTCGGCAGTCAGGAAGGCGAATTGGTCGTTTGGAACATCCGGACAGCGTAAGGCCGAGCTTGCTTCTCTGCTAGCGTTAGCGTGGATGCGCAGCATTCAGCTGACCAGTCTAGTTCCAATCCCCTGCAGTAATCTCGTGCATACCTTTTCGGCATCGGCACTGGCACCACTCAGCTCGCCCTCGCCCATCACCGCTCTTACCCAATCCCCTGCGATCGACGTACTCGGTGTTGGCTTGGCCAACGGCGCGTGCATCCTCTTTGATGTCAGGATTGGTCAGGTCTTGGGCAAAGTCAAGCTCGAAGGTGAAGGTGCCGGAGAAGTTGTTGGTGTCGCGTTCAGGAACGGTGCGTTCACTCTTGGGGGCTCGCTTCCAAAGAAAGGCATCGGCGAGGAAAGAGGAAACTAACGCCTCTACGTCGCTTGGCGCTTCTCCTCAGACGACATTTCGCACACCCTCGCTGTTTCATCCTCGACGGGTCACATCGCCTTGTTCGATCTCGCGGCCAAAATGCGTCTGTTGCACCTCGTTCGAGCGACTCATGAAGGCGCGGTCGGGGGGCTGGTGTGGGTTACGGGTCAGCCTTTGATGATGACGAGTGGGGGTGATAATTCGATCAAGGTGAGCGAACGAGTGGGACGCTGATTTGGACGGCACGAAGCGGGGAGAAGCTGACATCAGATCGCGTCTCTTCACGTTCTCTCTGTAGCAATGGCTCTTCGACTCGCCGAGCGCACCCCCGAGGTTACTCAAGCAGCGATCGGGGCATCAGGCACCACCCCATCTCGTGAGGTACTATGGCGAGGACGGCAAGGCCATCTTGACTGCCGGTGCGGATCATGCTTTGAGGTACACCAGCATCGTCAGGGATTCGAGGGGGTATGAATTGAGTCAAGGTGCGGTTGTGAGAGGAGGATGGCTCAAAGTCGGAGCCTTGGACTGACGACCTCTCCACTGCATCTCAGGTTCTATTGCGAGGAAGGCGACGCATTTGGGTGTCAAGCCCTCGTCACTCAAGTTGCCGCTCATCACTTCGTTGGCGTACTCAACCGCTAGGGCCAAGGAGTGGGACGACGTCGTCACTGTTTCGAGAGGGGAGGAGTTTGGGAGGAGTTGGAGCGTCATGAACAAGCGGGTTGGAAAATGGACGTTGAGCGTGCAGGGGAGTGTCAAGGTGAATCAAAATTGCAGACCGCGCCTGTGCAGGTCTGGTATTGATACTGATTAGTTTGTCGCTATGTGTCCTCGCACCATTCTAGTGCTCGGCTGTCACTGCATGCGGCAACTTTGGGCTCGTCGGATCGTCGATGGGTCAGGTAGTTTTGTACAATCTCCAATCCGGACTCAAGCGCAAAGTGTTCAAAGTGCCGCACAACGGATCCACCGACGTCCGTGGCCAACATGTCACCGGCGTCGCGACCGACGCGCTCAATCGCATCGTGGTCGCGTCGACGTTGAAAGGCGCACTGCACTTTTTCGACTTTCAGACGATGCGTTTCCTCAAGACGGTCACGCTGGGCGTGTCCATCACGCGCATTGTCCTGCAGAGGGAGAATGGTCTGTTGGTCGCTGTGTGCGATGACTTGATCTTGAGGATCGTGGACATCGAGACCAAGAAGGTTGTGAGGGAACTTGCGGGGCCGAGAGGGCAGATTTTGGATGTGGTGAGTTTTCTCTTCCCGTCCTCACTCATCATCGGTCGACTTAGCAATGGACGGAAAGTGTGGACTCGAGAACAACTGTGCTGATGTGCGATCTTGCTCTCGTACATAACAGGCATGGTCCCCTGACTCCCGCTGGCTTATCGCGACTTCCCAAGACTCGATCATTCGAACATACGACATCCCCACGGGGAACCTCATCGACGCATTCCGCACCTCGACCGTCGCGACCTCACTATCCTTCTCCCCGACCAACGACTTTCTCGCAACGACCCACGTGGGAAGCGTCGGTGTCTACCTATGGGCCAATCGCGCGCAGCTTTCCGAAGTCGCGCTCGGGTTGTTCGATGAGGACAAGTTGGGCGTCGAAGAGGTTGGGTTGCCGAGCCTGCAAGGTGTTGCGGAGGATGAGAGTGAGCCAAACTATCCGGGGAACCTGAGGGGGCTCATTTGTTTGGGAAAGAAAATGAACTGATCATCTTGCTGCGTCTTCCGTAGACTTGCCGGAATTGATGGCGCCGACAAACTGGAGCGATTTGCCGCCATTCACGACGCCAGATCAACTGAGCAGCGAGCTGTTGACGCTCTCGCTCATGCCGAGGTCGAGGTGGCAGACCTTGCTCAACCTCGACACAATCAAGGTCAGTTGAAGACGAAGCGGGCGAAAGAGGATGTGGGACTCGGACTTATTGCTTCTTCCTGCTTTTCCTTGCCAGCAACGCAACAAGCCAAAGGAGAAGCCGAAAGCGCCTGAACGAGCCCCCTTCTTCCTCCCCACACTCCCAGGCGTGAGGAATCGCTTCGACCTCGGAGCGGACGGGAAAGAGAATGCGAAGGACGACGATCAGCTGCAGAAGAAAAAGACCAAGCTCGACTTTTTGTCGGCCATGAGCGTCGAGACCGAGTTCATGAGGAGACTTTCAGGCGATGATCCAACGGGGAATTGTGAGTTTGCATTTGTTTGTGCCTCACATGCGTCGTAAAATCTGATCCGATTCGTTACGCCGCGGTCGTATTCGATAGACGAATCTTTTTTCACCTACCTCAAGGCCCTGTCCCCTTCCTCGACCGATCTCGAGATCCGGTCGCTCACGCTCCTGCCACATCTCTCGCTGTTCCTCTCGGCGCTGAACCGTCGCCTCGCGTCGCACCGCGATTTCGAAGCCGTACAAACGTACCTCTCGCTCTTCCTCCGAATTCACGGCGATGTCGTCGTCCAGAACACAGAGCTGCTCGAACCGCTGCTGCGGATCGACGCGATGCTCAAGCAGGAAGGCGACAGGTTGGTCGAGCGGACCGCGAGGGCCCTGGGCACGCTCGCATTCTTGAGGAGCGCACCGGTCGTCTAGGCTACCCTGTGGTGCCTGTCTCTCTCTGATTGTAATTCTTCCTTCTTTGTGTAACGGATGTTGCGTCGATTCGTGTGCATTGCATCGTGCTTTTACCAACAATAATCCTCCCGTGCTGTGGTTGCGTTCGTTCGTTCGTTCCGGACCAGCTTCCCTCAAGACTGCCTCGCTACGATCTGTTGTATCCGCTGGCAAAAGAGTTCGGTATGACTCGGGTCCGATGGAAGTTGGCACAGGAAGCCCTATGAAGAGGAAAGGGCAGTCGTAGGAGGATGAGTCTCGTTGTGTAGAAAGAGGGGTTCTGGAAGAGGTCGGAACGCACCTGCTTTTGCATCAACGCAAACACTTTGGTCACTTGTTCGTGCACCTGTGTAGCGCATCATAGCTGATTAGTCTCTACCCGAGTTCGGTTGATGGTCACTCGACCGTTTGCAGTGTCGGTGCGTCGTAAAAGTGGTGCTTTGCCGCGGGGGTGACGTCACGAGCGCCCGCCTAGCAACGAGCAGTTCGGGTCGGGCGTCCACTGCAGCCGCACGTAACGCTTACTTGGACACACTGCGTCTGCCCATTGGGACCTAGTCGACACAGATCCGTCTATCAGACAGCACAGCAGAAGGAGAGGAGGTCAGTCACCACGCAACGATGGGGATCCGAGTTCGACGGCGGCCCTCGGGCTGCGAAACTAGACTGGACTGCAACTACCAACAACCACTGACCAGAGCTTGGCCGGCCACGCGTTCGTTGAGCGTGTAGTTCGAATTCGGCGACTGCGATACGAACGAGGTGATGGGTGCCGCGGCTTCGGTCGAAAGAATGGTGGGGTCGACGGGCGGCATGATGAGATGAGATACGTAGATAGTTAGGTCGTCCGAGGTCTTGGTCGGCGTGCGGTTGCGGAATCGGGGCAGCAGTCAATCGAAACCCCCGCGCGGGGGAACCGAATACTCTGCGAATCCGTGAGCCGATTTCAATCCCACTCCCCACACGGGGTCAACTCCGACTTTATCATTCTCCGAGTAGTAGAGTAGCGCAATTTTTGAATCATCAGGTGCACTCCTAGATTATAGTACCTACTACAGAACGAGAGATCGCCCGCGTCGAGAATCGCGCCACTCCGAGGAAGCTACTACGAGAGAGTCGCATGATTCGCGCTCGACTTTGATTCGACTCTGTTGCACCTCACTCGCTGTCCCTGTTCTGATCATAGATCCTAAATCATTACAAATTGTGAACGGGACTTGAGGAACTTTATCTAGAATCTCGGCGTCTGATTCGAGGTGGTTCAATACGTTAGAACGCTCGAATCAGAAGGAAGCTAAGAGAAAGCCCGCGCGCGCTCGCGCTCATGTAGCCTACAGAGTGTACTCCTCACGTGTCAACTCGACACCCCCCCTCGCTCTAAGGCCTACATAATTCCCATCCCTATGGCCGCCCTATGCTTCTCTAGTGCCGGTCTCGGCAACGCCTTCGTAAACATGTCGGCGAGCATCTCGGCGGTTGGAAGATAGTTAACGACGATGTCACCTTCTCGTACCCGTTCTCGAACGAAATGCTCGGTCAGGCGTAGGTGCTTAGTTCGATCGTGGAACACCGGATTCTTTGTGAGAGCTATCGCGCCTTGATTGTCGCCTTTCAGCTCGATCGGGCCACAAATCGTGACCCCCAATTCCGCGAGCAAATTCCGCAAGAACTGACACTCTCGAGACGCATGAGTAAGGCCGATGTATTCCGCTTCCGTTGATGACGTCGCCACTCGGCTCTGGATCCGAGAACTCCAAGAAATTGGCCCGTCAGCCAGCTTGAAGACATGCCCCATCGTAGATCGGGACGTGTTGATGCAGGAACCCCACGTATCCAACCAACGAATCACGTTTCGTCTTGTAGACAATGCCGAGTTCGAGAGTTCCCTTGATGTAGCGTAGAATCTTCACAACTGCCGCCCAATGGTCACTGCCCGCCTTGTTCGTGAATCTTGCCAAATACGACACCGGGTATGCAAGATCGGGCCGAGTTGCAACGACGGCGTACATCAATGATCCAATGGCCGATCTGTACTGTGTCTGTAACGAGGGATCCGGAGTGTCGCAGGGTTTGAGCTGAAGACCCGGTTGCATTGGTAATACACTTTTGTTAGCATCCGCCATGCCGAACCTTGCAAGTACATCAAGCAAATACTGTCGTTGCGACAACGCAATCCCATCCGCTTGACGAATGAGCTGGACGCCAAGGATGTACTCTGCATTGCCGAGACGTTTGACTCCGTACAATCGATCCAATTCGTCGAGCACGCGATCAATTTCGGATAAGTCGGGACCGACAAACAGCAAGTCGTCGACGTAAACCGCGATGTAATAATCGTCTTTGCCAAGTGTCCGACGATAGACACACTCTTCGCTCCGAAGACGATTGTAACCAAGCTTGACGAGGGTCTTATGGATCGTCTCGTTCCATACCCGGCCGGCCTGCTTGAGACCGTAAATCGAGCGTTGCAACTTGAGACAGACATCGTCGGGAAGTCGGACTCCCTCCGGTACGCGCATGTACAATTCCTCTTCAAGTTCGCCATGCAAATAGGCTTTGTCAATGTCCGCTTGGATGATATGGTAACCCCGGGCGACCGCCAACGCGATGAGAGTACGAATTGAGACAAACTTCGCTGTCGGTGCGAACGTCTCTTTGAAGTCAATTCCCGGCCGTTGCGTGAAGCCTCGTGCAACAAGTCGAGCTTTGTACGAAGTCGGCCGACCATCCTTGTCCCGTTTCGTTCGGAAAACGAATTTGGACCCGAGAACCTTGGCGCCGGCGGGAAGCTCGTCTCGTTTCATAATCGTAAGGACTGAGCAATCGTCACGCAATGACTCGAACTCATCGATTGTACCTTGCGCCCATTCGTGAGACTTGTGGTGTGCCATGGCTGCCTTCCAAGTCGTGGGATCACTAGTCGGCAAAACAAACGGACCGTCTTCCTCGTCGGAATCGGCGACGGCTACGAAGGCCTCCGGTTCGAAACGCTCAGGTGCCCTACGATCCCGCTTTCCGACCGGTGCTGCCCAAGCAGGTCCAGGGGCGTCAAAACGCAACTCCTTTGGTACATCTTCCACAATTGGTGCGTGTTGCTCGGCGGGGTCAACGTCGTCAACCGGGTTTTCCTCCCGGGCTTCTACCTCGACCTCCGGGGCCTGGTTCGCAGCGATCGGCTGTTGCGCAGCTTCATGTCGATCCGTCGCAACTGGTCGAGGTACGACTACTTCGATCGCCTCAGTCCTCGGTGCTGGCGCGCCTTCACGGGCCGGGAACTTGTCCTCGAAGAACGTCACGCTTCGCGATAACGTTAACCGCCCCCTCACCGGGTCCCATAGTCGGTAGGCTTTGGATTCTAGGTCGTATCCGAGGAAGATCATCGGAAGGCCCCGTGGCTGGAGTTTCTTACGTTGTTCGGTATTCGCCGTGTGCCAAGCTCGACATCCGAAGACCCGCAAGTGATGAACGTGCGCAGGTTTCCCGGTCCATTCCCGAAATGGCACCTTGCCACCAAGAGCAGAATGTGGGGAACGATTCTTCACATACACGTATGTAGCCACGGCTTCGGCCCAAAACACCGTGGGCAGACCGGATTCATACAGCATCGTTCGAGCTGCTTCCGAAATCGAGCGGTTGGCCCTTTCGGCGACACCGTTTTGCTCGGGCGTGCTGGGGATCGTGAGTTGTCGCGACAAACCCGTGTCGTCCAACCATCGCTTGAACTCCGTCGAAAGAAACTCGCCACCGCGGTCCGAACGGACAACTTTCAAAGTGTGCCCTGACGACAGCTCGACCCGTAGTTTCCACGTTTTGAACCTTTCAAAGGAGTCCGACTTCCGCGGCATCGTCAACACCCACATGTACCGCGTACAATCGTCAACGATAACTAGCGCGTAGCAATGATTTGCAAGTGACAGCTCGCCGTCGAAGGACAAGAGATCGATGTGGACGAGATCGAGGGGTTTTTCGGCTAGCGATTCGGAGTTTGGGAACGGCTTGTGCGTAGCTTTGCCGGCCAGACATGATTCGCATTTCAAGTCACTGCGAGACTTCATGTTCAAACCTATCACAGCGTCAGACTTGGACAGCTGGTGAAGGGAACGGCAGTGTAGATGAGCGAAACGTCCGTGCCAGATGTGGAGAGGCACTGCCGTCAGAGCTGTGGCTGACGCACATTCATGGGGTGAACTCCGAGCTTGAACCAACTTGAGGTCCAGACGGTACAACCCCGAATTGAGCTTCTGTCCCGTGAGTAGGATGTCGTCATTTCCGGCCACCGTGAATCGCCCGTTTTGAATGGTGATCTTGCGACTATCACGATCGGCTCGATGCCCGGCGAAGAGATTGGCGGGGGCGCTAGGGACGAAGATGCTGTTGACCAAGTTGTACCTCTTGCCGTGCTTGTCTTCGACGCAGGCCGTGCCTACTCCCATAATGGTCTTTCCGTCACCATTGATGCCCTTTAACGAAGACGGAGCTGTCGCCTTCAGGTCGGCGAACGCGGCAGGATTATTGATGACGTGATGAGTCGCTGCCGTGTCGTAGAGGATCATTTCTCGAGAGTGTCCTTTTGGTAATTGCGTGAAAAACGCGCCAACGGAATCGGTCCCCAGAATGTCTTCAACCGAAGGGAGCGCCAAATTTGCCATCGGTTCCTCGCCTTTGGTCGTCTTGCGTCGTGGAAACTTTATCTTCTTCGGCTTGGAACAGTTTTTGAAGTGGGTGTCTTCACCGCAGTTCCAGCAGGGGCCGGGTGGCTTCGGTTGGGCACCAGTCGTGGCCAACAACGCCGTCGCAGCGTTCCCAGTATCTTGACTCAAGTTTGCTGGAGCTCGACCTGCTGCGATCACTGTGTCGACAGTTGGTATCGCATCGACGTCTTTGGAGTCGAACTGATCCAGATACGACGGTCGTCGAGCGCCCACAATCGCAATGAGGTGGCATGCAACCACTTGGTCGAAGGTCAACTTGTGAGCCCGTAGGTCAGTTGTGAGGCGAGTGATGGATCCGGCCCAAGGAAGATAATCGTCTTCCTGTGCTGGTGGCGGTCCGACCGAGAATAACTTTCCAATTTGCGTGATAACGCCGCGAAGGGAAGACCGACCCAGGTGCTTTCGAAGGTATTCCACCGTCTGCTCCGGCCTCAGGTCGTAGCAGCTGACCAGGAGATGCGCCACACTTTCTGAACAGGTTTGATGCATTGCCCTGTGCACCGCATCATGAGCTCGATCGAGTTCATCGTCGTCCTTGCATTTGGCGGATGGGTACTGCTTGGGAAAGGAGAGCTGCCACTGACGCCTGTCGACGGTGAAGCGAACGTGATCGAGCCATACGTCGATGTTGTTGTTCTTCAAAATCGCAAATGCCGGGAAACGCGAAGTTTGCGAGTGTGTTGGAGGGTCTGCGTCGACGGACTTGTCGATGGTTGACTGTTCGCCAGTCATGGTGGAGCGTTCGGGTGAACCGTTGCGACGTGGCAGCAGCTGTGCGAAGTCGTTGGGCTTATAACCTCTAGAATCTCGGCGTCTGATTCGAGGTGGTTCAATACGTTAGAACGCTCGAATCAGAAGGAAGCTAAGAGAAAGCCCGCGCGCGCTCGCGCTCATGTAGCCTACAGAGTGTACTCCTCACGTGTCAACTCGACACTTTAGGCCATGGGTAAGTGGCCACTGAGGCAGTGCACGGCCCACGTCCGAGTCATCGGCCAAGGGCCCAAGTCACGAGGAACACCACAGTCTCCGCCGCAATGGCTTGGTTCTGGTGCTGAATGCGCACAGAGGAGACTCCGCAGTGCATCGGAAATCCAAGACGGTAGGCAGCTGAGGTGTCACGCCCCGTTTAGGAGGTCAAGTCCTGCGCCTCTGCTTCCCTGCATCTGAGAAGAGTTCGTCGACTTCTATTCGAGCTCGGCGTGAGCCCGGATCCGATGCGCTCTGGCGAGTTATTCCGAGTGACGTTTGCTGTCGGCGATTAGAGATCCGTATTCACTGCTGACAATGTGATCGGCGAGACAAGACTCGGATCCGCGGTTGGCGCGCGCCTCGCAGTCTAAACGTCAATGGCGGAGTCCGGACCCCGGCCCCCGGCACGTTGCGATCTGCAAAACTCGATCCACTCGGCACGACGGCGAAGGCAGCGGGGTTCAGGGTGAGACTTACAAAGGGTTTATGCTTCGACATGGCAAGAGCTTAGGCCGCGGCGCAGGACTCGGGACTCGGGAGCCAGAACCGTAGTCCCGTTGAAGTCGGGATTGTAAAATTGACTAACCTCGTCAAGTTGGCCTTCAATTCTCTCTTCTCCTTTCCGTTCCTCTTCCTCCCTCGTTAAACTTCCGGCAAAGAATGGTTTTTGGCTCGGTCTCGGTAGTTGGTTCTGTGTTGAGCCTCGCCCAGCTAGCGGCGACGCTCTCGGTCTCAAAGAACAACTTCGGCAACTCGAGCACGGAGCAACCGGGGCCGATCGCGGCACCGAAGTACAACATCGCTTTCCGCGGCGTTACGGACAAGAATGGCTTCATCGTCCCTGAAAAGTTGATGGTAAGTCACCAAGTATTTTCATGCCTCTAGGCTTCACCGTCCGCGACTTTTTTCGTGGGCCTTGAATACTCGGAAACATCATCGTCGTGTTAGTAGCTAGCTGTCTCGTCGGCGGTTGATCGATCTCGCACGCACGCGTCTCGACGTGACTTGGCTGCCGGCGTCGGCTTAGCTTCGGGAAGCTTCCGGTGGTCTCGACTTCAAGTTTGCTCTCCGCTGGTCTCAGTTCAGTGAACACACTTGATTGTGAGAGCTGACCCCGCCGCGCACTCGCATCACCATCTCGACGATGATGATCAACAACAGGAGGATTTGGATCGGCTCAACAAGAGGTTCAACCACACGATCGTCGACATTGAGGCACTCCACCCTCTCGCCGCTTCGACGGCAGCCCCTATTCCTGATGGCCCGCACCGCTTTGTCAGGCGTGCACCGGCCGTGACGACGACGTCGGCCACACCTCTGCCAACGTCCAAGGGCAAGAAGTGGTGAGTGGGGTGCCGTGCATGGTGGCTCAATTGGATGCGAAAGTTCTTGCTGACAGACTGACCACTTTCTTCACCTCCGCGCTTGCGTTTGGCTTTCGGCCGTAGCTCGCCCGGCTTCTTGAACCAGACTGCGTGCGTCAAAGTCTGCCCCGACAAGTTGCTCGCCGATACAAAAGCAGCAAACTGCGTCCCATGCCCTGCCCAGGCGACGTGCAAGCAAGGCCTCGTCACCACCTGCCAGTTCGTCGTCTACTCCACTGCTCTCATCCCTCTTTCAGCTACCGAACATGACGTACTGACTCGGCATAGAACCTACTGCTGTGTTGTGAACCAACAGGAGTGGGTGGTTGATCAACCCGACTAAGACCGCTTGCATCGCGTGCCCGATCCACGCAGTCTGTCGGAACGGCGTCGTCTCGAGCTGCGAGTGAGTTCTACGAGTGGCGTACTGCGGAGTTTTGGTACCTTTCATCCCCGACTCTCTCTCTGACACCTGTGCATATTTCCGTGTAGCACCGGCCTCCTGATCAATGCCCAACAAACGGCATGTGGCGCTTGCCCTCGCCGAACGATCTGCACAGGCGGCAAGATCACGTCTTGCCAGTTGAGTTCATCTGTGCATGTGCTCCGTTGCCGCCTTGTGCCCACGAGCTGACACTCGCTGCATCTTCTTACATTCTTGATATCGTACAGAGCAGGACTCTTGCTTGATGCTGCCAAAGCCTGTGTCGCCTGCCCCGCTAACGGTGTCTGCTCCAACGGTGCTCTCGCGTCGTGCAGGTCAGTTTTTGCTCGTGTGTTCTGCCACGGTCCACGACCGTTTCAACTGACGGCACTCTGCAACCATCTCCTTCAACTCCCACCTCTGCTCAGCGCGGGCTTTGTCTTGAATGGTGCCAAGACGGGTTGCAAAGCCGTCCCGGTCGTCACAACCAAATCTACGACTTCGTCAACCACATCGTCAGCCACTCGCACTTCGACCGCGTCGTCAGCCACCACCTCGGCCGCTGTACCCACGTCAAAGTCGACCACATCTTCCACAATCTCTGCCACAGTTCGGACTTCGTCGTCCTCAGCTACTAAGTTGACATCGAGTTCGACAACACCGTCCTCGACCACCTCACCCGCGGTGACGACTCCCTCTACGACGCCGAGCACCACTTCGGCCTCTTCAACGACCAAGAGCTCGTCTACCCCCTCGACTACTTCCTCAACGACCAGCTCGTCGATCTCGCCCTCGATCACGACATCATCTCGTACGACGTCATCCAGCTCCACCGCGGCCACCACGTCCAGCAGCTCCAGTTCGACCCCATCGGCTTCTCCTAGCGCCGGCTCGTGCCCCAAGAACACCTGGTCGTACTACGTCGACTGGTACCTTAAAGGCGGCTCTTACCATGGTCCCGGCTACGTGAACGCCAAATGTGTCGAGATCGCAGCGGGCAGTCAAGGGTCTTCTGATCCAGTCAACGCCGTCTCCTACACCGATGGCTACTGTGTTGTGCGACAAAGCAGCTCCCTCGGTCCGTCCGACTTGGGATCAGGTAACCCCGGCTGGGAGTCGTTCGTGGTAGGGTGCTGCCCGGACAACGGCCTAAAGGGAGCGCCCACGAAGGCGACCAAGGTTTGCCGCAACATCCTTGTGACAAGCTCATCCATCTCTGAGGCGGACGGGTCGACCTTCCTTGGGCGTGCCTACAAGGCGCCTAGCACTCCCCCCGTCGCCGGAACTGCCTCTATTCCTCTTCAGTACCCGGATCACACCACGAGCTTGACCACTGGCGGCTTCATGTTCCTTTCGAAGGCGTCGGCCGGCACCCCACCTCAGGAGTTCACAATTCTGTGGGATACCGGATCGCCACTCTTCTGGGTCGACGGGACGACCTGCGTTGATGGCACGTGCAATGGTAAGCGGAAATACGACAACACGTCTTCGTCGACGTACGAGGACATCGGTGGAACTGCCAGTAGGATCACGTACGGCGATGGGACCTGGGCTTCGGTGACTCCTTTCCGCGACACGGTCACCGTCGGTGGCGTGAGTGCCACTGATTTTTACATGGCTCAAGCAGATGTGAGTTTCGAGTAGGGCCGATTGCCCTTTTCATTCAAGTCATAATTGCGCGAGTTCAGCCTTACTCATGCCCTGGCCTGTGGCGGTCACGTGCAGACCCAATCGCCCGGATGGAGCCGAGGCGCAACCGACGGACTGTTTGGAATGTCTTTCAATGGTCCGAACTCGGGGCACAAGTATGAGGCAACGGTGATCCAACAGGTCCGTTTCGTGCGACGCCCAGTCCCGTCTCTTTTTTCTCGATAGCCGAGCTGATACTGTCCCGCTTGCCTGCTGCGCTTGTTTTTGGACACCCCAAACAGCTCAAGGCTCAAGGTGTCGTCAACGCGGGACAGTTCTCGATGAAGTATGCGTACGATTCAAGCGCCGAGCTGCTCTTGGGTGGTCTCAATCCTGACCTCTACGTGGCTGGTACGACCGAATGGACGAGTGTGGTATGTCTAGTCGATTGTCGATCGAGGCCCGGTCTTGTATGCGCTCGTATCCCCTTGGGCTTATGTTTCTCTTTGTTGCGTCGTTCTTACTCCTACGCATCCGATAGACCAACAAGCGCAGCCTCTTCTGGGGAGTCCAAACGACGATGCAAGTCAATGGCGTCACCATCGGCGGCAACAACGCTGACGCCATCGTCGACAGTGGTACCGTTTATATGGTCATGGTTGACGCCGTGGCCGCTGCGGCCTTCGCTTCGATCCCCGGCTGGGGTTACTACCAGAACAGCACGGCGTCCAAGATGTACACCTATCCTTGTGCAACCCCTCCCGTGTTCACTTTCTCGTTCCCGGGCGGATCGACGGCGTGGACCATCTCCGAGGACACCCTCAACTTGGGCCAAGTCGACGACACGAACTGTTTGGCCAGCGTGATGGGTGGCGCCGATGCAGCGGCCGGAGGTGCGGGCCACATCTTGGGCGACGCTTTTATGCAGAACGTTTACACGACCTTCGATTCCGACAATGCGCGTGTTGGCTTTTCCCAGTTGAGCTAGATACAGGCTAGAGTGTGTCAAGAGTGGCCCGGGGCGCGGTCCAGTGTTCTTTCGTACTTTCTTATGCTGCGCCGAGGGGCTTGGAGTCGTTTTGTCATTTGGGGCTTTATTCAGTGTGTAGCTCTCTGATATTTGTCTAGAGTTACGATACAAGAGGTTAGGGTGGGTGTGAATACAGGGTGGATTTCTAGAGCGCCAAAACGCCTTTGGTCGAGGGGATGTCGTCGGAGCCATCGGTTTGAATTGCTTCTCGGATCGCCAAGGCTAAGCTTTGAAGGCGGATTCAGCTCTGTGCTTGTTTAGATTGAGGTGTCTGTCAGCATGCTGCCCATGTGTTTTGCGCAGAGACAGTGGTTATGGAAAGGTGGAGGCGAGCCAACGTCGGGAGGAACTAGCCTTGCACCTGTCCTGTCGAACTCAACTTGTGGTGATCGTTCTCGCCTCTGATTACATCCACGTGAAGCGTCACCCCTGCACTTTGGGCAAACGACTGGAAGACGTGCGGAATCATCTCGCACGACAGGTCCCCGATCTTTTTCCGCTTGAGTTGAAGGTCGCCGCAGAAGTAAGGCCGCGACGAGATGTCGAGCACGGCTCGAGAGAGGGCCTGTCGGTCGGCAAAGTTAGAGAGACGATATCAAAGCCGATCTCGATCAGGTCCACGCGGCTCGTGCCCGTGTACGACTGCGCAAGAGCATGAATAAACGATCCTTTCTGTGAGCTGGGTTACAGGGGGCTAGGAGGGGAGCAGCATGGTAGAGCGCGTGACACACCATCATAGACCAGTGCGCGTTCGACAAGCTGGCATTGATTATGAACCCGCGATCTTGAACTACGGTGATCGATTTCGACGGGAGGCGCGAGCTGGAGAGCGGCGAGATCATAGGACTTCAATTCGTCGATACAGGAGGGGACGAGAAAATGCGAGTCACAGGCGTCAACGGGTCGGATAAAAGATCGGATTGCAACTCCCGACCCGTTGACGCCTTTAACTCGCATTTTCTCGTCCCCTCCTGTATCGACGAATTGAACTCCACGGAGACGGACGGGGTGAGGATCCTTGGCTTGAGCTAGCGGTAGTTGGCCTGCCAGTAGCCCCAAAGAACGAGCACCGGTGTCGTCGGCCGACGTCTTCTGAGCTTTTTGGACCCGCGCGGAGGGATCATAGTCACAGTCCGAGTCCGGCTCGGAGCGAGGTCGAGGCCGATTCGGAGGTTGGGACCGGGCACCGAGCAGTTAATCGACGACGGCTTCGTCCGGCTTGAGGACTTCGTTCACGGCTGTGAAAGCCAGGGCGATGAAGGACACGATGAGTGACCGTCGTGGAAGATCGGTGCCAAGTGTTTCGGCAGCTTCTGGGCTCAAGGTAGTCGGAGAGGGCTCGACCCATCGGGCCAGCTCTTGTAGAATCAAGCTGCAACTTGCCTTGGGGGAAGTTGCCGGCAAGTAAGCCGTCGCAGCCGACATTGAGGCCGACGAGGCTGAGGTTGACGCTACGGGATCCCTTGCCGTTGCAGCATGCGTTGACTGGTGCTGGACTGTGGGTGAGCGACGAATGGCCAAATTAAGGCCGCATGATCGCATGCATCAGTGGGGCCCGGAAGGTTTCGACAGGTGTTGGTGAGTTCAAAGATGCGGCGTACCCGAATTCACCGATTTGGAAGAACGGAATCGACACCAACAAAAAGAATCGACTATCGCTGGAGACGCATTGAATGATGGCCTTCACGGGCATGTGAAATGACAAATGAGTAAACACAGAGCGCCAATATTCGAAGCCGGATCGCGAAAGGGTATGTCCAAGCCTGCAAGATGCATGCCTCACCTTGGTCGCCACAGCATCTGCACCCTCCGACGTTTCTTCCTTTAAATCCTGAAGCGGCATAGGGGCCCTGTGGTTGAGTATGGGAAAATGCGAGAGGGCGCCCTCCTGGCGTACCTTGGCCAAGCTATGATGTACGTCGTCCCGCTTGTATTCGATCGAGATACCTAAAACGATGTTGCCAGCCCCACGTTGAACGTGGAGGACAGCATCGCCCTGCGTGCGGAGAGCACTTTCAGGGTTGACCAACCGAACCGAGTACCGGGGTCTCGTCGCGGGGTAAATGTGGAAGCGGAAGAAGTTCCGACGGTCTCGGTGATCGCCGCATGATGATTGAGCAACGCCGCCGTTGCAGATCGTAGACCGCCAAAGAAGAGGTCTTCGAACGAAAGTCTGACGTCGTCCTTGCTCTTCCGAGCCATCTCGCTGCAAGGAGCATTGCTGATGGCGTCCAGATTCTCGGGGAACAGCTCCAGCAATGATGGGGGTTGCTCAAGTACGTCGAAGAAAGAGCTGAGAACCCTGAAGCCAGGTGACGCGGGTGTGCCCCATTTCAATCCTCCCAGCCGTGCGACGCAATCGTAGGCGGTCGTCCCAGCATCGGCTTAACGCGCGAAGCAGTTGAGTGACACGCTCTACCTTGATCCGGTGGCGGGAGTCTGGAGAAACCAGCTGGATGGAGCACAAGTAGCGAGGATTCGGGTGAGCGTTGGTGGCCGAGAGTCGGTGGAAACCATTGGCGTCGCTTCGTTGGAGGAAGCCATACAGAGCGAGACGCTGGAGGTAGAATTACACTAGTCGTTGTGGCTTCGGAAACACGCGACTTTGGGCTACTTTGGGAGGACCCCCGAAAGCCCAGCCAGAGGCGCATGCGGAAAAATGCCCCTTTTTGGCCTTTTTGTCAAAGTTTTTTACCCTATTTTGGCCCCAAAATGTCAAAATTTCACATGCGCCTCGGAAATATTATCAAAATGTGTTCTACATGCTCCAAAAATCGCTCAAAAGTCTTCGAAAACGCGTTCCGAGCGTTTGCGGGCGCGCGGCGGCCTATCGAAAGTGGCTTGCGGCGTCGCTTCGGCTGGTGTTGCGCGTGGCTCCAGGCTTCAAACAAGCCTTCCTTGCTTTGCTGGCTGGCTCGCTGCTTCGTTGTCAGACTTTCTTTTTGCTGAAGTTGAGCTCCTTGTTTCCGCGGTGGCATTGGTGCGACTTGTAGAGGTTCTGCCGGCGGCATCTCGCAGGCCGGGCGCGCTCCGAAGGGCGGCAAACCTTTGCTCGGCATGTGCGCTCGTGCTGATTAGGCACTCGTCCGGGTAACATGAGGTAAGGTCCGTGGTTGAACGATATGTAGTCGTTGACGGGCCTAATGACTCGATGACCTGTCGACCATCAATCATGCGGAACGGCATAGTGCCATCAATGAGGTGTGTGGAATCGCATGCTTTCTTGATGAGGCGAAGCTCCTGTACGACGACATTTGAGAGTACAACCAACGAGGCGAGCGTGTCTTGGTTGCAGTGGTTTGTTGTCACTTTGCTGTAGATGTATCGCACTGTAGGACTAACCCTTGTTTTGAGTGGCAGTTGAGCTGTGAAGTTCTCGTTTGACACAAGTCTTGTGTCCTACAGTGCGATACATCTACAGCAAAGTGACAACAAACCACTGCAACCAAGACACGCTCGCCTCGTTGGTTGTACTCTCAAATGTCGTCGTACAGGAGCTTCGCCTCATCAAGAAAGCATGCGATTCCACACACCTCATTGATGGCACTATGCCGTTCCGCATGATTGATGGTCGACAGGTCATCGAGTCATTAGGCCCGTCAACGACTACATATCGTTCAATCACGGACTAACCCCCGCGTCTCTGGTCTGAAGAGTCGGGTAGGGTAAGGTCGAATACTGGGTGGGCTCGTCTTTGGACAACTCGATGTGAAGAGACGCGTCGGCGGGAGCGACATCGAAGGCGAGGAGCTCGGCAACCGTCATGTTGGTGAGCGGCGATAATCGATCGAAGTCATCGTCGTGCAAATAGTAGTCCTGATCTTCGTCGAGAAACAAGCATGGAATCATTTCGTCGTGCTATGCTCCAGTGTCAGAACGAAGTGAAGCGGAACGGAACCTCAGGGGCCCCGTCAATATCAGCAGTGGGAAGTTATTTTTATTTTTATTTTACTTGATAGGGGTACCTAATCCCTAATATTCTCTAACAGCCACTGAACTAAAGTGATTACCGAAAATGGCTAGTGACTTGTTCAAGCGCGAGCATTGCGAAGCGCGTTTCGAAGCGAAGGCAAACGGGCCCAAAGCCATGCCGTAGGCTGCTCAGGGTAGGCCAAAATTGGGCCGACTCACGGGAAAATGTCAAAATCTGGACATGCGCCTCGGGGGCGAAACGTGTGTTTCGTCCCAAAATGTTAATTTTTTGCAATGCGCCTCGACGATTTTCAGGATTTTGGGTCCTCAAAATGTCAAAAAAAAAATGCGCCTCCGGCTGGGCTTTCGGGGGTCCTACTTTGGGGCGCGCGCTGCACTCGCGCGGCCTCGCGCGGCCCTGGGCGGCCCACTGCTCCAGACTGCTCCTTGGCCTCCGGCCGCAACAGATGTACGGACATGTTCGTCTACTTAACTTTGGGTACATAACCGAACCAGATCCTGAGGCTGTCGAAAAATCGTATACTCACTTTGAGTTTGCAAGGAGAACATGATAGCACGTGTATTGCGGGACTTATGATGATTCGAGATTCTCATGTCCGTACCGCAGATTTCGTGCCCGTACCGCAGATTTCGTGTCCGTACCGCAGCCCCATGTCCGTCCATTTCTCGGTCGCGATTGCGGACACGGCGGTCTGCGGTACGGACATGGCCGGGAGATGTCCCGGCCGGCCGCACATGACGGCATCCGACTGGCAACGCTTCCGAGGCGCTCGCTCCGAAGTCGACTGTGACAGAAGAGTCCGTCGTCGGACAATCAAGCCTTTTTGCCGACAGTGCTAATTGGACCTTTCTCTCCGCACCATTACCAAATCCCTGTACTGTTTCAAACGAGGACCTTTTTACCGAAAAGAGTCGTCAGATCGACCTCACAGAGCATTGCAATCATCGTCGAAGGCTTCCGAACTATACTAGCTTGTCCGCAAATGACTCGAAGACGGCGGTGCCGACCGCCGCATTTTTTCATCGAAGGAGGGAATTTACTCTCGATCAGGATTCACGCCGTCGGATACCATTTGCAAGCCTAGCTTATCTCTTCATGCATTTCACAGCATTGCGGTCCGCAAGGGACGGAGTCGTGCTTCCGGGACACGCCGGGCGTGACTCTTAGGCCTCGTCGGAGTCTACCATTGAGTCGCGCGATGATCATCTTGCTCGTAATCGGACCAAAGGTTTGCTCCCGAATACGATGTCTTTCTTTCAGATGTTCCGACACACCCCGTCTACATTTTGAGAACAGACTTTGAGTAAAGAAATGTCAATTGTACAGGCGTGCTCAGTGTCAGTGACCTGGACGATCGACCTCCTCGCCACGTCGGACGCCGGCGAACTCGACCGAGTCGTTCAACGACACACGCGCAGACCACGGAGGTACTCGCTCTCTCTAGTCTTGTAGTCTTCTCACATTCCTGTTGTATCTTCACAAAACTTTGCAGCTGAGATTCTTGGATAGCAATTGCTCGACCGGACTCGAGCAAATCGGAGACCGAGATCCCGAAGCTGAGCGCGCTCGGCGCATGGTGGCGCTTGAGTTATTAGTAGATTGGCTCGGCTCCTATGTCAGGTTCGCGCGCGCCAACGCTCCTTTCCCTCTCCCAACTCACTCGTTGACCCGACTCGACACGATTCGGCTCTGGTCCCATTACACCACAACGCTATCTCTATATAACCCAATCAGCGAGATGCAGCTTGGCCGCTTTCGACGGACGCTCGACGGGTCCCTTCGCGCCGGCTGATGCGGGCACGGAGCGACGTCGCACGACACGACTATCAGCGACTCCAACATCGTCATCTTTGACACGATACGATGGGAAGCTGGATATGAGAGGGCTTGGTTACGCTCATCAGCGTCTGAGCATACGTCGATGCCTCTCTCGCTCGAGCGTTCTCGGTCGGAGGCGTGCTCGGTCACTGAATCGCCTCGATCACCCCGATCGCCGGATCGCCGGATCGCTACTCGACAGCTGAATGTGGTGAGTTCTTCACTCAGATAGTATCCAGCGGTCACCACATTCGCTCACCTCATGTTCGTCTTTGCTGTTCATCGCTCTAGGTCAGATCGCGCGTTGGCCGACTCGCTGACATCCGAGCTTCGCACCAAACCGCTCTGTGACTTGTATGACCATACTCTGCGATCACAATGCACAATCCACATCAGCACCATCGAAGAAATGCTCAACTTTCCTGAGGTCTCGAATCGATGCACACCTCACTCAATCCTCGTCGCCCCACCTCGAACACCACTGTCGACCTGTGAGGATCTCCTCCGCCACCCCCACATCGTTCACCCGCGTCGTCAACGTCGACCGAGCACTCGAATGCAATCACTTGCCGTCACATCTCTTTCTTGATCGAATCGACGGGTCTCATCGACGGGTTCTATCGATGGGTCTTATTGACGGGTCTCATCGACGCGGCAAACTCGGAGTCCGTCGGAAATATGATGCTCGACTCGGCGAACATTTGATCGACGCCCATCCGCACTTCGCGCTCCATCGGTCGACCGACGGAGCTGACACACCTCTGCAGCTTGGTCTCCCCTTGTCCGTGGCCATCTCGTCACCACGCGTGCAAAGTCACAATCCGCTCGCCCCTCGCAATGGCCGCCTCGACCGTCGACCTTTCGCCGGACTCGGCTCACTGTCATCAATTGACCTACTCAACGTGAATGCCTATTCCACAATCGCTTCATTCTCGACCCATCTGCCAAGTTCGCCTATTGACACGAGAGTATGGGACGGAAATCCGGGGTGGGTGGGTGTCGCTCGACGCCAGTCTCTTTGTTCGATGGCCAAGCTGGTGCGTGATATCTACGGGGCTGGTATAGCCGACTGGACGAGTGTGGTATGTCTAGTCGATGCTCGATCGAGGCCCGGTCTTGTGTGCGCTCGTACGCCCTTGGGCGCATGTTTCATCTTTCCTTTCGGCGCATTTACTCCGTACGCACCCAATAGAACAGCGAGCGAAATCTCTTCTGGGGAATCCAAACGACAATGCAATTCAATGGGGTCCCCATCGGCGGCAACAACGCCGACGCCATCGTCGACAGTGGTACCGTTTACATGGTTATGGTTGACGCCGTGGCCGCTACGGCCTTCGCTTCGATTCCCGGCTGGGGCTACTGTTAGAACACACAGCACGGCGTCCAAGATACACACCTACCCTTGTGCAACCCGTCCCGTCTTCACCGACTCGTTTCCCGGCGGATCGACGGCGTGGACCTCTCCGAGGATACCCTCAACTTGGGCCAAGTCGACGACACGAACTGCTTGGCCAGCGTGACGGGTGGCAGCACAATGACCCTTCTTTCTTCTTCCGCTCTGTCGTCCCAGTGCTGAGTAGAAGGTCGTTCACAATAGTGCGGTCTGGTCACTCGCCCCTGTAGAGCCAGTGTTCCCAGCTTCTGCCTTGGGAATACACGGCCCCTCTTCGTCTCGCGACTGGTGGCGCCAATGCGGCGGCCGGAGGTGCGGGCCGCAATCTTGGGCGACGAGAACCTTTACACGACGTTCGATCCGACAATGCGCCGGTTGGGTTTTCCCAGTTGAGCTAAGTACAGGGTAGAGTGTGTCTAGAGTGGCCGGGGCGCGGTCCGACCTTCTTTCGTACTTTCTGATGCTGCGCCGAGGGGCTTGGAGTTGTTTTGTCTTTTAGGGCTTTACTCGGTGTGTAGCTTGCCACCGGTTGTCTAGAGTTACAGTACGAGATGTTAGGGTGGGTGTGAATACAGGGTGAATGTCTAAAGCGCCAGAACGCCCTTGGTCGAGGGGACATCGTCGGAACCATCGGTTTGGATCGCCTCTCGGATCGCCAAGGCCAAGGCTTTGAAGGCGGACTCGGCTCTGCGCTTTTTGAAATTGAGGTGTCTGTCAGCATGCTGCCCACGTGTTCTACGCAGAGAATATGATCATGGAAAAGTTGGAGGCGAGCGAACGTCGGGAGGAACTAGCCTTGCACCTGTCCTGTCGAACTCAACTTGTGGTGATCGTTCTCGCCTCTGATTACATCCACGTGAAGCGTCACCCCTGCACCTTGGGCAAATGAATGGAAGACGTGCGGAATCATCTCGCATGACAGGTCGCCGATTTTTTCCCGCTTGAGTTGAAGGTCGCCGCAGAAGTAAGGTCGCGACGAGATGTCGAGCACGGCTCGAGAGAGGGCCTGTCGGCCGGCAAAGGTAGTGCGCCGCGATGTCAGTGCGGGTGGAGTAAGACGGATGAAGCACTAGCTGCTGGACAAACCTCGTCGAGTGGTGCGAATCCTGTACCGTACCTCCTAATCCCCTTGCGTTCACCGAGCGCGAGCTTGAACGCCTCGCCGAGCGCGAGCGCACTGTCCTCGGCGGTGTGGTGGTCGTCGATCCACAGGTCGCCTTTGCATTTGATGGTGAGCGACATTTTGGAGTGCTTGGCGAGCGCATGGTACATCTGGCGTATCGGCGTCGCACTCCGTGGTCACGGTACACGGAGCAGATCGCAATCGCGATGGAAGTTGATGCACGAGGGACGAGAGATGAGGCAGGGCGGAATCGACGTCAGCGTGCAGAAGCGATAGTATGCGGGATTACTGCATGGCAAGCTCACATGGTCAAGAAATCCGATGCCTGTGCTGATGTTGATCTCCTGCGCGGCGCCGACCGCGACGTCGAGCGTGAGCGTTATGGCGATGTCGGTCTCGTTCGTCTTGCGGTAGATCGAAGCGCTTCGTATTGTTCTAGACATGGTCAGGATGCGATGTTTGATCTAAAGCAGAGGCAGAGGGGAGACGGCGCCGGCGCGGAAGGAAGCGAGGCCGAGAGCAAGCGCGGCGCGGTCGGACGGGTGCTACGCGCGCGTCGTTCTCGTTCTCAGCAATTAGCAAATCAACCAAAGACTCGAACTCGAGAGTAGTGTGAGCTATCGGCTACACACAAGGTCCGACCCGAGTGATGCATGATATAGCTTCTCTCACTTCTCCTCCACTTCTCTCGGCTATGGGTCAACGTTGGGACTGATAGCCCGTTCTGTTTGACGATGAAACAATAGGGGCTAGTGAAATTAGCCGGACACGTAACCGTCGCGCCCCCGCCCCACTGACCTTTACCATGCCCACGCCCATTCGTCGTCGATAAACCGCTTTGGCGGTTCACCCTCTACCCACATCGAGCTTTTAGAGCCCTCAGTCGACTTTGGTGTGAGTAGACCTTGTTGCACTGCTCAACAAGTATAACGTATCATAGGTGGGGTACAGCGCAATTACGGGTTACATTTTTGATTAGAACCCCAAATCCCCAGTGAAAATGAAAAGTGACAGTGCAGGGGGAATTGCTCGTGCACTGATGAAATCCATTCATTCGGCAAAACCGCCAAATCGCAGTGCACGGGGAATTGCTCGTGCACTGCTGAAATCCACTTTTTCGACGCTGGAGGGCGACACGGGTCAAAAACCGCCAAATCGCAGTCCACGGGGAATTGCTCGTGCACTGCTGAAATCGACTTATTCGACGCTGGAAGGCGACACGGGTCAAAAACCGCCAAATCGCAGTGCAGAGGGAATTGCTCGTGCACTGAGAGATGGCAGTGCAGCATGAAACTCCGTGCACCGAGTAAGCCTGAGCTCAGCGCTCAGAGCGCTGAACCGAGATCGGATCCGAAACGAGATTCCCATTCGGAAATGATCGGAAATCGTCGGGGCGCGGCCTGGCGCGGTAGACTTGGATTGTGTGCAGGTCAGATCGAAGCGGTCGCTTCTTGCCGGCTCTGTAGAAGATGTGTCATGCTCGCCCACTCGTTTGTAAATACTATATAAACGCCTCAGTCAACCTGATAAATACGAGAAAATCGTACTCGGGCTGTAGCTCGATTTTAGTGGTCCAGCAAATGCAGAAATGTTGGTACATGACGTCTGGTCGGGGCGACGATACTACAGGCGGCATGGACAGACTCAAAAGTGTGCTGGTACATTCACCACAGGGCGGCAATACAGTCAAAAACTGCGGTTTTAGATACATGGCTTTGGGATTTCGCGCTTAATCAGTTGACTGGCTCAACTTCAGGTTCGCGCGCGCCAACACTCCTTTCCCTCTCCCCACTCACTTCTCACTCGGACCACTCGACTCGGACTCGGCACTGATCGCACCACGCCACAACTCGACTTCACATCGTTCACATGCGCCATTCAATCTGCAAGACGCAACTCGACGTCTCTCAACTACAGCTCAACGTGTCACCTCAAGCCGACTGAGGCGGGCACGCTGCGACGTCGCACAACCCGGTTAACAACACTGCCATCTTCAACACGATACAACTAAATCCGCGAGCTGAGAGGGCGCGGTCGCTGTCAGCAGCGTGCTAGCTTACGTCGATGCATCGCTCGAGCGTTCTCGGTCGCACACGTGCTCGGTCAGCGTATCGCCTCGATCACCCCGAACGCCCCCTCGCTACCCGACCAATGACTGTGGTGAGTTCTACCTTCACATAGTAGTGAGCTCTCACCCCATTCGCTCAGCTCATGTTTGTCGTTGCTGCTCATCGCTCTAGTTCAGATCGCGCGTTGGCCGACTCGCTGGCATCCGAGCTTCGCACCGAACCGCTCTGTGACTTGTACGACCATACTCTGCGATCACAATGCCACGTCCTCGTCAGTAACATCAACGTGATTGTCCCCCCTTCCTGAGGCCTCGCATGGATGTACACATCACTCGACCCACATTGCCGCACTGTCGGCCTGTGAGGATCACCTCGGCCACCCCCACATCGTTCACTCGCGTCGTCAACGTCGACCGATCGCTCGAATGCAATCACTCGCTGTCACATCGGGTCTCTTCGACGAGTCTCACCGACGTGGCAAGCTCGGAGTTTGTCGGAACATCTGTTGCTCGACTCGGCGACCATTTGATCGATGCCCGTCCGAAGCTTCGCACCCATCATCGACCCTCGGTCCGATCGACCGATCAACCGACCGAACTGACAAACCTCTTCCGCCCGATCTCGCGCCCGCCCCGTCCGTGCTCATCCCATCACCACGACGTGCGAAGTAACAACTCGTTCGCCCCTCGCGATGGCTTCCTCGACCGCCTCAACCGTCGACCTTCCACCGTACTCGTGCTCGATCGCCATAGACTCATTGTTATCAACTGACCTGACCTACTCATCATGAGCGCCGACCCCACGATCGCCCCATTCTCGAATCCTATGGCAATTCACCTATCGATACGATTCACCTCACCCCATGTTGTTCTGTATCGCCGCACCCGAGCTCGACACTATCCCGTGATCTTCACTTCCACACCGGCGGGTCAGCTCGATCAATCAGGACCCCAGTCTGGTATGCTCTCCTCTGCAACCCGGGTCTCCATTGTCTCGAGTCCCTACAATACTGATGCTTTTACAAACACTCATCTGTGTTTCACAGCATTGCCCCGACATTTAGATCCGACTCGCACGTCGCCATCCTCAGCTTCGCACCGACTTGGTCACACATCGCCCCCACCCCATGCCACGAGCTTGTGATTCAATATTACGATCGCCAATACGACTTCGCTCGACCCGAGTTCTGTCATTTTCTTGGGATCAGCTTGACTCTTCGGCGCTCTTTTTGGCTGGCTCGGCACTCGAGCATTTCATCGAGCAGCTTCGTCTCGGCTCGAACCGTTCGGCACTCCGATGATCAGCTGGACCCGTCCATCTCTCAGGCAACTTGCTTCGGTTATACCGAAGCGACGATCAAGCACCAACTGACATGGGTCCGCCTCGATGTGCCCACCCTGCCCGAATCGCCACTCCAACTCGCTCGGTCAACTCGAGCTCTAACTCAACCATACTTCGAACATCGACAGCCCTTCCTTTCTGACAGCCGTCGCGACGGGACCACGTGCTCGACCACCGACGACGGGCTCAGACCGCCCACAGTGCACAGTGAGCCATCCGATCGGAGCCCTCGCTTGCGACTTGCACTCTTTGCTGATGCGATCAAGATCTGTCGCGTCACTGCACAGTGTAGACCGTTGGTCACGAACGACCCGGACTAGGAGCGCTCCTTCGAACGGAACTTCGCAGCGATGCTTACAAGCTCGTACACCCAGCATTCGAGCCCGCAGATCACCATCCCTCGGTACCTCTCGCCACCAGTTTGAAGCACGAGTGCGTCAATGTCGAGATGGGAGACCCGCATTGCCTCAAGCACTATCACCCCGTCTCGACCCCGTCTCGACCCCGCCGCGACTCATTCAATCGCCGGCCCTCGTGATCCGGCTCGTCGAGTCATCCGTCCACACCACTGAGCGCTGCCCTAACCCGAGACCGATCGACTTAACTATATCCGCCTTCGTCAAGAAAACCTGCGCCTCACCACGGCGCAGGGCATCACCGACGCCGTTGCCAACGGTTTGACCTCGGATCAAATCGGACGTTCGGTGATATTGGGGTCGACGTTCAAGAATAGCCCGCGGGAGGTCACGCAACGTTACCAAGATGCGATGGCGTGCGTCATCAAGTATGGGAAGCCTTCGCTATTCATCACGGTGGCGTGCAACCCCGAATGGCCGGAAATCAAGGCTGCACTGGGGCCGAACGACAAAGCATGCAACCGTCCGGATCTCATTGCACGAGTGTTTGAAGCCAAGCTGAACCAACTCTGCGACGACGTTTTTGGCAACAAGCAACGTGCAGGCTGTTTTGGCGTGGTTCTGACGCATACACATGTGATTGAGTATCAGAATCGGGGCCTGCCACATGCCCATATCCTCATCACCCTCGCGCCGGACGATCATCCTTTGTCGACGGAAGCGATCGACAAGATGATCTCGGCCGAGATACCCGATCCTTCGCGCTATCCTGATCTCCACGAGACCGTCACAAAGCACATGCTGCATGGCAAGTGTGGCGGAAACTCGACTCAGCCCTGCATGGAGAAGGACAAGTACGGTAACCCGAGGTGCAAGCGCCATTTTCCTCGCGAACAGAACCCCCACACCCGCATGCACCCTGAGGGCTACCCGTTGTATCGCCGACGCTTTCGCCACGCCGTTGTCAAGGGGGTTGTCATCTACAACGATGGTGACTGCGTGTCGTACTCGCCTTATCTCTGCGCCAAGTACAACGCGCATATCAATGTGGAGGCTGTGACAACGATCGGCGCGATCAAGTACCTCTTCAAGTATGTGTACAAAGGTCCGGATCGAGCTGTGGCGCGTGTTGAGCATGCAGCGAACTGTGAAGGGGCCCGCGAGGAGGAACCGGTTCGAGATGAGATCAACGAGTTCGTCGAAGGTCGCTACATCAGTGCTCCAGAAGCGGTCCACCGCCTATTCGGATTCTCGACCGGTAGAGTGTGGCCGCCCGTCAATCGACTACCGGTCCATCTGGAGCATCAACAATCTGTGCAGATCAATCCCGACGAACCGCTGCCCCTCGACACTCCGCCCACTCGCTCCAAATTAACCGGCTTCTTCGACCTGTGCGCCGCAGCTCCCGACGGCGAGCTCACTGCCACGTTGCTCTACACGAATGTTTCCCGCTACTACTCCTGGAATAAGGAGAAGCTGCGCTGGAAGCGCCGAGTTCGTGATCGCAATGTCATCGGACGAATCTACACTGTTTCACTGCGTAGTGGGGAGCGCTTTTACCTCAGACTGCTTCTCGAGGTTGTCATGGGTCCCACGTCGTTTGCGGATCTGCTCAAGTATGAAGACGCCGTGTATCCTTCGTACCGCGCCGCTTGCGCCGCTCGCGGACTTCTCGCCGATGATGGCGAGCATCACATCTGTCTTGGGGAAGCTGCGCAGATTGAGACCGGTGACCAACTACGCCGATTGTTCGTGTTCATGCTCATCCATGCGACGGTTGCCAACCCGCCAGCTTTGCTGGATCGTCGGGGGTGGAATGGCGCCTGAACTGATTTCGCCAGAGTATCTACATTCAATCAACCCATCCAACTTCCCCGCGCATCACTTGCGTCTCAAGGAAGGGATCCCCGTCGTTCTTCTTCGCAATTTGGACCCAGATGCGGGCCTCTGCAACGGTACCCGCCTGATCGTGTCGCACGCAAGATCGCGAGTCATTCAAGCCATCATCTTGACCGGAGATCGAGCGGGCACCACGGTCTTCATCCCTCGCGTGCGACTTGAGACAAATGCGACTAGCAGTCGCCAACTTGGTTTCACTATGCGCCGGCTCCAGTTCCCGCTTCGAGTTGCCTTGGCCATGACGATCAACAAAGCCCAAGGCCAATCACTCGATCGCGTTGGTGTCGATCTCTCCCTATATCCCGTCTTCACTCATGGGCAGCTGTATGTGGCATTGTCTCGAGCCATGAGTGTTGATCGAATCAAGGTGCTACTGCCTTCTCGAGACCCGCCGATGATGACGACGACCTACAAGCCGTTGATCGAGCGGCAGCCGCAGCCACCGCGACCCCAAACCCAGTATTCCACGCTGTTCTCAGGGCAATGAATGGAGAATAGTTTTGATGCTGTCCTTTGTATTGTGTGTTTTACCTTCCCTGAGATAATAAACCGTTTAATACTCCTCTCATCATTCCGGATCTCACTGTAACTATTTTACATCTGCTGAGTTCATGCACAGTATACCGTTCGATTCTGCTATTTAATTTTCATCCTCCCGTTAATTTAACGGGTTCCCACTGGTAGATATATATATTCCCAGCTCCCAGTTACAAAACTTAAGCTACAAAGTGTCAAGTGATTGCTATTCGAGTGCAATCTGAAGGCCCTCCGGCAAGAGGTCACGCCAAAGGCTGCTGAAATTAGGCTAAAATTGTGTCGACCTACGGAAAAAAAAATGTCGGCAAAGCCGCCTCACCTAAAAAACATGGCTTGGGTCCCAGAATCTCGACTTTCACAAAGGCGCGTCGACGAGATTCTGGGTCCTAAACCGGTCCAAACCGCGCGTGCGCCTAGAAATGAATTCGGCCCAGCTGCAGAGTAGCTGCAGTTTGCAGGCTGCAGCGCGACAGAGCGCGACGGACTGCGATGGCGGAAGCCGACCTGCATCCCTTCCTTTGACCAGCCACTGCAGTACATCTTCGCGCTCCCCCATCCGAGGTCCATCCACATTCTTCGTCCGTGTGTGAATCTCAGAGCTCCAAGTGGATCGACAGTCGACATCAACAGTGAGTCAAATGCCCTCCTACTGTTCGTTCCGCGTGGTCTGGCTGTTCAGTGTTGACCCAACATTGACCCATGGACTGGACCCGATGGCAATTGCAGTGCCTAGTCAGGACGCCCGGCGCTCGGACCAGTCCATCTCGGGCGAGGCGTCGTCGGGGCCCAAGATCCGAAGAAGCGCGCGACTGATGCAGATGCCCAACGCCGCGCCCCCCGCCCAAGCGGAATCGATGCGCGTCAACGCCAGAGATCGCGCGCCACGCCCGTCGGTTGGCACGTCTGCTCTTGCGCCCCCCGCCCCCGCCGCCACCCAATCGCTGCCGACACACCTGCCCAGTTCGTCGGCTCGCGCCCCATTAACGCCGATACGCGGGCCCATCATCCACGACAAGACTCGGCCAGGGCGAGCAGGTCGCTCAAGCGAGGCCGTAGGCCTGTCAGGCATGTCGGGCCTCGTCGATGCTTTACCACGCTCGAGTCCGATGAAGTCGAGTCCCGTTGTGTCGATGTCGGCCACGGCGGAAGCGAGGGAGCAACAGCTCTTTGCCCACATGGGCAAACCTCGACTCTCGAAGGCGATGGACAAGTACTTTCTTGCCACGCCTTCGAAGTACGAGGCCAAGGTCCCCCAGCCCACCAGACAATTGGGGACGGAGGCTGCGATGAGAGAGATCGCTAACGCGATCAAGGATGTGGTGAGTGCCCCGATGCTATCGCTTGGCTTCGACCGCACGAGTATGACTGACCACTGTGTCCCGATCATTGATGGACCCGGGTGTAGACTGGTGATCGACGTCTGGTCGGATGCGGCAACTCGGGTAGCCTCATCAAGCTGGCGCCCGATCGCGGGGAGCAGGAGAAGACGCCCGACGCCGTCATTTTAACGCATGCGGCGGTGGCCGCTGCCCCCGATCTTCCGTTCGTTTGGGCGCAGTCAGAGCACCCAACGTCGATGGAAGGCACGCCCCCGTCGCCTCAACGCGCATACTCGCAGATTGCAGTGGCGATTGAGGTGAAAGAGAGCGACACGAAGAGCGCAGAAGCGCGTAACCAAGTGCTTAGGCGGCTACACATGATCTGCACGACCGCACTCCGCGCCCACGCGATCGGGGTCACCCTTTGCGGGGACGTGCTTCAAGTCTACCTCGTCAACGCGTGTGGGGTGTTCACGACGAGCGCCCGCAAGTGCGGTCAGGAAGCCGTGCTGCTCCGGCGCGTGCTGTCACACCTCATCGAACTCGACGACAACGGGCTCGGGATGCTGGCCTCGACGAACGAGGTCGACGATGGTTTCGGCAATTTTGTCGTCTCGGACAAGTTTCTCCCACCCCGCGCCCACGACTTCGAGTCCGAGCTCGGCGATATCTCAGATCTCGAGATCCAGGAGCTCCTCTTCCGACGTCGAAGCTGCACGGGTCGTGCAACCTCCGCTTTCCGCGTTACCGCAAGACACGCGCCTGTCGACCCCACGTCGATCAGCTTGCCTACATCTGCCACCGAGTACGCCATGACAGTCGCATGGGTCGAGCAATCCCGCCTCGACGATGCGATTGCCCTACGTCGCAATATGCACGCCGCGTCTCGTGCCGACACCGAGGGTTTAAGCCTTAGCGCCGGCATCTACCGGGACGACTTCCGCACGCTTCCGACCTTCTTCGGTGATGATGAAAGCTTCGATGATATCGGGCCCCGGGCACTCGAGGTGGTCTTTCACCGACAGTGTTATCGGCCCCTCAACACGGCGACCACGACCAAGGAACTCGCCCAGGCCGTACTTGGAGGCGTCAAAGGTGAGCACAGGGATCAATTGGGCGGCCTTGCGTTTGCGCTCCCTAGCCGACACGCCCATTCCTATGACAATGCAGGACACCGAAACCTCTACAGGCTGGGGTATATTCACCGGGATATTTCGTACGGCAACGTCGTCATCGACCGCGACGGTTTCGGCGTCCTTATCGACTATCACCTCGCCGTCCCGCATGATCGGCCTTGCACCGAGCTGCACCACAGAATACGATCCGTGCGTCCTCCCCTCTGTATGTTCCCCCAAATAAAGTTTCTGACCAGCACTAACCTTTGGACTATACGACGTCTGACAGGGCACCTGGCCCTACCTCGCCTGCTCGATCCTCGCCCAGCCACAACAGCCGCTCGGTGTCGTCCACGAACGGTGGCACGACATCGAGTCGCTGTTCTACGTCGTAATGGAATCTTCGTTCCGCGAGCCGTACAAGGGCAACGAGGAAGTCCTCGTAATGACGCCGAAGGGTGAAACCATCTGGCGGCGCTGGAACAGCCCAGAAGCGGACCAAGTCTATGTCTTCAAAGTTGTGCTTCGCATGGATCCGGCATACCGACCTGTACTCGAAGGCTGTGCACATCGATGGACAAATATCCGGCTACTCATCGACATCTTGAGACGCAATTGCGGCCTCGATAGCCGGTTCCTTGGTCTCGAGGTGGCTGCGGAAGAGGCCAAGCTGGGGGAGTTGTGGGGTCCATCCAAGGCGATGTCGCACGAGTCCATCATCTCGGACATTGAGCAGCTGCTTCCCTTGCTCTGAAGTGACCACCTTTGCGCTGGGCTTAAATATAGTTGCTCGTTGTCAGTTTCGATTATTGCAATAGATACCCAAGGTCACTTTCCGTCCGTTGCAGTATAATTCCAGGCTGGAAATAAGACTGCGCCAGCGGTGCCTTCATTCGGCTCGACTGTGCAGAGTTTCTGGCCTAAGTCGTAATCTGGGAGGGCCCTTACATCATTCACGTTTTGCTCATAGGAGTGTTGTTTTTGGAAATGTATCAGGTTTATTGCCCTGTCCCATGTACCAAAACGCGTGGCCTTGAACCAACAAAATGAAATCCATAGCCCCGCACCAAAATCCTGTCTTTGATCTCACTGACCTCTCGAGATTGGCCACACAACACCACCTCATTGCTTCATATCTTACTCGAAATCGATCCTATGGTGCACACGTTGGATCATACAGTCACGACTCGGGCTTCTCCGAGTCCACACCATTCGGCGTTGGACCGTGACGATCTTTCGCACTCTCAATCGATCTCGGCGATTCGCTCGACCAGCTTCATACGTACGATCAGCATCCCACATATGCAAGTTGCAAGATCATACACGCGGCAGCAAGCTTGGTCATTTGGTCGTGGACTGCGCTCAGCGTCGCACGGTGTTCCATCTCCTTTCGCTTCGCTTCTTCTTGCACTCACCTCGCTTGGTGTCGACAAACTCGTTTGGCATGTACTAAGCGAGCACGTGTCCGAAAGGTCAGTGCGTGCCTTCAACCTAAGGGACTTCGCTTCCTCCACACCTTGTGTTGCAAATATGTGCACTCTTGCTTATGTACGACTTTTCATTTGCTCCACCAGGTCTCAGATTCCGGCATGCGCTTAGATCGACTCTTTAGACTCCGACTCGCTCCAAACCGTTTCTCGCTCTCATGGATGAATGATCATCGTCTTTTCCAATTGAGGATCCAGACTTCTTCGGCGGGACTTGCTCTGCGCGACTTTGATCTCCTCTCTATCGACCCGGACCTCAACCCAACTTGGTGCGACCGATCGCTCGTCAATGAGCATGCAGGCTCTCATCTTTGCCGCTGCTGTCTCCGCCACCCAAGACTTGACATTCGCCGATGATCTGTGTGAGGAGGCTTCTCCAACCATCCGAACTCTTCTGGGCCACCCACGCCCTGTCCGCTCTCCTCGAGATTGAGAACGAAGGACCACCTTGACTCTTTGCGAGCAACGTTCCTCCTTCCTTCTTTCCCTACATATCTGACGTACACATATGTCAATATGTGCTCCTTGATGCAATACCATTTGGTCTTTGAGCTCATATGTGCGTATCTGATCTTCTTGACCCATCCTTGCCGGGTTTTCCTGCGGCCTCCGATTTGGTGCTTCCGGGCAGGACCTGAACGGAATGTTCTTGTATTGAATCCAACACGAGAACTGGACTACTGACTGCTGAACGCAATAAAAACTGGATGCCTGAGCACGTTGCAGTGATCTCTGCGGAGTCACTGGATCGATTGTACTCCTCGCCGCTCCGAGTCACGCCGACCGAGCTGATGGCATGCTGCCGTGGTCCATTCGGAGTTGGCTTCAACCTTGTAGTTGCATCCCTAGCCTTCTTCTATAGGCTCTTTCGGACTCTAGCACTTGACTTGCGTGTGTAGGAGAGCTGCTTGGGGCTGTATGCCGTGATTCGACACCGAATTGTTTCCAGCTTTCACGCTAAGCCTGGTCGAACCTGTGCGACCCGCATCCCTCACCCGACCGACGATCCTGACTGAAAGTATGCTTTAGCGCTGCAAAGCACAACATCAATTCTTCCGCCAACGCGGAGATCTTCTAATTTGACAGTGCGTTGCGGAGCGTCGGAGGATCACTATCCGATCGACCAGCAAAAAGTAAGGAGCCGAGTTTGCGCAATCGAGAGGAGCCAACGACTTCGGTAGTTTGGTGGCGTCAAAGCATTCGCTCTGTAACGCCTCAATCAACGCGCAGCAGGCTTCCTGCGAAACCCTGTATTCCAGGCTCCACACGTAGATGGCCAATTCAGCGAAGGTTGGTGCAGGCACCCTCGACTCGTCACTCGCAGCCCCGCCCTGATCGTGATCGTTCTCTTCGCTCTCTCTGTCGTTCTGTCTGGTGCTGTCATGGCCGTCGTCGTCCTCGCCGCCGTCATCGTCCCCGCCGCCGTCGTCGTCCTCGCCGCCGTCATCGTCCCCGCCGCCGTCGTCGTCATCGTCCTCGCCGCCGCTGCCGCCGCCGTCCTCCTCATCACCAGCATCATCGTTGTCCTCGTCGCCCTTTTGATGCTCCTCATCATCGCCGTCGTCATCGACGTCCATCTTAGCGTCATCGTCGCTGGACGCGGACTATTGAAGCTGCCAAAAGTCACCTGCTCGTCAGCGAGGGCAGGGGGGACCGTGATGATTTCGCATCGATAACCTTGCCTCCTCAACCTCCATTACTTGCATGCAGTTCTGCCAGTCTCTTCGTGCCACCTCAATCGCCTCCTCCACCGTCATGCATTTACCGACGCGGGACTTTGAGGTTGATCGCCCCACATTGGGGTGGGGCAAGGTCGACTGATTGGGTGCGAGGGAGGTCGAGGTTTGGTCACTCCCAACTGAGGTCGGTTCTTTGGCACTCGACTGGACTATGGACGCGGGAGGAGGAGGTGACATGGCTTCTGTGGGGAAGCGGGGTGACGACATCTCGTGAACGTCCTATGTCCGAGCCGTCGAATGCAGACGCTGGAGACGACAGGAGGTGGGGTAACACCATCGTGTAAGTGCTCGGGCATGTCGCAGCGCCAGGAGATATGTACAGCTCGAACTGACTGGTCCTAATGCTCAATGCTCGCTGGTAGGTAACTGTCGTTGACGTCGCACAAGAGAGCATCGGGACGTCGGACGGCGCTGCGGCCGACCGCGCGCTGGACGCCGGTGCGACAAAGTTCAAATCTTCGGTCGCGCTTTCGCCTTTCGCTCCTCGGGTTGCTTCACCCCCGGTCGGCCCTTCGTTGTGTCACCTGTTGTTCAGGCTCGGGGTGGGGTAGCGCGCATTAACCAAGCTCGTTTCGTTGCTCTCGATCGCTGCCCACATCACACTGAAGAGCAGATTGCAGGCCTGGTGGTGCGATGCTCCACCGCATCCGCATGGGGCCTTGTACCGTTTCAGTAGTATACTTGCACAAACTTTGAGCAATAGTAACATAATGGTCCACTCTACCTTGCGCAATCGGCCCTCTCACACGAGTTCTATGCCCCTATTAATCGTTGGGCATGGATCGATCCCGCGAGGATTTGAAACGCATTTGGGATCGCTGCGCCGATTTCAAATCGGGGGCCCGATCCCGGGATCATCCCGGGATCGTCCCGCTTTTACAGACCACATGAGCTACGGTTAAATAGTGGTTACTACCCACCATAAGCGAGCGAATGAGGTCCACAATTTCACAAGTTTCTACCCAGTTTAGAACACCATTCTCACTTCGCCTTCCCCTGTTATTTTTGGTTTGCCTTCTAATAACCTCCAATGACATTTTCTTCAGCGGTCTCCGTGATCCCGCTATTAGCGTCCTCATCCACATCGCGCCTTTCGTGCTGCTCCTCCCTCCCTCGCTTCTGACCTCCGTTCTTCGTGACCTGGGCATTGTGGTTCAGCGCTTCCTCGTCATTTGAATTCGAGTTGTCGATGTGGTGCTTTTGAATGTCCTCGGGTGCTCTCGGTCTCGCGGCCGGCTTGCGTCGCGGGCCCAAGGAACAGCGTCTCGCGCATGACCGAGCCGACGTAATCACACGTCACGAGCTACTGCCCGCGGGTGGCTTGCGAAGGCGGTGCGGGTCAACCGACCGTTGTCCTCATCGGCCTTGAGAAAGTATAAGGGCAAATGACCCCCCCCCCCCCCCCCCCCTAAAAAAGAGTTGGCTCTTGAGTTAGGTAGTGGCCCCAGAGGCAAAAAAGTCACGTGATATTGTGTTTTTGATCTTCATTGCATCGACTCAACATCAGCACGACCCAGTGTAGCTCGAACTTTTCGCGGTGCTGCAAAGAGATTGCGCTCGATTCCTGTTCCCGCACCGTGCGGTGCCGAAACCAGATTCTTGTTCTCGCACCGTGCGGTGCCGAATTCAGATTCCTGTTCCCGCACCGTGCGGCGCCGAATTCAGATTCCTGTTCCCGCACCGTGCGGCGCCGAAACCAGATTCTTGTTCCCGCACCGTCCGGTGCCGAAACAGATCTCACTCGAGGGAGAAGACTGCGCTCGATTCCTGTTCCCGCACCGTGCGGTGCCGAATCAGATTCCTGTTCCCGCACCGTGCGGTGCCGAAACCAGATTCCTGTTCTCGCACCGTGCGGTGCCGAATTCAGATTCCTGTTCCCGCACCGTGCGGTGCCGAAACCAGATTCCTGTTCTCGCACCGTCCGGTGCTGAATTCAGATTCCTATATATGGGAAATTGTCAAATACCACGTGCCACAGAGTCCCGACAGACCCTTGCAAAGAAGCTCGCGCGAGCTTCTTGTGCTATTTGAGAGAGGGGTGGGGGCAGCCGCACTCGCAGCCTTCGGCCACCGGCGCTCGCGATCTCCGAAATGGGAAATCCATTTCGGGCTTCGGTGTATCGCTGGAGCTGAGGCACGGCAGACTTGAGGACATGTAGACGTTGAAAAGTTTACTGCAACTCTGTCACGATCACACTTGGCTTGTATACGCTTGATTTGTGCTATTCTGCGTTGTTTTTTCAGTATACTCAATTTTACTAGTCGTTGTGGCCTCGTCTGAGGCTCGTCCGAGTCGACTTCAGCGCGCGCGCGCCAACGCTCCTTTCCCTCTCCCCACTCACTCGCCCGACCCGACTCGACTCAGCTCTGAAACCACTACACCACAACGCTCTCCCCACATCACCCACTCGGCAAGATGCAGCTCAGCCGCTCTCAACGGACGCTCGACGTGTGCCTTCGTGCCGGCTGATGCGAGCACGGTGCGACGTCGCACGACACGACTAGCAACGACTCCAACATGATCATCTTGGTACGATACGACTTACACCTCTACCTGAGAAGGCGTGATCACTTTCAGCAACGTGCTAGCTTGCGTCGATGCATCGCTCGAGCGTTCTCGGTCGGACACGTGCTCGGTCACCGCAACGCCTCGATCACCCCGAACGCCCGCTCGCTACTCGACCGATGGGTGTGGTGAGCCCTTCATTCAGATAGTCCTCAGCTCTCGTTCGATTCGCTCACCTCATGTTTATCTTTGCTGCTCATCACTCTAGTTCAGATCGCGCCTATGCCGACTCGCTGGCATCCGAGCTTCGCACCAAATCGCTCTGTGACTTGAACGACTTTTCTGAGATCACAATGCGACTTCCTCATCAACACCATCAAGGAGTCGCTCATCCTTACCCAGGTCTCGAATCGATGCACATGTCACTCGACCAACATCGCCCCACCTCGAACACCACTGTTGACCGGTGAGGATCTCCTCCGCCACCCCACATCGTTCACTCGTCGACAACATTGACCGATCGCACGAGTGCAATCACTCGCTGTCACATCTCTTTCTTGATCGAATTGGCGAGTGTCATCGACGCGGCAAGCTCAGGATTTGTCGGAACATGTGATGCACGACCCGACTGATTTCGTCGATGTCGAGATCCGAGACCTGCATCGGCTCGAGCACTTTCACTCCGTCTCAACCGCCCGCGACTTACTCAACCTCCGCGCTCGTCAGCCAGCTCATCGAGTCATCCGTCCAAAGCCACTACGTCTCAACTCGTCGCTATAAATATACCACATTCCAGCTCGCCTTCCTCGCCATTCAACTTGATTGGACTTGCACGCTTGCTTTCAAGCTCGTCGATCGCATCATCCAATTGACTTTCGGGCAAAACTGTCGAGATTCGCCACGGAACACCTCGTCGCTTCACATTTTACTCGACCTCCATCCTACGTTGCGCAGGTTGAAGCGTCAAGGCACGACTCGAACTTCTTCGGATCGCTCGAACTGGGCCTCGAACTGTGACGATAAATCGCACTCTCAATCGACCTCGGCGCTTCGCTCGACCAGCTTGTTACGTGCGATTAGCATCCCGCCGATTTGCACGTTCGTACACGCTTCTGAAAGTCTGGTCATGCGGTCATGGACTGCGATCGGCGTCGCATGGCGCTCCACCTCCTCTCGCTTCGCTTCTTGCACTCACCTCCCAGGGTTTCGACGAAATTGCTCGGCAGTTACTAAGCGAGCAAACGTCCGAAAGGTCAGTGAGTGTCTTCAACCTGAAGGCATAATCTTCCTCCACACCTCGCGTTGCAAGTATGTGCAGTCTTGCTCATGTTTGACTTTTGATTTGCTCCACCGGGTCTCAGATTTCTGCCTGCGCTCAAGTCGACTCTTTGGACTCCCATTTGCTCCCAACCGTTTCCAGTGCGTCTCCCGGAAGAAAGATCGTCCACCATTTCCAATTGGGATCGACAATCTCCTGGCGAAGCTTGCTTTGCTCAACCTCGACCTCCTCTCGATCGCCCTGACCTCAAAACTCAACTCGGTGCGACCGTTCGTTGAGGAGCGTGTAAGCTCTCATCTTTGCCGCTGCTGCCTCGCCCACTTGTCATTCGCCGATCCTCGTACCACTCGACTCGACTCGACTTTCTTTCACTGCATGAAGTATAAGGGCAAATGACCCCGCCCCCCCCCCCCCCTAAAAAAGAGTTGGCTCTTGAGTTAGGTAGTGGCCCCAGAGGCAAAAAAGTCACGTGATATTGTGTTTTTGATCTTCATTGCATCGACTCAACATCAGCACGACCCAGTGTAGCTCGAACTTTTCGCGGTGCTGCAAAGAGATTGCGCTCATGTCCTGTCGCCGCACCGTGCGGTGCCGAATTCAGATTCTTGTTCCCGCACCGTGCGGCGCCGAAACAGATCTCACTCGAGGGAGAAGACTGCGCTCGATTCCTGTTCCCGCACCGTCCGGTGCCGAATTCAGATTCTTGTTCTCGCACCGTGCGGCGCCGAAACAGATCTTACTCGAGGGAGAAGACTGCGCTCGATTCCTGTTCCCGCACCGTGCGGTGCCGAATTCAGATCGTTGTTCTCGCACCGTCCGGTGCTGAATTCAGATTCCTATATATGGGAAATTTCCAAAGACCACGTGCCACAGAGTCCCGAGAGACCCTTGCAAAGAAGCTCGCGCGAGCTTCTTGTGCTATTTGAGAGAGAGGGGTGGGGGCAGCCGCACTCGCAGCCTTCGGCCACCGGCGCTCGCGATCTCCGAAATGGGAAATCCATTTCGGGCTTCGGTGTATCGCTGGAGCTGAGGCACGGCAGACTTGAGGACTTGTAGACGTAAATAAGTGTATTTTAACTCTGTCACGATCCCAACTGGTTTGTACATTAGTTAGGGTAATAGGGTAAAGGCCCCATTTGTGCTATTATGCATTGTGCTTTGAGTATACTCAATTACACTAGTCGTTGTGGCCTTGACGACTTTGGGGCGCGCGCGCGGTCCACTGCTTCTTGTCCTCCGGCCAGAACAAATGTACGGACATGTTCGTCCACTTCCTTTTAGGTACACAACTGGATCAGAGGCTGTTGAACACTTATATGAGTAGACTCACATGGATTTGCAGGGAGAACATGATAGCATGTGTATTTCAGTACTTATGATGATTCGAAATTGTCATGTCCGTACCGCAACCCCATGTCCGTCCACTTGTCGGTCGCGGTTGCGGACACGGCGGTCTGCGCTACGGACATGGCTAGGAGATGTCGGCAGACATCCGACCAAAGCCGCGGCTTCGCTCGCTCCGAAGTGGTCAGTGTGACCGAAGACAAGTGGCTGTATAGATTGAACCTTGTTAATACATCATTACATCAACGAATACCTAGGAATCATGCTCGAGTGGTGATTTTGCAAGTCCAAGGCCATGTATTGTGAAAGTCATGAACGCCGGACGATCGAGCCCCTTTTCGCCGACAGGGCTAAGTGGGCGATCTTCTCCGTGCCATCATCATATCCCTGTACTTTTGCAAACGAATGCCTTTTCACGGAGGAAAAAGGCGTCAGATCGACCTCACAGAGAATTGCGATCATCGTCGAAGGCGGGCCGGGTGACCGAACTTGTGCGCAAACGAAGTGCCAACCGCATCATCTTTTCACCGACGTTCTATTAAAGAAAGCCCAATCTCAGGCTATGTTCACGCTACCAGATATACTTATCTCTTCATTCATATCACAGTAGTGCGGTCTGCGAGAGACTGCCAGTGAGACATGCTTCCGGGACACGCCCTGCTTGACTCTGTCAGTGACTCGGAGTCTCGTCAACCATCGCGCGATGATCTCGCCCGTAATCGGATCAAAAATGTGCTCCCGAATACGATGTTTTTCCTTCAAATCTTCCGACGTAGCTCGTCTACATGCCAAGAACAGCCCTTCAGTAAAGGAATGTCAATTGTACAAGCATGCTCAGTGACCTGGACGAATCGACCAAGTTTTCGCCGCGGACGCCGGCCGACTCACTCGTTCAACGACCCCCGCCAAGCGCTGACCTCGGAATTACTCGCTCTCTCTAGCCTTGAAACTTTCTCGCATCCCTTTTCGAATTTCAAAAAGATATACGCCTTTAAAGGTTGACTGGACCTGAGCCAATCGGAGACCGATCTCACGGCCGAGTGCGCCGAGCTTCGGAATCTCGCGCGGTGAGCTGATAGGCTCGACTTGACGTTCGCGCGCGCCAACGCCCCTTTCCCTCTCCCTACTCACTTGCACCACTCGCACGGTGCGACGTCGCACGACACAACTACCAACGACGCCAACATCATCATCTTTGGCACAATACGACTTACACCTCCACCTGAGAGGGCGTGATTACTTCCAGCAGCGTGCTAGCTTACGTGGATGCATCGCTCGAGCGTCCTCGGTCGGACACGTGCCCGGTCAGCGCACCGCCTCGATCACCCCAATCGCCCACAAGCTACTCGACCCATGAGTGTGGTTAGTACTTCACTCAGATAGTAGTCAGCTCTCACCCCATTCGCTCACCCCATGATCGTCTTTGCTGCGCATCACTCTAGCTCGAATCGCGCGTTGGCCGACTCGCTGGCATCCGAGCCTCGCACCGAACCGCTCAGTGACTTGTATGATCATACTCTGCGCATCAGCACCATCGACAAGACGCTCGACTATCCTGAGGTCATGAATGGATGCACACATCACTCGATCCTTGTTGCTCCACACCGAACACCACTGTCGACTTGTGACGATCCCCTTCGCCACCCCCACATCGTTCCCTCGCGTCGTCAACGTCAACCCATCACACGAACGCAATCCCTCACGTCTCTTTCTTGATCGAATCAACGGGTCTCATCGACGCGGCAAGCTCGGGAGTTGTCGGAACATCTCACGACTCGACTGATTTCGTCGATGTCCAGACCGACACCTTCATCGGCTCAAGCACTTGCACCCCGTCTCGACCCCGCCGCAATTCACTCAACGTCCCGCGCCCTCATCTTGCTGTCGAGTCATCCACCCAAAATCACAGACCGTCTAGGTCCCGACTCATCGTTGCAAACATCTCGACCGTCCTTGCACACTGGCTTTCAACCTCGTCGATCACTCCGACCGATCGACTTCCCGGCAAAACTCTCGAGATGTTTCACGGCACACTCCTCATTGTTTTGCAACTTACTCGAACTCCATCCTACGTTGCGCACGTTGAAACATAAAGTCTCGAGTCGGGCTTCTCCGGACCACTCGGCGCTCGAATCAGGCTTCGGACGGTGACGATCCTTCGCACTCTCAATCGACCTCGGCGATTCGCTCGACCGGCTGGATATGTGCGATCACCATCCCACCTCTGCGACATGCACGTGCATACACGCGTCAGCAATCCTGGTCGTGCGGTCAAGGATTGCGATCAGTGTCGCATGTTGTTCCGTCTCTACTCGCTTCGCTTTTGGCACTCCCCGCGCTTGCTGTCAACGAACTCGTTTGGCATTTAATTCACGAGCAAACGTCTTTAAGGTCAGTGAGTGCCTTTAAACTGAAGGTTTTCCGTTCCTCCACACCGCGTGTTGCAACTCTGTGCCCTCTTGCTTATGTTTGACTTTCTTTCGCTCCACCAGGTCTCAGATTCCGGCCTGCGCTTAACTCGACTCTTTAAACTTCGACTGACTCGAAACCGTTTCTCGCTCATGGATGAATGATCGTCGACTCTTTCCAATTGAGAATCCAGACTTTTTCGGCGAGACCTGCTTTGCTCGACTTCGATCTCCTCTCAATCGCCCCCGACCTCAAAACTCAACTCGGTGGGACAGATCCCTTGTCGAGGAGCATGCAAGCTCTCGTCTTTGCCGCTGCTGCTTCCGCCACCCAAGACTCGACAATCGCCGATCACTTGTGTGAGGAGGCTTCGTCAACCATGCGAACTCTTCTGGGCGACCTAGCGCCCTGCCCGCTCGCCTTGACATTGAGAACGAAGGACCACCCGGACTCTTTGGCCAACTGCTCGAGCGACGTTTGCTCCTTTCACTTCTTCCCCTGCCTTTCTGGGGTACGAATAATTGAGGATGTGCTCTTTGATGCAATACCAGGTGGTCTTGAGCTCATATGTGCGTGTCTGAGAACCTTTGGATCTTTTTGACCCATTCTTGCCGGGTTTTCCTGCGGCCTCGGACATGGTTCTGCCGCAAACGACCTCTATGGGATGTTCTTGTATCAAATCCGACATCAACTCTGGACTACCAACTGCTGAACGCAAGCAAAACTGTGTCGGAGTATGTCAAAGTGACTCACTGGATCGATCGTATTTGTCGCTCATGCGTATGCGTCGCCCATGCCGACCGAGCTGCAGTGACATGCCGCGGTCCGTTTAGAGTGGGCTTCAACCTTGCACTCACTCGCATCCCTAGCCTTTTACTATAGCCTCTTTCCGGCTGTAGCAAGTAAACAAGTGTGAAGAACAGCTGCTTGCAGAGGTATGCCGTGATTCGTCAGCGAGGGGCTTCCTCGGCTTTCACGCAAAGTCGAACTTTTGCGACCCGCATCCCTCACCGACGATCATGACTGAAAGTATGCTTTGACACCGCAAAGCACCCCATGGATTCTTCCGTCAAGATTGAAAAATTTCATTAAGAAAGTCCTCCTTCGAGTGTCGAAGATCACTATCCGATCGACCAGCGAAAAGTAAAGGAGCCGAGTTTGCGCGATCGAGAGCCGACCTCCTTGCGCGACTTTTCAACTCCAAATCAGCACTCGAAATTGACTCCAACACAGTGACCACCATGTGATAGATCTCTCAAAAGTATTCATGTAGCTTGCAACATGCTTCGATGCGAGGTATGTGGCTTGCAGCAATGACCTGTTGGAAAGGACCACATCGACCTAAATCATGGGTGCTGCGGGATCACTTTGGCTTTGTGATCTCGAAGACCGGTCCCGATGAAACTACTGCCTCAACAGGACCGCAATCTAGCACTGCACGCGTATGGACGACTATATTCCAATCTTGAGTGTTCTGAGAGTGAGAAACATCTATCTGCCGGATGGGGCTGCGAGAATGAGCCGATTACTCCTTACTTGTCTCTCGGCTCGGCAACCATCGAGCCTTTTTGCCGACAGTGCTAACTGGACGATCTTCTCCGCGCCATCACCATATCTCTTGACTATTTCAAATGAATGGTTCTGTACCGAGAAGAAGTCCTCAGATCGATCTAACAGAGCATTGCGTTCATCGTCGAAAGCGACCGAACTTGTCCGCACTGCAAGCGAAGTGCCGACCGCAGCGAGTTTTCACCGACGATCTGTTGGAGAAAGCCATCTCTCAAACTGTATTCACACCGCCAGATACCCCTTGAGAGCTCAACTCATCTCTTGATGCATTTCACAGCATTGGGGTTTGCGAGAGACTAGATGCGCTTCCAGGACACGCACGCCCCCGGTTCTCCTCTCCCATCGAAGACTCATCTCGACTTCGAGTAATCGGACCAACGATCTGCTCCCGGCTCAGATGTGTTTGCCCCCGAACATTCCAAAGCACCGCGTACATATTTTGGGAATAGCGTTTGAGTAAAAGATTGATGAGTGTACGAGTGTGCTCAGTGACCTGGACGGGTCGACCTTTTTGCCGCGGACGCCGCCGGCCGACTCGTCCGGGCCCTCGCACCGAGTTCGGAGGTACTCGCTCTCTCTAGCGTTGAAGTTCCCTCGGATCCCTGTTCGATCTTCGAGTCTTGAAGTGCAACAGGTCGAGTGGACTCGAGCAAATCGGAGACCGTCGGATCTCTCGGCCGAGCGCGCTTAATAAGCTTCCCGTCGCCGAGTCTGCCTGAGTTTGGCCGAGTTCAGCCGAGTTCGGTCAGCTCAACTTCAGAGTCGCGCGAGCCAACGCTCCTTTCCCTCTCCCCACTCACTCGCCCACTCGCCGCACTCGCCACTCGCCCACTTGACCAGACTCGACTCTGATCCCAGTATACCACACCTCCACGAAACAACGCTCTCCCTACATCACCCTCTCGGCAAGATGCAGCTCGGCCACTCGACGGACGCTCGCGGTGTCCTCTTGTGTGGGCTGATGCGAGCACGGTGCGACGTCGCACGACACGACTATCAACCACTCCAACCTCGTCATTTTCGACACGATAGGATGGGAAACTCTATCTAAGAGGCCGTCGTCACTTTCAGCAGTGTGTTAGCTTGCGTCGATGCTTTGCTCGAGCGTCCTCGATCGGACACGTGCCCGGTCACCCAATCGCCTCGATCACCCTGTTCGCACTCTCGCTACTCGACCGATGGGTGTGGTGAGCCCTTCATTCAGATAGTTTTCAGCTCTCGTCTCATTCGCTCACCTCATGTTTGTCTTTGCTGCTCATCACTCGAGTTCAGATCGCGCGTTGGCCGACTCGCTGGCATCCGAGCTTCGCACCGAACCGCTCTGTGACTTGTACGACCATACTCTGCGATCACAATGCACAACCCACATCAGCTCCATCGAGGAGTCGCTCACCCTTCCCCAGGTCTCGAATCGATGCATATGTCACTCGACCCACATCGCCGCGCCCCGAACCCCACTATCGACCGGTGACGATCTCCTCCGCCACCCCCACATCGTTCACTCTCGTCGACAAGATTGACCGATCGCACGAATGCAATCACTCGCTGTCACATGTCTTTCTTCGAATCGAAGAGTCTCATCGACGCGGGAAGCTCTCGGAATCTGTTGGAACATGTGTTGCACGACTCGGCGAACATTCGCTCGATGCCCGTTCGAAGCTTCGCACCCGTCATCGACCTTTGATCCGATTGACCGATCAGCCGACCGAACCGGCAAACCTCTCCAGCTCAATCTCGCCCCCTGTCCGTGCTCATCCCATCACCAAGACGTGCAAAGTAACACCCCGCTCGCCCATCGCGATGGCGACCGCCTCAACCGTCGACCTTCCCTTCAATCGACATGTACTCACGGTCATCAACTGACCTGACCTACTCATGATGAGCGTCGACCCCACGATCGCCCCATTCTCTAATCCTCTGGCAATTCACTTATCGACACGATTCACCTCACCTCGTCCTGATTTGTGCCACTGCACCCAGCTCTACACTCCCCCGTGATCTTCGCATTCACACCGGCGGATTAGCTCGATCAATCAGGACCCCTGTCTGGTATGCTCTCCTCTGCAACCCGGGTTTTCATCGTCTCGAGTCCCTTCAATACTGACGCCGTTTCAAACACTCATCTGTGTTTCACAGCATTGCCCCGACATTTTTGGCGCGCTAAATCCGACTCGCACGTCGCCATCCTCAGCTTCGCACCGACTTGCTCACACATCGCCCCCACCCCATGCCACGAGCTTGTGATTCAATACTACGATCGCCAATACGACTTCGCTCGACCCGAGTTCTGTCATTTTCTTGGGATCAGCTTGACTCTTCGGCGCTCTTTTTGGCTGGCTCGGCACTCGAGCCATTTCATCGAGCAGCTTCGTCTTGGCTCGAACCGTTCGGCACTCCGATGATCAGCTGGACCCGTCCATCTCTCAGGCAACTTGCTTCGGTTATACCGAAGCGACGATCAAGCACCAATTGACATGGGTCCGCCTCGATGTGCCCACCCTGCCCGAATCGCCACTCCAACTCGCTCGGTCAACTCGAGCTCTAACTCGACGATACTTCGAACATCGACAGCCCTTCCTTTCTGACAGCCGTCGCGACGGGACCACGTGCTCGACCACCGACGACGGGCTCAGACCGCCCACAGTGCACAGTGAGCCATCCGATCGGAGCCCTCGCTTGCGACTTGCACTCTTTGCTGATGCGATCAAGATCTGTCGCGTCACTGCACAGTGTAGACCGTTGGTCACGAACGACCCGGACTAGGAGCGCTCCTTCGAACGGAGCTTCGCACCGTTTTGCTCACACGCTCGCACAGCCCACATCCGACTTCGTGCATTACAATCCCTCGGTTCCTCTTGCGACAAGGTCCCAGCCCGCAGACTAGCTTCGGCCTTCTCGCCACTGGAGATCCGCCGGAGATCCTTGCTCGTCCAGCAGCTTTCTAGCCGCTGCGTGCGAATTGCCCAATTACCCGCCCTCGTCATCCGGCTCGTCAAATCATCCCAGAACGTCTACGTTTCATCCCATGGCACCTCAACAACCCACCTTCCCGCTCGTCTCCTTGCCGTTCAAGTTGACCGGATTAGGGTTAGGGTTAGGGTTAGGGTTAGGGTTAGGGTTAGGGTTAGGGTTAGGGTT